>BSBK01009544.1:1260000-1672500 GCA_027943335.1 Chamaecyparis obtusa
GATAACAAGCACATTGTCAACCAATAAATAATAAGTTGACATTAATGAAAACATCATAACTGATCAACCTATCATCAGATCTACATCAAACTCATATCATAACATTCTCAACTTATCTCTACATTAGCTGTGCCAACAATCTCCCCCTTTGACATCGATGGCAACACCAACAATACCAAGAAAACAAATGATCCCTCTTAGTTGATTCTTCTCCCCCTTCTTTTCTCGATTCTTCACCCCCTTTGACAACAATGCCAAAGGTGTACTATGCCCAAGTCTTCATCTTCTACAATTATCTTCATCTCTTTCTGACTCCTCCTTCTAAGGAGTAGTCTTTCTGACTCCTCCTCCTAAGGAGTAGTCCCTTGAACATCAATCCATAGTGAAAGATATGGCATTAAATCCACTTGATTTGATGCATCAACATCATCTTAGTTCTTCTCAGGTAGGGGGCACAACCCCTAGCTTACCTCTAAGGTACTCAAAATTATCCTTAGGTAGTGGCTTTGTGAAGATATCCTCTATTTGCTCCTTTGTTGGTACATACTCCAACTTCACCTCCTTCTCCTGCACTTCCTCTCTCAGAAAGTGATACTTAATTGCAATGTACTTAGTCTTGGAATGTATTACTGGATTCTTGGACATATTTATTGCACTTGTATTGTCACAAAAGATAGTTACCGATTTAGTCACCTTTTCTTTTGATACCTTCAAGAATCTGCTTCATCTATGCAATTTGTGTATAGTTTATAGCTGCTGCTACATATTCTGCTCTGCGGTAGATTGTGAGATACAATTCTACTTCTTGCTTGTCCAAGATATAAGCCTTTTAACCTATAAATAACACACCACCACTTGTGCTTTTTCTATCATCAACATTTCCTGCCCAATTTGCATCAGTAAACACACTCAAAGAGAAATCACCATCATGAGCATACCACAGACCCATAGTCAACTGTCCCTTTCAAATACTTGAATATCCTTTTGACTGCAATAATATGAGATTCCTTGGGATTTTCTTGAAATCTTGCTACTATTCCAACTGCTTGAGTAATATCTAGTTGCTATGAACAACATACTACAACTTACCAGTCATAGACCTTACAAGGTAGCATCCACTGCATTAGATTCATCATCTTTAGACAATTTACATCCTGTTACCATCGGGGTTCAACAAGTTTGGAGTCATCCATACCAAAAGTCTTGAGTACTTAATTCACATATTTGGATTGACTGATATATATACCATTCTTTAGTTGTGAAACCTGTAATCCAATAAAGAATTTGATCTCCCTAATCATTGACATGTCAAACTCCTTCATCTCTCCAGAAAATGTCAAAATCATCTCATCATTTCCTCCAAAGATTATATCATCAACAAACACTTCAACTATCAACAACTTATCTCCTTCAACTTTTAGGTGCACATTACTATCATCACTTATTCTATTAAAACCAATATGAATAAGATAAGAATGTAACCTTTTATACCACGCCCTTAGTGCTTGTTTTAGTCCCTTATAGTGCCTTTTGTAGCTTGCATACCATGTCCTTGTCCTTTGTCAATGCAAAACCATCGAGTTATTTTATGTAGACCTCTTCTTCAAGAATTCAATTTAAGAAAGCTGACTTTACATCCATTTGAAAAACTTTGAACCTTTTATAAGTTGCATAAGCAAGTAGAATTCTTACTCCTAATCTTGCCACTAAGAAAAAGTCTCTCCATAGTCCAATCCTTCTTCTTGTGCATAACCCTTTACACACTAGTCTTGCCTTATTTATGATCACATCACCCATCTTCATTCAATTTGTTCCTGAAAATCCATTTTGTACCAATTACTTTTTTATCTGCAAGTTTAGGAACAAGCGTTCATGTATATTCATTCTTCTCAATTTGATCAAGTTCTTCCTCCATAGCTTTTACCCAATCTTCATCCTCGATTTATTCCTTGATAAGAGAAAGTACTTTTTTTATTTCCAAGTACTTAAGAACACCTATAATCTGATCAGCAGAGTGATTCATCTTCACATACCTAGGTATCACCGGTTCAGGTCTTTGAGATTTTTCTTCTACCAGTTGAATCACTTCTTCCACATTGTTTTTTTTGCCGGTTCATCCAATTCCAGTTCAATATATACAATCTCCCAATCATCCTCTGTCACTTGCTTGCTTGAATCATCAAATCTCTCAAGAATATTCATCCACCTTTACATTTTCACTCTTAATCATTTTGTTAGTTCTCTTATTGAAACACTTATATGCTTTACTTTAGTAGAATAACCCAAGAAAATACCTTCATCACTTCTTGGATCAAACTTGCCCATGTAGTCATCCCTCTTAATGTAACATCTACTACAAAATACTTTGAGATATTTAACACTAGGTGAGTGACCATAACATAGCTCATAAGGTGTCTTATTGGTTCCTTTCATTACTTGCATCTGGTTTAGTGTGTAAACAACAATACTAATTTCTTCTTTCCAATACATTTTTTGGCACATCACCTTGAATCAACATTGTCCTTGCAACATCTAGTATAGTTATGTTCTTCATCTCTGCAATTTTTTTTTGTGTGGAGTCCTAGGGGCTGACATTTGTCTCTTGATTCCTCGTCTTCACAATACTTAACAAATTTTGCAAAAGTAAACTCACCTCCTCTATCAGACCTTGAACACTTCAAATTCTTACCCGATTCCTTCTCAACAAGTGCCTTGAATGCTTTGAATTTTTAGAATTTATTAGGTTTCTCCTTCAAGAAAGTTACCCACATCATTCTAGAATAGTAATCGGTAAATAATATTAAATATCTATCAACCTTGATAACTTATCTGTCTCATAGGCCCAAAAAGATCAGTATGCACCAAATCAAGTATGCCCTCAGATGAGAAAGACTTTCTTGGAAAGTAGGGCTAGTTAACTTACCCAATTGACATTCTTTACACATCAGTTGTCTGGCTTGACTAATTGTGGCAATCCACTAACTGCATTTGTCTTACTCACTTTGATCACACTATCAAAATTTACATGAAAAAAACCTTCTATGCCATATCCAATTATCTTCAACATTTACAACCAAACAATGTTCACATTATTATTCATATGGAATAAATTACCTCTAGTTTGCCTACCGTAGCAATCTCATCACTCAATCTTTCAAGTATTTTGTACATACCTCCTTTGAATTCCAATTTGTAATCTTTATCATTTAGCTAACCAACACTCAACAAATTATTTGTTAGACCATCCACAAGATAAACAATATCTATATTACTCATACCATTCAAAGTAATAGTGCCTTTTCCTTTAACCAAACAAGGTGTATTGTTGCCAAACCTACCACACCACCATCAAACTTTTCATACTTAATGAACTTACTCTTGTCACTGGTCCATGTGATGTGAGAACCCATTGTCTATAATCCATTCATCATTGTGTCCCATGTGAGAAACTAGTGCCTTTTCACCTTCAGATGGATCTTCTTTGACTGCAACAAATATAATATCCTCTTCCTCATTATCTTCTAATTCTTGATCAGTAACTCCTTCATCAACTGCAAACATAGCAATTGTTTCTTCCCTTTTCCCTTATACTTTTTGAACTTATCCTTTTGTTCACCATTAGGGACATATAGCTGCAATATGTCTAATCTTATTACATGAAAAATATTTCAGAGGTAGCTTGCCTTTATACTTACCAATCCCTCTAGGAAATCTCTTTGCTTGTAGTGCTTCATGCTCTCCTTGTCTCCTTTCATCTTCCAAGATAGCTTCAAATTCCTTGGTGTAATTTGACATGCAATTAGAATCATAACTTAATTCTTTACCTTTTCCTTGCCAGTACATTAGATACCGATGCCTTGAAAGATGCCTCAACTCTTCAAATACTATTATCAAAGTTATTTAACTCAAATGTAGTAAGCTTACCAATCAATCGATCTACTATTAATATTGTCAAAATTTCCTCACTCATTTATAGATGACACTCTTATGGTATAAGCAGACAATAAATTTCTCAACATTTACTTATCACAACATCTTCCTCAATAGTTCCACCAACACCTTTGATAGCACCAACAACTTTTATTCTTTGGCCATATTGTGCAATGTTCTCTCCTTCTACCATCTTCATGTCATCATACTTACCTTTGAGATTGTCTTCCTTAGCCTTTTGCACATGAATATCTCCACCGTAGATTAGTTTCAACTTTTCCCAAACAATCATAGGCAGTATCAAGTCCACATACATCAACATATTCAATATCAGATAAGGTACTTACAATAGCTTTGTGTGCTTGAGTATTCTCCCGTTGTTCCTTTAGTTGATTTGCATTGAGAGTTCCAACATGAGTGGTATACTTGCGTGTGACATGCATCTAGTATTGTGATCCCATACCTTTTATATTTAACTACATTATGTCACTCCATACCAGGTAGTTGTTCTTAGTGAACTTGGGAGGTTCCTTCCTCATCATTGTGATCTTCTCCTCAAGCTGATAGGGCTTACCACAAAGAGGACCAAAGTTCTGATACTAATTGTTAGTATAATCAGGTCCAAGATTACTGAGAGGGGGGGAGGGGGGGTGAATCAATAATATAACAAATTAAACTTTTCATAAACTATTCAACAACTTGCATCAATTAACATCCATTGCATGAATAAACAAACCAATAAAGATAACATCCACAAACATGCAACACAATAATACCAATATTTTTCTTGTGGAAACCCGACTAGGAAAAAACCATGTGTGGGGATGGAACCTACAAATAATTTTTACACTCTTCTGAAGTATGCCCCGGTTAAAGAGCTTCGCCTTGTTAAAAGCTTAGAAATGCCTGATTAAGAGAAAGACCTTGTTAGGAGCCACCCGATTAAGGATTTACCTCTAGCCCTGTTAGGGGCTTTACAGTATTAGGAGTAACCCTATTATGGGATTTCAAACCCTCGTTAAAAGAGTCACCTGGTTAAAGGATTTACAAATCAGATCTATTAGGGTCTACTCGATTTAGGGATTTATCTTGATGAAACTATTAAGAATCAACAAGTGAAAGTGATAAGAGGAAAGTAGCACTCCTCCTTTGCTAGTACAGATCTAGTTCAAGCTTAATCTCTGCTTCACATGCAAAACATCCAAACCCTACAATCGCACAACTACATTCGTAATCTTTCTCCTCTGCACACTCACTCACTTCACATAATACATCATAAAATGATATAGAAAAAGTTTTACAACTTAAGGCGGAAAAACAACCCTTATTACATTTGAATTTCATCATTACAATTCAATCCTGCTCAATCCTTGAACCCTAAAACATGTTACCAATTATCATTTACAATTTCAAGTTCATGTCGACCTCTAGATCCATTGCACAAACGATTTGACAAGGAAAAGTCAAACCACATCACACTCTCTAATGTTCCTGCACAACTTCAAGAAATTTGATCATAACGATCATAAAAATGCCAACTCATCATTCCACAATCCCATCTGCCACATCACTATGATCTCTGGAGCACATAATCACTTATCACAACGCGATACAATATTACCAGTTGAGGATCTGACTAATATTTTAAGAACTTATTTTACTTTTCACTGAGTGATCTTTTTGTCCATTGAAACTCCATCTTCCGGTCACCAATCATAATGCAATTCCAATAACAACCCCATAACATAGTCAAGATAACATATCCTGAATCACAACACTTGAATCCAAACCTATTTGACACAATCATCAAATCATTCCTCCTTGGCTTCATCACGTTCTTCCTGTTTACCTATCAACCATCAATCAATCATAAGTCACAACATTCATATGATAAACCTGTGCGGTCATAGATATAGCATCTAGAGACATCACTTAGTCTTCCATTACGATCGCACATTCCAACTCTTACCACAACTCTGGATCCAACCTTTTGAATATACATCAACATAACAAACACACTGTCCAACAAATACTAAGTTTACATCAATGACACCATTCAATAAATGATCAACCTATCATCAAATCTGCATCAAACTCATACCATGATAACATTCTCAACTTATCTCTACATCAATTACGCCAACAAGGATATCACCTAATCGACCCCAAAATTTGGAAAATAGTAGGAAACATTCTGAAAATGCAGAGACAACATCGATTTCTTAGAGGGACATCCCCATGTCCTTGGGATAGTTAAGGAGGGCCAATCATCCCCCTTTTTCCCAAAACATCTAAAAAAATCACTCAAATGCTTTAATACCTATTAAACTACATTTATCAATTCTAACCGTAAAAACATAAAAATATGATCTTTTATACAATTTAACTTCTACATTAATGTTATGATTTCGAAGGTTAAACAAAGAGTTAATTTGTAGCCCTGGTTTTACCAAACAATTATAGACAACAACTTGTTGTTACATAGGATCCTTGAACAAGCGACTAACTCATATAATATATTAGTGATGCCTTAAAAGAATTGTTGCCTTAACTAGTTTAAATAGTTGCTCCACATATGAATGGGCATTGAAACCAATTTCCAACCTTCACAGATTTACAAGAAGATTGATGAGCATAAATGACCATTATCTTAAGAATTGAAATTAGTCCCATAAACTATAAACTAGATACAAACTCTACCATCAATGAGGAGTGTCAGCGAGTAAGGCTGCTACAGGTGAGCTTCTAGGCCTACTAATTTGACTCAAGATTGGCATTTTGCTAATTTTTTTGACTTTCACTTCATGTGAATCTCAATTTAATACAAATACTATATCTTTATCAAATATTAATGTTATCATGCGAACATTTGAAATTTCCCTATATATTTTAAATTTTCCTTATTTTTTATTGTATTCTTCTCCTAATTGTCCCCAAAAATGACTCAAAAGATTGGAACTTAGAAATGTGTCCACCATCCTAGAAACACGAGGTCAGAGTAACATAAGCAATAACTCTTCTTTTGAAGACCCAACCTCCTTTTTGAACTATTTTTGAGAAAAATATTTGTTGCTTGCTCTCTCACTCTCTCACACCACACAAGATTTTAGATCTAGCAAACACTTTATGTACATATAAACATTTTTTAAATAATTAAATATAAATAATTATTTAATTTTACTTTTTGACAAGTTTAATATTTAATCATTTATTTATTGAGTTATTTTTAGCACAAGCACCAAGATGTAAAAAATAAGTACCACATAGTGGCAAGTACTTGCCCTTGTAGCATTACGATAATAGTATTTGTTGTGTAGTTGGTAGATAGATAATATATAACAATTTATGTATATGTTTATATATAAATGAGTACTAGCATTCACACCTTGCTGTGAAAACTCAATTAGGAAAAAAATTGGTCAATTATTGCATGTATTTACGTAGTTCATGAACTAAATTGGTAGACCATTTATCAAATGATGATATGTGTGCAATTAAAGGTCTCAATGGAGAAGCAAATAGCTTCAAATCAACTATGGATCAAATTACAAGGATCGAAACATGACTGAAACAAAACCTCTAAATTAGAAAGATAACCAAGCTCCATTACTAAGTGAGTGTGTGTGAGAGAGGGGTAGATAGAGATGGAAGAGTTAAGGAGAAAATGAGAGAGAAAGAGATAGAAAGATAAAGATAGAGATGGGAAGTGATATATAGAAGTACATGGAGAAATAGATATAGGGGTAGAGAGAGATAGAGAGATCCGGAGATAGAGGTAGGGGTAAAGAGACCCAAGGATATATATATATATATATATATATAAGATGAGAAGAGGGAGACTTGTGTAGATATACGAGGGGAGAGAGGAAGATAGAGTTAGAGAGGAAGATAGAGCAAGAAGGGTGAGGGGACACACACACACACACAGTAATCTTAAAGTATTAGGAGACAAGTAATAACTTAAAGTGATGGATCTAAGTAAATAAAGTCAAAGCTTATCGTTATAGTATTGTAAATATTGTAACAAAGTTATTGGTTATGAATTCAAAGGTAGATCAAGTAGTTATATTATAATAATTAATTTAATTATAAACTTAATTTTTAATTTTTTTTTTATGATTATATTATGTATTATTATATAATATAAATATTATACTTAAAATACATGCTTTTGAAAAATTTAATCAAAATTTATCTAATTATAATTAAAATTTACTCTATATTGGTGATGACCCCACAGTGTGAGGATTGAGTCACAAGCCTCATAATTGCGAGGTCTAATGTTTGATTCCCACTACCCAGTGTCTGAATGAGTTTTACAAGAGACACTATTGTTGATGGTAGTTATAAGGCATATACACCATTTCAAAGACCAGACTACTAAACCACCGAAGAGATGAGCCTGTGCAAGAAGAGTTACCCACAAAATGAACGTTGGATTTGCGGATGAGATGGCTTTCAAGGGAGATGAAGGAATAAGTGTCATACTACCAATGTCGAGCAATGGAGATATAAGGTGGTTGGAGGGATAAGGAGTATCACTTGGACTTGGAGAGATAAGGGGGTTGGCAGCTAAGTTTGTTAAGATAAGGTGATTCATAGGGAGATCTAAGGAGGTGATGTCAAAGAGATAAGGAGTCTATCAATAATAGGATGGCATAGGAGATACAAGTGTGTTAATGTTAAAAACATATTTGAGGATGAGGTCCCTCAAAAATTTGGCCTCACTGGTTCATAGCTCTAGTCAAAAGCGATTACCAACCAAAAATAAATAAATAAACTCTATACTTAATTCATTATTCAAATTTATTAATAATAATAAATATATAAATTTAAATTCATTATTAACTAATTTAATATAATTTATTGATAATATATTTCTAATAGTTATATAATATAATATTATATAAATATAATATAATATATTTTTATTCTCTTTAAATATACAACATTGAGTGTCTAAAATTGCAAAAATAAATAAATAATGTTGTAAAAATTGAAATGATAGAATAAAAGAAAAGGAAAACAAATTTTAAATATGGAGATAAGATTTTGGATAGAACATAATCATGAAAATAGTAATTTAAAAATAAATATATAAATTTAAATTCATTATTAACTAATTTAATATCATCATTGAATAATATTTTTTTAATAGTTATATAATAAAATATTATATTTTTATTATCTTAGATATTCTCTTTAAATATACAACATTGAGTGTCCAAATTCACAAGATAAGCAAATAATGTCGCAAAATTTGAAATAATAAGATAAAAATAATGAAAAAAAATATTAAGGTAGATACTATTTTAGATGAGGTCATACCCATGAAAATAGCAAGTGCTTTAAAGCCTACAAATTTGCCTTGAGTTAATATCGCCATCAAAATTTCTTTTCAACAAAGTTGGCCTCTTTAGAAAAAGGGTACATTATAGTGTAGATGAGGACTTCTAGTGAATTAGGGGAGATGATCTAGTAGCTGAGCACCCTAATTTTGTACTTCTCAAAATCTAATGTGAAAATTTCAAATCACTCCCAATTTTTTACAGCAGCTTACTTGACAAGTCTCCTACTTATAACTAAGGTTTCAAGGCCACATCATCAAAAATATGATGCCACATCAACATGTTTTTTGCTAAGGTGTAAAACAACCCAAAAAAGGTGAGACCAATTATTGTGAAAAAGAATACCAATATTTGTGCAGGTGATGTAGCATCACATGATTGGTTGCTTTATTCAACTAAGAGTATATTTCAATCAATTATGAGTAGTAATCAAATCAACAACTACTTTAAAGTCACAACTATTGGTGCAATGTTCTAAAAATAAAATAAAATTAGACATTAAACCAACAAATGTAGATATTAAATCAAGAACTGCTATCACAGTATTGAAATATTAGATCCTCTCCCCTATGACGCTGCAATTTTTTTCCTTTCGCATTTCTCATCTTCAAAGCAATTTGCTATCAGGAATCATTTCGAGACAAGGAAAGGTTACTCGTAGATTCTTTGTTCGGTTCAAAGCCATGGGCTAAAGATAAAGATAAAATAAGATAAAAAATTTCGTGAACAAAGCTGATTTTTTCTTAAAACTGCAGTCCACTTCGAAAGATATGTTCTGTTTCTTACACTAAAGACAATCATTGGTAGCAGTTGTTTCGGCCAAACACAATAATAAGAGATTAGTTATTTGCCCTCCTCCAGATTAGATGAGCCTGTAATGGAATTGGCAAGGTGGGTAAAAATCACTTCCGTTTTGCACGTTGTTGATGAATTGTGAATTGGCCTCTCAAAGCCTATTAAAACTTAGAAAAAATTGTTAATTTCTTATCAGGCAACGAGATCCCCAAACCAAAAAATTCACAGTTAAACATATTAAAATTTCTGCTTTTCTTCCTAAATATTGTGATTTTTGGTTAAAAACGATGTAGAATTTCTGATTTTTTTCCCAAATAATTGAAATTTTCTCGACTTTTGGTTTGCTAATTTATTCCTGAAAAGGATTTTTGCTACTATAATTTTAACTTACATAAACTAATATTATGAACATAACTTCAAGTAATGGTGGATATACGAAGATAGAATTTAAGGCTCTCTAATTATTTGTTTACGAAATTCAAATTGTGATAAAAAACCATGACATAATCAGTAGTTCACGCATTCAAACATCTGAGTAGTCGTGAACGTGGAAAAATAAGTGAAGGGAAAATATATTGCAATTGTTTTTAAATATTTATCCTGGACATAGACGTCAAGTTTATCATGGTAAATTTTTTGATATAGAAGATGTTCAAGAGGTTAACTGCCTTAACTTATAACCTCGGGTCCATAATGGAAAAAATTAACCTTTTAAAGTTTCTCTAGAGTTTATCATTCCATTGGAATCCGATAATAATTTGGTTGCAAAGTTTATACAGTACAGTATATCAGCACCATCAAAATACCAGATTGTAGATTTTGTTATTATTGCATCAAGTTAAAGAGTCAACCAATGTAATGACATAGCAGGCCATGTTGCAGATAAAGATTGAATTTCAGGCAAATAATGTGCAAGAAGCAAATTAATTCTATATTGAACATATAATGCATCACACCATTCTCAAACTCGTCAGCTGAAAAGGGCAAAATAAAGCCTATATCTATCCTACAATGGAGTTATATATTAGGGCAATGTATCATTCAAAATCTTTGATAATTAAGCACATTCAGATTGAAGATGCATTTCTGTGATATGGTTAAGTCTCACCCATCAACTTCTAGTTCCCATCATGCTGATGAAGTAGACAATAAAACAATAGCTTTTCTTTTTTATTTATTAACTGGAGAAGCCAATAAAAAAGTAGTTAATCAAACCCATTGGAATAATATTCTGTTTCTTCCACCCACTTTTGTATTAGATCTATAAGGATTCAACAGACACGACAAAGTTATTGCTAGTCCAACTGCTAAACAAAATTAGGAGCTTATAGTACATAGTCCATATGCATCTACAGCTTGATTTCATCATCTTTTCAGATGGCTGGAAGAATTATAAGACATGACAACGCACAAATCTGTAGAATATCACAAACTTCGCGATGATGCTGTTGGGTGCAAGATTCACTTCACCGAATGACTAGGATTAAATAGTGCTACAATGGATATTTACAGGACATCATTATCATGTCATTAACAGACAGTTTAGGGGTCACGAATTGATGTTAGAACATTCTTTTGTTTCTTTTTGCTAAATAAAAGAAATTCTATCCATGATTGGGAAAAGAAAGTTCATAATACATAAAGTAGACATAACAAACAGCCCCTATGATTATACAAATTAACTGAAGAATCAAAAAAACCTATCCTTCTGGATATCTGTGGTTATACACTTGTGAGCAAAAGCTGAGAAAAATTAAAAACAAAAGAACCTCAGAGAGATGTACTGGTAACTGCACTAAGAGATAAGGTGTGAAATTTTTAAGTAACCTCAACAGCTTTATGAAACAGCTCCAACGGACTTTTCTTTTGCCTTTGTGCAGCAGAGGCAGGTTGCATAGTTATTCCTTTAGATTCAGTCTAGATAAGTGGCCCATAAATAAGAACATTGTACTGGGTGCACAATTGGATTTGTCATCATAAAATCTGACAATGCCTGCGTATCAGTGTTATCACCATTAACTCATACAATGCCTAGCAATTACTACACTAAAAATCACCATCTTTTGATCTTCTTATCAGAACTTAACAAATTGATTCTCTTGCGAGAATGATTACCAGCTTCCATAACTTGCAGCTATGCAACACAGAATTGTAAATTCAAGATCCAAAATGAGAAAAAAGGATCGTCCAAAATTGCTATTTTGGATCTACAAAAGACTGTGTCAATCAAGAAACATGCAAAAATCAAAAGCAAAAGATAGAAAACTGTTAACAAATAAGCCCTTATAAACTGATGATGATTGGTGATAAGGACTGTAGCCATCAGGATAGAGCTAAACCACATGATACTAAAGAGTTTATAGTCGATATATTTTCCTCATCAACGAATAAAAAATAACTTATTGGGAAATAGAGACTCTAACTGCTTTCCATTTCCGCTTTGATTAAAACTCAGTTCTAAGAATAATAAAATCAAATAATCTCAGGCTGAGAATTCAAACCAACCACTGATTTCCACTTTGCAGCAAAAGACTCGTACAATAGCATTGTGGTGCATATATTTGGATTCAATTTACCGTCATACCTTACTTGATAATGAAGAAATAAACTTCAAATTCACAATAATACAGAACCAAGCAAAACTTAAACAATATACAAGAGAATGTGCTCTTCATTATGTGACAAGAAGTTTTAGATGCCCAAAACTCTTGGAAAAGTTTTTCTCTTGGCCAGCAAGATATGTTTTAATACATTTACTGCTGCAGCCAATCGCCAGTTGGGATTAAATTTGATGGAGTCACATCTGCTCGGTGGTAAATATAAGATTGCAGGCGCTCACCCCTCTCAGTGACAATCTGCACCACATATCCTTGATATTAATATTTCATTTTTGGCGAGTGCCATAGCAAAAGTAAATATCCAGTCACAAAAGAAAACTTTGGAAGATTTCCCAAACTTTGGAACACCATACACAGTCAGTAGCACAAAATGCTCACCAGACCTAAGTACGTGTCTAAATATCTATAAATGAGCCTCTGAACCAGAAGAAATTGTGTTAACTATACATCACAGTTTTAACATGCAAATCCAAAGGTACCTTTAATAGCCAAAGATACTCTTCTACAATTCCTACATTTGGCAGAGATAGATTCAAATATTTGCCTCTTGACTTAAGAAATTGAATCTCATCCTTGGACTAAAGGTTTCTTCGAATTCATTAAGCTTTTTTGATTTGAAGCTCTACTACCATTATCAAGTTTACCATAGGCTAGCTCCTACTGAAACTTGTAAATCCTATGACGCTTTTCTGCATTATCTACTACAAAGGATTTGTATCGAGCAAACCATTAACAAGTCAACGTATAAATTTCTCCAAGTTAAATACACACATATCAGTATGGTCTAGTTATCATTAATTTACATGGACAAGCATCATAGACATAAATGGTTTCCTAATAGGTAAAATATTTATTTCAGATGTCATATCACCCCATAAATTTATTCAGAAGCAACTCTAGATATAAGGTATATGGCCTTTTACCATAGACCATAAATTACACAAGCTGTTAAAAATTGTGGATGCTTGTAGAACCTGCTGAAAATTGAGGAAAGCAAAAGAGTTTTAAGCTAAAAAATCTGTTCCCCTTTTGATGGATAATTAGTAAACACTGAACATTGTTGTTGTATAGAAATCCATAAGCAAAAATAACATTAACAGAACTTGATAAAAACTTCCACAGTATTGTAGTGGCCCAAGTTTGAAAACGAATTTCTTTCAGAAGAAAAATAGCAGCTGCATGGCAAAACAAGAATGGAACCATATTTGTGTTGACATATCTATCACTTTGATTTAAAGGGAACACTGTTGAAGGAGAATCATCATCTCTATTCCAATTCCTGCTTCAGCTCCTAGCTAAGGTCAGGTTCAAGAGCAGAGAGCTAGTGCCTGCAACCATCACCAGGGAAACATTCATGGATACCACTTAAATAGAAACTGAGTAAAAGCAGGTAATTTGAGGATTTACACATAGTTCAAAGACTTGGACTCGCCACGGACTCGGTAAACCAAAAAATTGGACTCGGATTCGGACTCGCCACGGACGTGGCAAACCAAAATATTGGACTCGGACTCGCGAAAGACTCGGCAAGAGGAAAAAAACCGTAGTTTTACATAAGAACACAAATAAATTAATGCATTTAAAGAACATAAGAGCCATAATTGATACATTACAAATGTCATATGAATCTCAAACACTCAATATATGAAATATCATCATAGTTGCAAACTTTAAAATGTATAACAGCAGCATAAGTTTATAAATGTTTACAAAATTAGATATAATGATATGTCCAAATGTGAAAAACAGCAAACTAAAGACTACATCCTCTTTCCTCTTCTAATATAACTCAATTTTTGACACGTTGAACTAGTAGGCATTGTGGTATGTAAAGGAGGATTTGATGTTAATTCTTCAACCTCTCCACACCCTAAAAACCTGTTGTGAGCAATAACAAAGAGAAAATGAGAGGAAAAATGAAAACAAAAACTACTTTATGCATGTGCTGGGCATGTTAAGTGGACGATGTGAGCCCAAGTCAACGACTTGCGAGTCCCGATGAAAGACTCACGCGAGTCCAAGGCAAAAACTCTTGAGTCAATGAGCCTGGACTCTCTTGGAATCACCTCGCAAGTCGGCTTGGCTTGCCATTGGACTTGCGAGTCCACGCGAGTCCTGACAATTTTTTCAGAACTATGTCAATTGGCATTAAAACTCAAACCAAAACCTTGGCAAATAAACTTAAAACCACTTCGATCAGCACCTAAACAAATCAGAAAAAATGGATCAGAATCGGTGGGGATCTTTCAATATCATAAGGTCGTCCATAAATCTGCAAGATAAAATGTGTTTATCAGCAATCCACTTCTTAGGATGAAGAGAAACTAACCATACAATCAAGAAAACAAAAGGCTGAGATTTTCAAACAAGAAATTTATACAAAAATCACTTGATGAGACAAGAACGACAAAATCAGCAAAGCAAAAGTTGCAAAAGATGCTAAAAATGGCTTGGATAAATGTAATGTCATGAAGTATCATGATCTTCTCACTCAAAACAAAGGCACAAGATTGAATTCTTTCAAAATGAAAGGAAAATGAGGTATATATGGATTTAAAGATCCATGATTGTAACTAATACTCACTAAATCTGAAAATACAGCAAGATAGAAATGACAAAACATTGCATAGAGAGACAAACAAATTGTGCAAATGAATACAAATCGTGTGTATGAAGAGAACATTAGAAATGATTACAAGCACATGTTTGACAGTTTTTTAATATTTGGACAGTGATAAAACAACAAATTGGAGGAAGGAGAAGATGTGGAATTTTGTCAAACAATTGGTGAACGACGTGCAGCCCAGAAAAAGACAAGCAAGAACAGAATTATTCAATCACAAATGGCTATATTTCCAGGATAAAGAAGAGTGGTGCCTGAACAGAATTGCCATGACCTAGTTCAAAACAAAGCAGAAGGGCCAATCACAACTCCCTTCAATTCTAAAGAAGGAAATTTTTGCGAAGGAGATTGAAGATGCAATTGTTTTGTTGCACCACACTGTTGGAAGTCCGACAACTGAAGAATTTGTGGGTTGGATGTATCAGTTCCTTACACTTATATGCATAGATGGACAATATATTGACTAGGGAGAGATAATTAGCCAAAGGGTACATGAGCAACTAGCTCATTTCAGGCAGGAAAGTTTCTTCAACATGTGTTCCTTACTGATTTATGTATTGGCAACAACCCAAGCTACCTGGCCGGGTCTCAGAACCTGACTGTCTCATACCTAGGACTTGCTTGTTTTTGAAGCCTTTCCTCAGCAAAAACAAGTTGGGATGGATGAATTTTATGATGTTGATTCTTTCTTGTGGGTGATGATAAAGAAGAATGAAGGATTACTAGAGACAATTATTTCTACCGAAGTTGCTGACCTTGTCAAGTGTTATGGTAGCTTTTTCATCCAATTTGATAGTTTCTCTTATCTCATAATTGGAGGATTTAATCAGAACCCCTACAAGTTACCTAGGTATGTATCAAATTATTTTATACTCCAAGAGGTCTATAAACAAATGAAAGAGGTTAATGCTAAATACATCACCAAAATGAAGAAAAAGGGCTATTCCTTCCCAGTGTCTTTATCTCTTTTTACTTGCAAGAGTTTTGATTGTTGCCACCACAGAGAGGCTCCTCTCTAAGTTTAAATTCTAGTCCATACCCCCAAGAGTCTCCTTTGACAACAAAGGTTATGTGCATGATAATTTTCATGGGGGTAAATCTTATTTATATCAACCTCATATAGAGGACTAATGGGAGGATTGTGCACACATATTAGAGGTACAACGGAGAGAACTGATGAGGATGACATTAGATTAGGTCAGAAAGGTCAAGCTACCTATCCTTATATCTAATGAATTGGTTGATGATGGCTTGGAGTTGATTGATGAAGCATACCAAAATATTACCCTTTCTACCACGCAGCTGTTGACTTGGCCTAACATAGACGACATGGATGTGGAGAAGAGAACTGCCCACGTGGTAGAAAGAACTAAGAGATGGATTAAGAAGGTCAAAGAATGCACTGGGTCCTCATCCACTAAGGGTTCCACAAGTGCTAAGAAAAATGTGTTACAGGGCCCCAATCTTACCAACACTCCTACCACCTCAGTATCTACACCCTTAGAAGAAGCCTCTTAGCCAGGTGGAAATGGTGAAGAGATAGAAAAATAGGCGAAATTAAAGTCAAAATGTGAAAGGAGTACCTCATCCTCTTCAAAGAGAGTCACCGATAAAAAGATTTCCACCCCTTCCTCCCATGCTACCATTAGTTTGCCATATGCTGATGGCAATACTCGAGAGTGATACCCTCATCTTCCACCAAATTGGAGATGATATTTCCAATTCCATATTTGATAATGCAATATTCAATATTCTTGGCGGCCCCCACCTTTCCCAGTTTACTACTCCCCCACCAAGTAATGCCATTATTAATGTCTCTGATTCCACTGTGGCTACCTCCTCCCCTTGGGTCAAAGAAGTTGTTAAAAAGAAAGAGGTATATGTCTATGGTTGATATAGAAGTAGACACCATTACGGAGTTATTGCAAGGGACCTGTAAGCCAAAAAGGGCTAAAAAAATGTCTAGGGTGGTGATAGATCCTGTAATTGATCGAAGGTTCCTAGAGATTGATGATCCCATTGGCAAGAAGAATGAACATGAAGTTAGAAAAAGAAATTTCACTTTGAGCAGAATTGACATGGGTTTGCCTCCTTCAGAAGGAGACATTTACTATTCTACCACTTTTGTTGATGCTTTGACTCAAAGGGTAAAGATTTCCAGAACAGAAAAAACTGGAGCTGCTAAGATAGGTAAACTCTTTGGTCTCCTTCATTCGATCTATTCTACGAGAAGAGGATAAAACATTTGAGTAAAATATGTCTGTTCATATTAATGGACTAGACTCTAATAAGCTAAAGCAAATCAAAAGAGGTTAAAATGTTACTTTGGTAATGGATAAGTGGGTAGAGAAACTTATTATGAATGTAATATCTTTCATTCAAGAAGGCATGAAAATGTATGCGATAATAACTAGTAAATTGGAGAAGTGGAGAAATGATCTATTGGCCCTAAAAGGGAGAATGACAGTCTACCAGTCATTTTATTTGAGCTTCAAGAGATTTCCAGGATACCCCTGCAACAGCTATAGGACAAGGAATAATAAGCAGACAAATTGATCCTGAATTTATAGCTTGGATGGATACATTGGAATGGAAGATTGTTGTCTACAAAGAGCTAGATAATTATATAAAATAAGTCATACCTATCATTCCATTTTCAATTTTTCATATTAACATTCTAGAGGACTGTGATACTACTTTAAGTAATTTTCAATATCACAAGGGGGATCTGATTGCACTCTTCAACCAACTATACGTTATCTCAGATAGCATTAATCATCTCTATTTTTTTAGTTCGTAACTAATTTCAAACCCTAGTAAACCTATTTAGTAGGACTCTACACTGTAATCCAGTGTGTTATTGGATAAATTCAACTGCAACTATATTCACTTTTGTCATTTATCTCTTCCATTGTTCCCTTAAGACTTATGTTAGGGTCCCTTCAAGAAAGATGGATTTCGATACAATCATCCAGGGTGTTCAACACATGCACACAGTGACAAATACTATTATCTCCTAGTTCAATCGACTACTCATTCAAACCTGAAATCTTAAGGGGTGACAAGCATGACATATGCATATGATGTATTTCCAAAGAAAACCCATCATACAGTTGATATTTATAAGGTGAACCATCTTATGGCAGCATACTACTTATTTGCCTTATAGCTTTGTTAGGGCTAGCATTGGTAAATAAGTCTACCATACTACTTACATGTGGACAAGTAAAGCACAAGCAATGGAACCAGCAGAATAATCTCCAGTTATTCTCATATTGTAGATCAACCAAAAATGAAACCAAACACGAAGCATACACATAAATATATGTAGAGACAAGGCATAAACACAAATACACTCATTGTTAGGCCCTTCTTATTGACTAGAATGCATTAATTGATTTGTCTCTGCCTTTTAGGATGACAAGGTCATGCTCTGATACCATTTGTAATGTCGCCTACGAGAACCTTACTCAATTTGCCCTAAATTTCCCTAATTAAGGTTAGGATGATGCTTGGAAATGTGCATTGTCGGTTTAGTATCTTAATCTTGAGCCTGCATCCAGCTTAGTATCACAAAATAAATAAGCATAAAATTCAACTTTGTACATTTTTCAACATATTCAATAGACGCCTTTGAAGTTCCATCCAAACCATTCGTTGCCATTATGGAGTATCCGTTGGAGATCATACAAAGCTCCTTTAAGCCTGTCCAACAAGTTCAGGGGCACGAAAGTACAACCATAATACTGCCTTCTACTTAAGTCTTTGGAGTTCAGTGGCACAAAGCACATCTGTCATTTGACCTCCTGCTTAACCCAGATGGATCTTTGGCTATTTGCCCTCCTTGCGTGTACCATATCCCCCATCCACAATGGGAAGGTTGGTTGGATGAAGTGTCAAGGAATCTACTATATAATTTATTATGCCTAATACCATAATAGCAATGATAGAAATATGTTAATATGTTAATTACTTCCATTCCTACATGGACGACAAAATAGCAGAACAACAAGATCAGAGTCTATGCACCATGCATCAAACCCAATCACTTCTTTAATGCACAGGGACTGTATGCTGAATATTATCCATTTATTCAGGCTCCTACTTGATCAATCTTCTTTCATTTGCAGATTATAACTGTCTTATTTATTTTAGAGTAACTCTTTCTTGGTTCCCCCCATCCATTTAAAACTTCTTCCATGTTATAACTTAGAGTCTTATGGAGAGAGACGTCACTTGGGAGTGGTTGCTTCTTAGGAAGTGGACGTGCCTCTTCAGAACTATTTGTTTGTTCACTTAACCACCCTTCTTCATACATCACAACATTTAGAGAATCATTGCTAACTGAAATCACATTACTCCTCAAGTTCATATCCTTTATTTGTATTGGCTTACTTCATAACAAATCACTTGCTTGTGTTTGCTAAACACATTGCCTCTTTAAAACTTGCCACCCTGATGCTTGTTGCACCCATTCACAACTGTCTCTTTAATTGATCAATCATTGTTCCTTTATGTCTTTCCTCTAATACAAGTTGCTTCTTAGATAGTTGACCATTCAATGTCTATTAATAAATGAATGGTTGCTACTATATAATGTAGATTGCCAACCTGTCAGATAGCAGATATGTATAGTTGCTGTCATATGTCATGTAGTTGTTGTCACATACCAAAGGTTTATGCTTAGATTGCTGGTCTAAGACTCTATATTTCTTCATGAAGTCGCTGCTTTATAGATTAGAAACAAATTAATGATGATTGCCTTCTTCCTTCGCTGTTAGTCATGGTCTAATCAGAAAATTGGGGAGTCTTATAGAGTAAGACAATTTTCTGAGTTTATTTAATGATGATGAATGTGCTATAGACAGGGTAATGACAGGAAGGATGCAATCTTAACGGGGCATGACATAAACTCTTAATTTCAAAAATAAATTGCACATTTCACTAGTTTTGGCATATTACCAAGCTAAGAAATGCCTTGTTGAAACAAATGTCAATGAGTTTGGGTCAATGGTTGTAATATTGACCCAATAAGAAAGAGCAATAGTTTATCACTCACTTTTACAGAATTCATAATTTTCAATATCCATTATCCTCTAGTTCTACTACAACTCACATAGAAAATTCAATATAAAGTACAGTGTTTCGTATGAATTATATTTTCTACCCACATGATAGCTATTTGTATGGGCACCTTCATGATGTGCATCTCCGTGTAAGGAATGCATATTGATAAACATGCCATGTTGCTTTTATTGGCATGTGCTTTATATAACATAAAAGAACACATCAAAGATTATGAATGTTATTGTATTAAAACAATTTCTCTAGCAAGTATTTTTTATGTTTCGCTGTGGGTAACCTGTGTAACAGAGAAATTATGGAATTAGGTTTACTAGGTGGCATTTGTAGCATTGGGTTAAGTAACTGGAGCTTCAATGTCCCCTTTCCCTTGATTCAGCCTGCAGCGTTGTATAAGCTCATTCTTTTAGTTTTCCCATGAGCTGGAGGAACAAGTCTCTTTAAAGGGGGGTTACAGTTTGGGAAAAATGGCAAATAACAAATAAATAATCTTTAATGACATTTTCTATTTGATTTTGTCAGTTTCTGACACTGCAGTATGGGAGTTACAAAATGACTTTTCAAAGTGAGCATTTATGCTGTCAGAGTGGGGGTGGGAAGTGGGGTTCAGCATTTAGTTATCATTTATGCAAATATGAAGTATGCTTTGTGCAATGCAATGTAATCAGCAATATGAACATGAACAATAAAAATCTGTAATCGACAATTCATGTGTTAAACTCTCAATTTTATTCGCTCTCTATATCTCTATGCTATGCCTTTAAATTTCAAAAACAAGTTTTTATCCCTCTTTCTACCCTTTTTTACATTATTTTTATATCCATTATTTTCCCATTTAAATCTCAATATTTTGAAAACATCTTATAGTTTTGGTTTGCCGTTTTTTACTATTGAGATTTTTGCTACTATGGTCTTTATTAATTGAATTGTGCATGTTTTTACAAGAGAGCATAACAAAATTCCTTGAATAATAGGTAGAAGCTTTTTTTTCCTCTAAGAACTGAACCAAGACATTTTCAAAGACAAATTTCAATTGAACACAGTATAAATTTCTTAAGTACTAAAGCCAAACACATACCTCCACTATATCTCTCTCATAAAGATCTGGGGAATATTCTCTTCTTTCATATTCATCCAGTAACCTTGCAATACCAGCGGAATTATCTGTAGTAATTGCATATCCTAGGACAGCATTTCCAGATTCATCAAGCTTAACTGCAGCACGGCGATTGCCTCCTGTCTGTAACTACCAAAGTTTCACAATAAGAATAGAAACAGAAAAAGAGCAGAAGATTCTGGGCAGCATAAATCCTATCTTAGCTTTCAACCTAAACATTAGAGTTGCATGCCTAAGAATAGAATAAGACACTCTCAAGCATGCCAGGGTTGTAAAATGAAAAAACAAACCACCAAATCTAGCCAAAGAGAATAGATTATGAAAACTCCAACTTTCTTGCAGAGCGCCAATCTTCTTCAGTCAGAATTCTGATGGTGGTAGTGAGTTATGGAGATCAAAGCAAGTTTTAAAGCATGGTTGGAATTCATTTTTGGTTTATTCTGATATTTTTCAAAATTGTGTTGAAATTATTTAATAATTAAATGATTAAACGTTAAGTTGTCAAAATAGAAAAAATTAAAAGACAACTTATGCTAATTATTTAATTGGAATTTAAAGTCACTTTTCTGTGGCAAAAAAGATTATTTTTCAAAATTGATATTAAAATATAACTTCTGAAAAGTTACAGAGGGGATCATAAAAGGAGGTTGAGGGGACTCATTTGAGCATTTGGAATATTTTATAACTCTCTTTTCTTTGTGATGTTGAGAGCTGTTTTTCTCTACAACCTTAGATGAAACCCTGAGGTAAGTTTGGTTAGATTTCTCCCTGGCCAATACCATGTGATCCATTCAGGGTCACAGTGTGTGTGGAAAGGATTCAGAGGTGGATTCATTTAGGATTCACATATGTGGGAAAAGTTCAAAGATTTGTATTTTGTGTTGAGAAGAATGTATTTCCCAATTTATTCAGTTTGCAGTTTGGTTTGTACTGAAGAAATCTTTATCATTTGCAAGCAAATATCATCAGTTTCTGGATATATATAGAATGAACAGATAATTTTATCATCTCAAAAATTAGGTAAATTTCATTTTAATATTTCTAAAAATTATCAAAAATTATTTATAGTGTTGTGTGTGCCTGTGGAAGAGCATCAGATTTTTATTTGCTGGGTTTCAACCTAGTCGTACCATCCTTAAGCCCCTTTATGACTGTTGTACATCCTTCTAAGGCAGGAAGGAAAGGAAAAAAATATATTTTAAAAGGCTTTCAGCCTATACTCATCCTAGTGCCACATCTAAATAAGATTAAAAGCCTGTCGTAGCTGCTGAAAAATAAGTCACAGCTTTCTTAGGTTGTTGTACCAATTTTTTGAGGGGTCATACACCACATGTGGTCGCCATACCAAAGAAAATCATGTGTATTTCCTTAAGGAGGGTTAAAGTTGCTATGACTGCTGACTAGGTCTACCAAATCAGCTGTTATATGAGGTCAGCAATAAAAGAGAATAAAATATTTGTAGCCATTTGGTTATAAACAATTTTTGTTTGGAATTTCTGAATATTACACTTTACAACAGCAAGACATTTTTTAATCATGGATTAACTATTAAGTGCAGCAATCATCACAAGAAAAGTTGTTTCTTGCTTTAGGAATTGAAAGATTTAATTTCTGTGGAATTATTTGTGTAAATCTGTTGAAATGTTCATGTGATTTTATGAACAATGCTACGATTTTACACTGGATTTATGATTCTGAAATTTAGTAGCAGCAACTCTCAATGTGTGTACTAATAAATACTTCATATCTTGTTATATGCAAATCATTGAACGCAAGCCAAAAATCAGAAATATTGCAAGTTTGGGGAAAAAATTTGTGGTAGGGGCATTATACAAAATAATATTTAGTTTGGAAAATTCGACTGTTTATTAAGGATGTTTATACTGTAGGGAATTTCTATATGTTAAATGCTTTGACCAATGTTGTCATCATAACAGCAGTTGAAGCTAAACTAATGGCACGCCCCCCTCTCCTTGCCTCCTGTGACACTAGAATTCAACAACAGCTTTTTAACAATTGGAGTGAGTCCTATGTCTCAAAACTTTGATTCTTGTTGTCTTGTGTAATGCCCCCAACTACAAGTCCCTCCAATTTCTTTTAAGAAGGTTAAATTAATAATAAAATAAAACTCAAATTAAAGTCTAAGTTTAGTAAATATTAAAAGATAAAGGGGCATGTGAAAAGTTATGTCCATTAACGGAAAAAGGTGTATAAGCAATACCAATTAAGGAGGGGGAAATGAAGGGAATATATCTTTTCTTATCAAATTATACTACTTTGGAGCATGGATTTGTGGTTCAATCTCAACTAAGGGCAAAACCCCTTAAGGTCTGGAATTAAAGGATGGAATCCCTCTGAATTCCATTATTATATTACAGGACAAAACTTCCTGATTCAGATCTGAGGCAACCTCACCCAGAGATTGCATGGAAGTTTCATATGTGAAACAGTTAGAGTTGTTGACAATAACTAGTGTACAGTTTTGGAGACCATTCAAAGACGTTCCAGTTAATTGTAATTCACTACAGATTTGAAGTTAATTTATTTGACACTGCTGAAGATAAGTCTGAGTTCACTGAGGATAATTATAGATATAAAATCCAATAAAGAATCAAACAAATTAACTGAAATTTCTGCATTGATTTCATCCAGAAGCAATAAATATTTATTAATTGAGTACAAATTATCATAACTGTGTGGTTAGGGTTTGATATATAAGAAATTTTCCAAATGGGACATTACATCTTGACTCTAGCTCCTATGTCTGATTAATTTCCTACTGCAAGTCCTGTTATATTTTTTCAAGCCATAGATATTCTCAAGGTACTATGAAGTATCTATGAATAAGTTTTATACTGATTGACAGTGTAGTGGTGAACAAGGCATGAGACAGATATGAACCAAAGGATTCCTCATATAACTACAAATCTTAAGGAGAAGCAACTTCATTTTTGACCTCTTATGTGTCTTCAGGTAAACAATTTCCTTACATTTATAATTGTCAAATGGACTTTCATCTTATTATAATTTGTCTTCACACTTTTGAAGCATGACGCTACAAGAAAATGAAATGTGCCTTTCAAAAGTTACACATCCTTATGATCTTGTAATCAATGGATTGAAAATAATAAATTGTGAAGAGTGTGTGTATGACAGAAATAGGGATCATGAAAGAATTGCCATGCAATGGTATAGTGCTGGTCATTCATGGTCTTGATGTAATATCCCCTATTGGGACTTTACTCTATTTTGCCCTAGAATTCCCAAATAAGGTAGGGAGTATATTTAGGAATGTGTGTTGCCAATTTATATCTTGATTTAGAGCCTGCAACCAGGTTAGTTATTGTTATGAAGGATGAAGAAACATATAACCAACAATGTCATAAATAGATTTCTAATCATCATTGTCATTTACATAATGTGCATGTAGGATTCAATAATATTTTCCCTAACAATCTATCCTCATTATGAGTCCCTTGGAAATACATATAAGGGACCTCAAGATTTTTTTTTTCCATCAAGCCCAAGAGCACGGAATGACACCGGTCATTTGGCCTCCTGGCCCCACTCTGGGTTGCTCTACTTAAATGGAACCTAAGTGCTACTTGCATCCCTTATTATGTATTCGATCCTATCCTTCATAATGAGGTAGTTTGTTGTTTAAAGTATTAAAGAATCTTACATACACACTCTATTATGCATAGACAACATAATATATATATATATATATTAGCAATATGTTATCTGCATAACATGGCTACTTCCTATCAAATGGAAGACAATATAACAATTCAGCAAGACAAGTGTTCTATGCAGGTACCACACCAAATGCCTATCAAAGTTTACAGACTCCTTCGATTAACTCTGAAACCAGATTGCGGCATAAAAATGCAGTTTACTTACATCAGAGATAATCTGATCTGAATTCCTTGAATTGCCTGATTGGATTGACTGCTGTATGTATTTTGCTCTCTGCTGATGATCTTCAATCTCTTTCTGCCTGTCGTCTTCTTCATCGTGGTTCTCCTTATCTATATCTTGATTGTGCAGTAAGGGTGGTGTCTTTTGGAGGATGCTGTCCCTTCAGAATTTGACACAACCCTTCGTAATTCACCACCTTTCATAAACTGCTGTCCTTAATCTTCATTTTCTTTTAAACTAATTATTAGTTCATCTCTTTATCCCTGCAATAATGTATTTCTTATCAGCATCGCTGCTATAGTGATCACTGCCCCCCTTCTTTTCCTATTCTCATCGCTGTTTGTCCATTGTTTATAATTAATATAAACAAATCAAGGCAGGGCATTTCATACACGTCAGCCAGCAGTAAAGAGTGTTTATATTTGTTTTGGCAAAGGAGACTCAATCCGAAATACAAAGTTAGTTTTAAAACTTACCTTCCATGATGCAAAGGAAGTGTAAGTCTCTATTTTTGCGCCTTCCTAAGCATCAGTTAATTTCAGAGGTTAGCCTTTTATCACTGTTCCCCGTAGGCTAATGTGGTGATTAGAGGAACTTTTGAAGGTGATTCAGGATTATTCAGTTGACCCTTTGGGGTCTATTTCAGTACTCTCCATCTCAGCGCATCAATTTATTTTTAATTTTTTTGGCTCCATTTTTATACACACTATTTTTAGTAAATCACTCGGGCATTTGGGTCCATACTTACTATTTATGGTAAGTCATCTAAATGGTCAGAGGGCACCACAATTATATCCAAAAAGTTGACAGAATTAATTATTGGTTTGGTATTTGACAATTAATAGAGTTTAATGATTTAATTTTAATTAATTAAATTATAATCTAGCATTAACTTTAATATATTTAATTTTTATGATTAAAGGGGGTTTAATGGGTCAAGTGTGCATTTAATATATTAATACCATAAAGTATTTAATTGATGGGTTACTTTATTATTATATCTCATATAGAAGTTAAATATTAAAATATTAAAAGTGGGAAATTTAAATAGGGTTTCCAAAGAGGATTATAAAAGGAGATTTGAGGAAGTCATTTGACATACTTGGCTTAGTTGTTCTCTTTGAAAAGTTTGAGAGCTTTGGCTTTCATTTACAAGAAATCTAAGGACAAAAACTCTTGTTTCTTGGTGGTTTGGATGGAAACCCAAATCCATCTTCGATGTGGATTCATCTAGAATTCACCATCGCACTTCATCATCAAACTGTTGGAGGTTTCAGCTGGAAACCTCTCTAGAGGATTTGATAGGCAAATTTGTGAAGTCTATAGGCAAGTGAAAACCCTCAATTTTGCTCATATCTCCTAGGGCATTGCCTATATTGTTTTGGGTATCTTTGCATATGAATTCCCATAGCTAAGCGATGGAGATTGATATTTAATATGCAGGTTATAGTGCTCCTTGAATTAATTTAAAGAGTTGCCAAGCAAGGTAATATCTCGACACCATGTTATGAAACGGGATTTGAAGTTTATTTGCAGTTTGAAGACATATTGCTTCAGATTCAAAGGATTATTTGCCATATTTTTCATAGTACTGTGGATGGCTAGGGTTTGGCATGACTTTTGTGAAGGATTTTAATAATTTCTTGAATATTGAAGGCTTGCTACAGTGACGCAACAATGACGTGAACAGTGCTCGCAGTAGGTTTAGATTTGTTTGAGCAAGGGCTCAATAGTATTTCATTGCTAAGTTGTGCATGGGATTTGAGCTTTTACTTAAGAGTCCTAGAGATGACCTTTGGAGGTGATTTAAGGAGCTATTTCAGACATTTGGGACAGCCTCATCCTTGTTTCGGTTCTGCCATAAAATCATATTTATATTCAATTCATAATCAGATCTGTAATCAGCATCCATACCTTTTTGATTGGCATTTTATGCATCATAACATTGAAGGTAAAATCGGGTATGTCATTGTATTGAAACTTATTGAATTCAATAAGAAAACCTTTCTATTCAGAACTATATCAAACATCTGATTTTAATTCCAGTCCATATATTTGTTGTTATTTCATATGTTAAATATTTTTGTAATTGCTTCATATCATGGCAAGAACATCTATGCATTGAAAACTCACAAAATACATAGTTTTTAATAACATCCATGAAGCCAAAAAACCTATGGAACCCACATATAGCCAGCAAATAAAAACAGGCATGCGATGCCCAAAACAGAAGGCTCCCACCAACTACATCTCTTTTTCCTTCTGCAACTTGGATCTTTTGATGTGTATCTTGGTTAGGAAAGCTGCAACCTTTATAATAATTTCTTCTTCAAACAACTTACTCAAGGTATTCACGTTTAGCGTATCAATGTAATTGATCCGAATATCCTTGTAGGCTGAGCACTATATGATGTAATGTCATTTTGTCTCCACCGTTTCTTGAGTGCAATAACATATTCTGTCTGCCCACTCTTCTTCAAGTATCATTCATCTTTCAGTTTCACATCTAAGCTGGTGCGAACTAGTTCTTATCTGGGCAATTAACAGTTTTGTTTTCCATTTTATTTCCATTCATATGTAGTTTTTTTTAGTATGATCATGCGTGGGATTAAAATGTTTGATGTAGTACTCCTTTTTCCTCCCAAGATGCCCAGTCCACATTCTTTCCTTGAATTTGCCTTAAACATACTTTTTTATTTCCTCATTGATGCTTGGGCACTCGCTTATTTTAATATCCCACTTATTCAGCCATTTGTTGTTTTGTTTTATTCACATGCTCTTTCTTCTATCTAATTTCTCTTCTGCTGCCATTTTTGGCCAGCGGTGCAACTCTATGTTCTCTAATCTTCTTAAATATCCTAGCCAATGACACATAGTTGTCGCTTCAATAGGAAAAGCCACAGCCTCTGCCAAGACAATCTCATATGGAATAGAAGATTTAATCTTAAGACTACTAGTGATTAAATGTTTGTGTAGTCTCTCTATCTGTCTCCATTTCCTTGCTGAAGTGTTGTTGCCCCATACCTCACAACCATGTAGTACAACCGGAACCACTATAAGCCCCAAAAGAGTTTTCCTAGATTTCAAGTCCCATAGCTTGACACT
This sequence comes from Chamaecyparis obtusa, assembly GCA_027943335.1. Classification (NCBI taxonomy): domain Eukaryota; kingdom Viridiplantae; phylum Streptophyta; class Pinopsida; order Cupressales; family Cupressaceae; genus Chamaecyparis; species Chamaecyparis obtusa. Next base: position 1,288,540 of record BSBK01009544.1, read on the forward strand.
TCTAAATCTATATTGCAATGAGTGTAATGCTTTCCATCCTCCTTGTAACCTTTTTGCTCTACATGTTTCCCAACTGAGTTTATTGTGAAAATCAAGACCCAGGTATTTATATTCATTGACCACTTGCAAAAGGCTGTCTTCAAAGATAAATTCTCTATGAACCTTCTTTCTTTTCAAGGTAAAAATCATGACAAATTAGTTTTGTTGGTGTTCACTTGCATCCACACTTCATGGCAAAATAATTCTAGAGCTTTCAAGTGTTCCTTCAAATCCTATGCTATTTTGCCATTAAAATAAGGTCATCTGCATATAAGAGCAGCTTTATTACATAGCTGGTCAAATGGAACCCACCACCACAAAACTTGTGTAGCCATTCCTCTAATTTGTCAATGTACATCCCAAATAAAGTAGGGAATAAAGGACAGCCCTGCTATACTTGTTTTACAACTTGTCAAACTACCAAAACTGAAGAATTAAAGGCAGAATAAGGGTGGGACATTGCAGGGAGTCAGGCTTTTAAGTTGACGATGATTTATGTTCTTAATTGAAAGATTATTCTTGCCCTTATTTAGAAAAATTGTAAAGTCTTAAGGTAAGACAACTTTTCTTAAGGTGTTGTTATTCCCTTGATGGAGGGGGCATGACACTTGATAGCTAAAGAGTACAGACTGAGAAGAATATGAGCAGAAGAATGGCAAACAACTCTACACAACCATCATAAGACCATTTTTTTTAAAACTGTATAATCAAGATTTTGCTTGGAACTATTGTTTGAAGTGCTTATGTTGCTTATTGTATTTTGATTTATCTTATAGCAAAATAAGGTGTATTTGACTCTTAAAATAACAAAAATGGTACTCTTTAAATTTTAATACAATCATACATCCAATTTCAACTTCAACTCTGTGAAACAACAACAAATATCTTTTTAGACGTGTATAATCACTAGTAGAATTGGTCTTGTCTACTTTCTACCTCTTTTACCCTTTAATCATATGAGCTACAAGCCTGAAAGTCATAGTTGGGTCTTTAGCAATTTATTTACTACTACAGGACATACTCTGTTAGTATGTAGGTATTTTGCCTCTCTTTAGGTCAATATCTATCCTACTTGGTATAAATGGGTTCACTCCAATGATCCAACAACAAGCATACAATATAGGTGACTAGTTTCCTATGGGAACACAATTTTCTCAAGAGAACCTATCACAAAGGAGAGTTTTTTTTTAAAATCTCTTTTTCCCTACAGATTTATATTTTTGCTTCACATAGTCCCATGGGATCACACTCTTCAAGTAGGAAGTTACTTTGAAATACCAAACTTCTCTTATATCCATATTGTTGAACAAATACACAACCATCCTGGAACTCAGAGGGATCTAGGATAACACAATAGATTACCTGATGCAGCATGTTATATCCAAAGCATTTGAGAAGAAACAAAAAAATAGGAAAGAAAGTGATTCGTTCAAATACCGAGAGCAAGAGATAGGTCTCTAACAGAGTTATTATTAATCTGAAAATTTTATGAATGGCAATCTTTAAGAGGAGATTTATGAATGCTTATCTAGTTCCAATGTAAACGTATATATGTGTATATAAGATGTCAAAGGTGGAGGAATTATTATGGAAGATGAAATGTTTTGATGTTACACTCTTCTGGTATTTACTGAAAAATTGGTGTCATGTGATGAACCCGAATTAAGGAGGCTGATCGGCCAGCCAAGCGGTGTTTCAAAGCACCCTTTATTTGCTTTTTGATTAATATTTAAATAAATAAAACTAATATATTCTAGGTTGGCTTTATCTGAATGAGTTAAAAAAATGATTTTTAAATAAAATGTTTTAATTTCTTTTTGGGCCAACTTGGCCGACTTGTGTTGGAGCACCTATTTAAGGTGAGGCTATTGTTTAGTTTGGGTATGCTGGGATAAGGAATAGTGTGCGAACACAACATGACCTCTTGGGACGACATTCCAGAAGGAGACAAGGTAGCCCCTGCCTTATTAATTCTTCATTCTAAGCTATTGACTCATTCTGACTTCCAAGATTCCATAGAAATCGTGTTTAGGTTAAGCTGCAAGGAGTCCAGCGATATAAGGAGAGAACGGAGCAGATAGGAAAGAATTCTGGGGGCTCATTCTAGAGAAAACATAGGAGATTGCAGAATTTAGGGAGAGGGAGCAACGATCAAAATAAAGGCATTAAGTTGCACAGAAGAATCACAGTATTATTGTCCAGGTGCCCTGCTGAAGGTAGCAGACCCATCAAGATATTTCAATACAGTTTGATCGTTGCAGGTTATACACCCAACTGGACAAGCCTAGAGGAAGCAACTGGCTACTTTGTCTTGCAGTGTGTCTGCGACACTTGTAAGCCAAAGGCAAGCAATATTTCATCTTCCAGAACAAGCTTACGGAGGTTGGGTCAGCCCATTAATCTCAGATCTGCCAGATAAGGACTACTTGGAATTTGTCAAATAGCATTAATGATAAGTTTAGAATCTGTTTGCAATTAGGATTGACTGGTAATCTAGTTGGGAACCCATTTTTTGTGCCCAGTTGTATTATTTTGAATTCACTGTAAGACTCCTGATTTAATAAAAATATTCAGAAATTATTCCAGATTCAGATTGATTTATATGATTAAGTGTTTGTTTAGATTTTGGTTTTTTTCAGGGGTATCAGAGCCTTCAAACCTGCCAGCCTGTGGGGTCAACTGATGAGCAAAAGAACTCAGAGGTACTTATAGTGTGAAAAGAAGAAGGGCAGCAGTATGGGGGATGGAGTTGAGGAGGCTAAGGAATTCTTCAAGAGATCTGAGGAGCTGCATTGGCACAATTGTTGAAGGGCATCCATCAGAATCATGGTTGTGATAAGTCTGAAATAGATAGGAGTGAAGGAAGTGTTGCTAATGAAGGGAGGTCTATCAATAAAGGTGAGAACAACAATCCCAAGGGAGATAAAGTCTCAGCCTGGACATTCAAGGAAATTTTTTTGACAAACGAAGAAGTTGGTGAGGACAAACCAGGTGAGATCAATGAAATGGATCGTCTTCATGCTAAATACCACGCCCTAAGTGAAGCAATTAAGAATGATATGACCTTTACTGAACATTGTGGACTAAAAGAAAAAAGGAGGGCATAAGAGGAAAGGGTATAAGAGGAAGGATATTCAAAATTGTTTGGGAAAAATTACAATGCCCAACTTAGATGGAAAAAGTAGTACCACAGCCAGATCATGGTTACAAAAACCTGACACTTACTACTCATTGAACCTGTAATGTTCCAAACCCAAATGGACTCAGTTGTGCAACAAGGGGGGGTAGAGGGTGGCTGTATTGGTTGCCGTACAGAGTGAAGGAGCCAAAGAATTGAGGCCATACGGTGTAATAACCGTACGATGGCTGTTTGCAGGCTGTACAGATGGATGCTAAGGGCCATACGGATGGATGCTGAGGGCCGTACGGTGGGATGTTGAGGGTCGTACGGTGGGGTGTTGAGGGCTGTACGTTGAAGGAATGCATGAGGTACGGAATGAGTTGGGAGTACACCGAGGGATGGAGGTGGTACAGAATGATGTTGGGAGTACGCCGAGGGATGGAGGCGGTATGGAATGATGTCAGAAGTACGCCAAGGGATGGAGGTGGTACGGAATGATGAGGGATGGAGGTGGTACAGAATGATGTTGGGAGTATGCTGAGGGATGGAGGTGGTAGAAAATGATGTTGGTAGTACGCTGAGGGATGGAGGCAGTACGGAACGATGTTGGGACTACACTGAGGGATGGAGGCGGTACGGAATGATGAGGGATGGAGGCGGTATGGTCTGATGTTGGGACTACGCCGAGGGATGGAGGTGGTACGAAATGATGTTGGGAGTACCTCCGAAATGGCAGACAACAGAATCCCAGAAGGAATTCGCAAAATACAAATAAGTATCAAATCTCAACATGACAAATACATCCTACGCGCCGGTCATAAATACCCCTTCCGAGAAACTCTCGAGGGTTTACAAAAGAAGCCGACATGGCAAACACCTACAAAAAAGAAAAATAAAAGGGACCTAGATAAGCTAAATCAATCGGTCCACATACAATAGGAAAATAATTTATTTTATGACGGGGATATTACAGTCCTCCTGTCCCAAAGTTTGCTTGTCCTCAAGCAAATGTAACGCCGGATGCTGGAGAATGTGTTCACCTTCCCAAGTAGTGTCATCCAGCGACAAGTGCTTCCAGCGTACCAAGTACTCCTTTAGGGTACGGTTCCGCAGTGTCTTCTCCCGTACATCAATGATCTCAAATGGTTCCAATATGAGCTTCCCTTCTTCATTGAGCGGCGGAAGATTTGTGCTTACTACAATGTTCTGTCCCACGGCTTTCTTCAGGCAGGAGACATGGAAGACGTTGTGGATGCGACTCCCTGTTGGCAGTTCAAGTTCATAAGCAACTTCACCAATACGGCGAGTTACACGATAAGGACCATAAAAGCGTGGCCTCAGTTTTTCTTTCCCCTTTGCCTTCAACGATGTCTGTCTGTACGGCTGGAGTCTGAGATATACTAAGTCGCCTACCTCAAAGCTTCTCTATTCTGTGTCTGTCAGCATAGATCTTTTGTTGAATCTGTGCATTTTGTAAGTTTTCCTTCAAGACTTTGAGAATATCCTGCCCTTCCTGAAGCCAGTCCTTTGCCCTCGGTGCGTGACTGTCACCCAGAACCCTGTCAATAAATGAAAGGGGTTCCTATCCGTAGAGTGCTTTGAAGGGTGCCATCCCAATAGACATATGATAAGTTGTATTGTAACAATATTCTCCCAAATGCAGCCATTTAATCCATGCCCGTTGCTGTGCTGAAATGTAGTTCTGAAGGTAAGCTTCTACCCATTTGTTCATAATTTCCGTCTGTCTGTCAGTCTGAGGGTGGTAGCTGGTGCCAGTGACAATTCTGTTCCTGCCAACCAAAACAATTCTGTCCAGAAGATGCTGAGGAACCGACCATCCCTGTTACTAACAATGTTTCGGGGTAACCCGTGTAGACGAAAAACTTCTTTGAAAAATAAGTCAGCTACCTGTGTGGCCTGGAAATTTGAGGAGATAGCGAAGAAGTGTGCATAATTCGTCAGCCTATCAACTACAACAAAGATACAGTCCCTTCCATTTACCTTAGGAAGTCCGGTGATGAAGTCCATGGAGATACCTTCCCACTTCTGTTCTGGTATGGGCAAGGGTTGTAATAGTCTGGTGGGTAAGGTGTGTTCGGATTTGTTTTGTTGGCATACTACACATTACCGCACGTACTGCAAGACATCATCTTTAAGTCCCTTCCATGTGAACCTCTCCCTGAGCTATCTATAGGTCTTGAGAAACCTCGGGTGTCCGGCCAATGGTGAGGCATGTATTTCCTTCAGGATTTTCTGCTTCATTTTGGACTCAGGTACTAAGTATATCCGATCCTTATAGTAAATGATGTCATCCACCACCTTGTAACGGTCATCCTGAGTGTTGTCATCCATTAATTTACATGCAAATGTGTTTTTAGAATATTCCACTAGTAGGTGTGCTTTCCAGTTAGCTGAGATTTGTGACAACACGCAGATGGCCGACTTTCTTGACAAAGCACCTGCAACCACATTATTCTTCCCTTTTACCTATTCAATGTCAAAATTAAAAGCCTGGATCTTACTTACCCATTTTTGTTGCCTCTCGTTCAGATCACGTTGCTCCAAAAAATATTTTAAGCTATTATGATCGGTACGGACGGTGAACTTGGCACCCACCAGCTATTGCCGAAACTTGGTCAGGCATGCACAATGGCCAACATTTCTTTGTCATAGATGGAATATAGGTGCTCAGCTTGCGTAAGCTTCTGACTTTCGTAGGCTATAGGGTGTCTTTCCTGCATCAGGACCACGCCAATGCCCTCTCCAAACGCATCACATTCCAGAATGAATGGTTGAGTGAAATCAGGTAGGGCAAGGACTGGGCAAGTGCTCATTGCTTTTTTTAACTTATCAAAAGTGTGTTATGCCTTTTCATTCCATTGGAAGGACCCCTTTTTAGTCAATCCTGTTAATGGTGCACTGAGCTAAGAGAATCCTTTTACAAACCTTCGATAATAACTGCACAATCCAAAGAAACCTTGCAACTCAGAGAGTATTTTGGTAGAGGCCAGTCAAGTATAGTTTGAATCTTCTCCTGGTGGACCTGTACTCCATGTTTACTGACCACATGCCCTAGGTACAATATTTCTATCATCCCGAATTCGCACTTGGATTGCTTGGCGAATAAGGATTGAGCCTCCATGATCCCAAGGACTTCATCCAACTGTCTTAGGTGTTCTTCCCAGGTTTTATTGTAAATAAGGATGTCATCAAAAAATACCAGCAAGTACTTACGTAATTGTTTGTTGAAGATGCGATTCATGCAAGATTGGAAAGTAGCTGGTGCGTTCGTTAATCCAAATGCCATGACCAGGAACTCATAATGCTTGTAGTGACAACGAAAAGCCGTCTTCTCCACGTCTTCCTGCATGCAGATCTAATGGTATGCGGAATGGAGATCTATTTTAGAAAAATAAACCGCACCATGCAACTCATCTAACAATTCATCGATCCTGGGAATAGGATATCTATTTTTTATTGGCTTCTTATTCAACGCACGATAGTCCACACACATGCATAATGTTCCATCTTTCTTTTTCACCAATACTATTGATGATGCAAAAGGGCTAGAACTCGGACGGATCCATCCCTTCTCGACTAGCTCCTGAATCATCTGCTCAATCTCATCTTTGAGTTTTTTGGGATGGCGATATGGCGTGGTGATAACTGGTTTGGCGCCCGCTTCCAATTCGATGGTATGCTCAAACCCACGATGGGGAGGTATGCCAGGAGGAATGTCTGCAAAAACTTTATCATGGGTACTCAGTATGGCCTGTAGATCAGAATCATGGGGTTGCATTCGTTGTCCTTCAATTGGTTCTGCTGAAACAAAGCAGTGTGCAGTCCATGCTATGTCATCATGCTGGAAAATGGCCTCCATCCGTTGTGCGAAAACTTCCTTGGGACTCTCATTAGCCATCCCTCGAAGAACAACTTTCTTTCCTTCAGCCACAAAAGTAAAATCCATCCGTTCGAAACTCTGTGTGTATTCATCCAGGGACTCCATCCACTGTATGCCCAGAATAACCTCCATATCATTCAAGTCTACTACAAAGAAATCCTCTATCACAATGTGATTAGCCATGGTGATACTCAGTTGGGGAACCAGGTGTGTGCAAGGTAAGAGTATTCCTCCGGCAACTTTGACTTGGAAACCTGCGTGAGCCTCTATAGGAAGACCTCTTCTCTTCACCAAGGATGAGTTTATAAAGTTAAGAGTGGCTCCGCTATCAAGCATCACAATGACCCTCTGCCCCTAAAGGGTTCCCCGTACCCGGAATACTGTACATCTCGGGCTCCCAACCAAAGCAATGGTCCCTCCACGCTGTACCAGTGTCACGATTCTCTCCGTACAATTCAAGCTAACCATTTTGGAGACCTCCTGTGGGTGACCGTTCTCTGTGGGAAGTTTCTCTTGATTGTCCTCATCATCAGACACAACCTCGATGTAGTGTATTTTCCCTTTACCGAGGCATCTGTGCCCAAGTTCCCACGGTTCCTTACAATTAAAACATAATTTCTTCCTTCGGAGCTCTTGTCTGGTGGCTTCGTCCAACGAAGGCTTCTTCAGTGGAGGTTTGGTATCTTTGTCTCTTGGAATGAACGGTGGTTTGGAGTGGGAGTAGCCTCGAGAGGACGTTGATGATGATGCCATACTTCGTGCCTTTTTGATAGCCTCAGCAAGGGTGGCAGGATTGAAGCTCTTAACCAATCCCCTCAGTGGTCCTGTTAATCCATCCATGAAGAGTACTATCAGTCTCCTTTCAGAAATGTCTGTAACCAACACAGAGAGCTTCTGAAACTCTGTGATGTACTGGTCGACCAATCCAGTTTGCCTTAACTGAACTAGCTCTTTAAAATTAAGCTCCAGATCTTTACCATCAAATCGATCTATCAATCTTTCACTGAATTCAGCATATGTACTTACTTGGTCGTGTCCCAGTGTGATGGTGTCGTGATGCCACCATTCATGCGCCACTCCCTCCAAGTGAAGTGCTGCAAATTTAATTGCTTCCTCCTCTAGCATTGGATTGAGCTGGAAGTAAGTATCGGCCTTCATTACCCATGCCTGGGCAGATATGGATCCGGATCCATCAAATGGTGACAGATTTACTTTACTCAACTTCCTTCTGAGACCATCGTTAAAATATCCTCGGCTTCCACCTCCAGAGTATCACATTCTCAATTCCGCGTAGTCTTTGTAGGATATATCCCCTTCCAAGTTTGCATTCTTCCAGTCTTCTTTTAACTGTTCTTGAACTTCCTCAAAGGTCGGTTGCCTTCCTCCTTGTGGTGCCTCCGTCCTTAGAGGGAAAATTGGCATGGAAGGATGGGAGCGTGCCGGATGAGGATTTTCTTTTACCGTAAATGACTCGGCACTGTGACCATTTTGTTCGCCAGATATCTTATTGTCTGCCAGTTTCTGAAGAGCTTCCTCCATAAGTCGTCGAGTGTCATTGATTTGTGCTTGATTCCTCAAAAGGTCCCTCAATAGTGCCATGAAATCAGCAAGAGTGGGTTCTTGATCTGCCATTCTATCAGCTAAGTGGGATCTCCTTTGTTTCCGTCTATAGACTTTCATTCAATGTCCACAAGCTGGCACGATCTGAAGCTCTGATACCACTGTAATGAACCCGGATGGACTCAGTTGTGCGACAAGGGGGGGTAGAGGGTGGCCATAGTGGTTGTTGTACAGAGTGGAGGAGCCAGAGAATTGAGGCCATACGGTGTAATGACCATACGATGGATGTTTGTAGATTGTACAGATGGATGTTGAGGGCCGTACGGTGGGGTGTTGAGGGTCGTACATTGAAGGAATGCAGGAGGTAGGGAATGAGTTGGAAGCACACCAATGGATGGAGGTGGTACGGAATGATGTTGGGAGTACGTCGAGGGGTGGAGGCGGTACAAAATTATGTCAGAAGTACGCCGAGGGATGGGTGCAGTACGGAATGATGAGGGATGGAGGCGGTACAGAATGATGTTGGGAGTACACCGAGGGATGGAGGTGGTACGGAATGATGTTGGTAGTACGCCGAGGGATGGAGGCAGTACGGAACGATGTTGGGAGTACGCTGAGGGATGGAGGCGATACGTAACGATGTTGGAAGTACACCAAGGGATGGAGGCGGTACAAAATGATGTTGGGAGTACGCCGAGGGATGGAGGTGGTACGGAATGATGTTGGGAGTTACACGGAGGGATGGAGGTGGTACGGAATGATTTTGGTAGTACGCCAAGGGATGGAGGCGGTATGGAATGATGTTGGGAGTACGCCGAGGGATGGAGGTGGTACGGAATGATGTTGGTAGTACGCCGAGGGATGGATGGCAGTACAGAATGCTGTTGGGAGTACGTCGAGGGATGAGAGTCGTTCCAGTCTTTAATACCACTACACAAATCAAACTTAAACACTTGCAAGATTAAATATGAATAATAGATATTGATTGCCAAATCTAGAACCAGAGAAACAAGCAGAATAGGGTGAGGGTTGAATCCCACCGAAACTGTAAAATACCAAATAGGGAGGATATTTCACCTCCAAAATGGCGGACAGCAGAATCCCAGCAGGAATTCGCAAAATACAAATAAGTATCAAATCTCAACATGACAAATACATCCTACACACCGGTCATAAATACCCCTTCGGAGAAACTCCCGAGGGTTTACAAAAGAAGCCGGCACGACAAACACTTATGGAAAAGAAAAATAAAAGGGACCGAGATAAGCTAAATCAATCGGTCCACATACAATAGGAAAATAATTTATTTTATGATGGGGATATTATAGAACCCGATGAGAGAAGAAGAGGGCATCAAATTTGCAACCTTGCATTTGGAAGGAGTAGCTCATGAGTGGTGGTACCGTGGGTTAGCAACTCAAGGACATGAATCAATTTCAACCATAGAAGAATTCAATTAAAGATTGATTAAAAGATTTGATAGAATAGACCCGGAAATACATTTCAAGAATCTAGCTCAATTAAGGCAAGAAGGCACAGTGGAAGACTGTGTAACTAAGTTTAAAAAACTCATTGTAATGGTGCCTGATATGTCTGATAGAAGGTTGATAGTACAGTTCTCGGACTCTCCAAGACTCTTTGAGTCCTAGCGAGCTTGAGTTGAGTGACCCTAGTTGAGTCCTAGGGGCCCAAGACTCTCCAAGAACTCCCACAAGGTGAAACTAACTAGAAACTGGTTTTTTGTTGAAACCTGCCAAGTTTTTGCCGAGTCTTGCCGATTTTTTGCTGAGTCTTGAGTTGCGTCAACCCTGTTGAGTTTGAGCCTTGTTTTTATGGTTGATAGTACTCTTTGTTGAAGGTTTAGCAGAGCCACTTAAAGGGTTACTAAAAGCTTTAAAGTTTAAACCCTACAACTTTCAAAGAAGCCATGACATTAGCTCTCAATTTGGAAGACTCGATCGCAAGGGACAGCTTTAATAGCAGGATGACAGTGTTGTTAGGTAATCTGGGTAGTTGGACGGTTGGTCTGTCTGGAGGAGTTACATGGGTGTGACGGTTTGCCTCGCATCCCTTCGGACGTTATATATATGTACTTGTTCCTTTGATAGAGACACAATGATTATGTACGGAAAACTCTTGTGAATACATGAATACAATGCTCTTTTATATTCTATGCTGGGTACTTATTTGTCTGTATGCAATTAATGTATGTTACCCCATGAGGGTAAACATCTGGCGTTGTTGCCTAGATGCACTCGGATGGCGTGTGGACACAATGGGCTTACTGGTTGGTGAAATTAATTCGGAAGCAGACGACGCCCATACAGAGCTGTACAAAGGAGAAGATAACCAAACGAGGGAATTCAAAATCTTGTTTCAAGTGCCCATCGAAACCTACGTTCGTTGAGAAGCTACAGGCGAAGAAGTTCCAGCCAGTGCCGTGTGGGCCGCGATCGAGGCTAACCCTGCAGCCAACCTAAACCACCTCCCTCGCTTGCTAGCGCAGGCATCGCTCGCACAACGCACTTGCCAGGAGGAGATTGCTTGAGAGGAACGCCGTCAGGAAATCCTCCGCGCATACCACGCACGGGAACACCTCCGCCGTCAGGAAGAAGGCGATGGCAACCGTAGAGGACTTTGAAATATGAAGTTGAACCGAAGGGAGAAACGAACACAGAACTATTGTAATGCAATTGACAATGTTGTAAACCGACATGAATAAATCAAACAAGTGTTCTTTTTGTTTAAAAAGCAATGTGTTGTATTCAATTTTGATGCCCAATCTTTTAAACAAAGATAGAAATAAGAAAGCACGAGATGATGAAGGTGAGGCCACACAGAAGGCTTTGATTTCCGCACAGCAACGTGAACACCGACATAGGCTGAAGCAACTTGCCCAAGACCAGCTTGCCGGAGGGTTGCCCAAAGGGGACCTCGGAAGTGGTATGGAAGGTGCACAGGCTGACGAGGAATAGTTCACTTCGCCAGAGCATCGGAGAGTGCGGAGTAGGGAGGAACTACTTGAGGAAACACGACTGAGAAAGGTCTTGCTTCAAGAAGAGAGATCGGTTCGAGGAGGGTTTGACCCGTACACCAGGTGCGGAGGACCAAACCCGAGGGGACGATACGGCTGAAGGTGCTATTGACGCACAGGCAAACCCTCTGATGGAGCCAACAACTCCACATAACACAGTACCACCAATTACGCAAGTGCCACAAGGGCAAGTGCCACTGGTTAATACTACACACAATAATCAAGGAAGTGCAGGTACGAGTGTTGGCATAGGCGGTGCCGGAGCACCGAATCCACTGCGGAGACAACAAGCAACCATGGCCACAAGTAAACAGAAATTGCCCAAGTTCACAGGCCAAGCGAAGGAGGATCCTGTTCGGCATTGCCGAACCTGTGAAACTATATGGACTGCCAACGGGGTTACGAACCAGGATGAATGGATCCGACAGTTCCCTGCAACATTAAGTGAAGGAGCCATCGACTGGTATTCAGATGTAGATAAATCAGGCTTGACGTCCTAGGACAACGTGAAAAAGGCTTTCCAGACTGAATTTCAGTTGCTGAGGGAGGACAATGAGATTCTCGCTGAAATTTATAATACAAAGCAAACGAAGAGTGAGTCGGTCTGTGCCTGCGAGCGGCGACTGAAGGAACTCATCGGGAAGATGGAATCCGCCCCGGTGGACGAACTCAAAAAACGGTGGTTCGTGGAAGGATTAAAAACTTCCCTCTGGAAGAAAATGAAAATCGTACCACCCACGTCGTACAGCAATGCGTACAACCGTGCAATGGATTTGGAGAGCGAATGTAAGACCTCCAAGAAGACTAAGTCTTAGGATGATGAATCTGAGGCGGAAAGTAGCGAGGGAGAATCGAGTAAGAAATTGCTTGCCCTACAGAAAGATCTCGAGAGAAAGATGAAAGAACTTAAGGCCACCAAGGGAAGCTCAAGCAAAACTGAGGAAGACGTCGTGTGGTGCACAGATTGCAAAGAAGCGGGACACACGAAAGGTTCTTGTCCCAAGAAAGCCTTTTGCGACATCTGCCAGATTGCGGGACATTCCACCAAAGAATGTCCCTACAATCTGAGGGCCAGGAATCAATAAGTGCTCTTCACCCAAGAGCAACCCTCCACGTTTGGAACCGACAGTCAACAGAATGCTGCATCATCCGGTGGTTACAGAAACAACCGATGGGGGGGCAAAGGAAATAATGAGAACAATAATAACCGATCGCGGATCCAGTATGATGCCAAGGGAAGACCTATGATACAGTGTAGAAACTATAATCAATGGGGACATTTTGCTCGTGACTGCCAGAAAGAGGCTCCCGCTCCACAAAAATTGTGTCGGTGGTGCGGACCGAGGGACCATGAGGAAGCTAACTGCCCGAAGCTCGACTACAACATCCTGGACATGGAATGAGGAGGCACTGAGAAGATCTTGGCAATTACATGTGGGCAAACCAAGAAGGCCACGTATCCTGACCCTCGGACGGAGAAACAAAGGGTGCTCGAGGCGAAGGCTGAGATCGAGAAGGGTATGCAAGACCGAAGGGACTCCACAGACACCGACACTTCTACCCGAGCCATGGCAGAGCAAAATATATTTAGGCAGATGATGCAACTAGAGATACCGGTAAAGGTCAAGGACCTACTGGAAACTATGTTGCATCTGAAAACGGCCCTATTCCTAGGACAAAACGTTCCGGCAAGCACATTTGAATGGACGGAGGTTCTCGGCGGCTCTGCAGCCGACCCCATGACGTTGTTAATGAATAGTGGGTGGAACCCTGCAGTGGTGGAGATGGGTATCTTCGGTACCATCCTCACTAACACGATTGTTAACGGTGGATCAGGGGTGAACGTTCTACCGAAGGAAACTTGGAAGAGTTTGGAGAAACCAACACTAGGGCCGCCAACCTTCAACCTACTAGGGGCCGACCAACACGGCATCAAGCCCCTTGGAACCTTGATGGCACAACAAGTAACCATCGGGACCCAACTGTTCATCTTAGACTTTGTAGTAATTCCCCTGAAGCAGAAGAGGTACGACGCCATCCTAGGGAGGGGGTGGCTCGTGACTGCCAGAGCCAACCATAACTGGAAACAGAACATTCTGTCATTTGAGAAAGGGGGAGGAAGTTTGTGATAGACCTCACAACGCAGATGGTCGGAGAAGAAATGGCATCCTCCTCCGATTCGGAATTAGACGATGGAATAGACGGAGGGGAGGTAAGTATGGAGCCCAACACGAAAGGGGTACTGAAACTGGAGGATGATACAGACTCCATGGACGGCCTATTCCACTGGCAGATGGGCGATTATGAATTATTTCCGCCATCCTGTAATATACTAGAGATTGAGGAAGACCGGAACGAGTTCCCTCCGGAATATACAGAATACAGAGGAGAAGCCCGGATGAGAGAGAGCCCTGCCCAAGAGTTTCCGAAGGAGGAACCAATCCGGTACAAAGAAGCAAAGTTGAAAGAAATAAACCTTGGAGATGAGCAAAATCCGAAAACCATCCTAATGGGAGACGACTGGAGCCCTGTATTGAAAACAACAGCCTTCAAGATTTTTACAGAATACAAGGATGTGTTCACCTGGACCTACAAAGATCTGAAGGGCATACCTCCGGAATTATGCGTGCACCGCATTCCCCTGGTCCCTAGAGCCCAACCCGTGCGGAAGAGGCCGTACAAAATGAATAAGAATTACGTTGCAAGGGTGGAGACTGAAATCGAGTGGATGTTAGAAGTTGGGATCATCTTCCGGGTTGACACAAGCGAGTGGGTTTCACCAATCGTGATCTCCCAGAAGAAGGAAGCCAACCAGATCCGCATCTGTGTGGATTTCAGGTGCCTCAATGCAGTAACAATCAAGGACCCATTCCCGATCCCTTTCACAGATAGCATATTGGAAGAGGTGGCTGGCCATGAGATTTATTCTTTTATGGATGGGTTCTCGGGATATAACCAGATATCCATTGCAGAGGAAGATAAGTTGAAAATAACCTTTGTAGTGGAGGATGGTGTGTACACGTACAATCGGATGCCCTTTAGTCTGTGCAATGCACCAGCGACCTTCCAGAGGATTATCCTCCATATCTTTGACAAGATGTCCAAGGGGAACTTTAAAGCATTTTTGGACGATTGGTCCATATTCAGTGGGCATGACAAACACATTGCAGCCTTGGGGGAATGCATGGAGCGATGTCAGCGAGCCCGTCTAGCACTCAACCCAAAGAAATGTTGATTTATGGTGCCGCAAGGGAAGTTGCTCGGGCACATAGTCTGCAAAGAAGGATTAAAGACGGACCCTGACAAGGTCCGGGTAATTGTCGAGATGGAGGCCCCCACCGACGTAACCGACATCAAATCCTTTCTCGGCCATATTGGATACTACCGCCGGTTCATAAAATTTTTTGCTCGGGTTTCATACCCGATGGATAAGCTCATGAGGAAGGGGGAGTCGTACGTTTAGGCAAAGGAGCAAGGGGAAGCCTTTGAGGATCTAAAGACAAGGCTGTTGGTGGCTCCTATTTTGGCATTTCCGAACTGGGTCAGGGAATTCCATGTACACGTGGATGCATCGAATTATGCCATCGGAGCCACTCTGGCTCAGGAGGGAGGGCATGGACTCGATCATCCCATCTATTTTGCAAGCCGGTTCCTGTCGAACGTGGAGAAGAATTACAGTACCACGGAAAGGGAGGCCCTCGAAATGATTTACTCTGTCTAGAAATTCAGACATTATCTACTGGCGACGTTGTTCACCTTCTATGTGGACCACTAGGCCCTTATGTACCTCGTCAATAAACCTATTATCCAAGGAAGGGTGAGCCGGTGGCTCCTCCTACTTCAGGAATTCACGTTCAAAATTGTAGTACGGCCAGGGCACAACCATGTGATCGCCGACCAGTTGTCACGAATCAAGTTGGGCGAGCCACCTGTGGGAATAAATGACAACTTCCCAGACGCAAACTTGTTCCATATTGTCATACTCTCGAAGTGGTACACAAGTATTGGTGAGTATTTGTCCACTACTCGATTCCCGGAGGGCATGCCTCCACGAGAATGAAGGAAGTCGGTCCTGAGAAGCAGGACCTTTCAGCTAATCAATGGATTGCTATATAAAATGGGTCTAGACCAAGTGCCGAGGCGATGTGTGATGGAAGAAGAGGTATCAAGAGTGCTGAGGGAAGCTCACGAAGGACCTGCCGGAGGACACATGGGTCCAGATACCACGACCAGGAAGGTGTTGTTGGTTGGCTTATGGTGGCCAACATTATACAATGACGCCAGAGAATGGGTAGTTGGATGCGACACTTGTTAGCGCACCGGGAAACCCCTCAAACGAAACTTCATGCCACTCAATCCCTCCCACGTGCAAGAACTATTCGAAAGATGGGGATTGGACTTCGTTGGGCCTCTAAAGGCCAGTCGTGCCCAACGCTGCCGATACATTGTGGTGGCCACTAAATATTTGACCAAATGGGTCGAAGTGCGTGCATTAACCGATAACTCCGCCATAAGCACTGCAAAGTTTATTTATGAACAAATAATAACAAGGTATGGCATTCCGATTCAGTTGACAAACGACAAGGGCGGTCATTTTGTCAATCACGTGATTAAACTCCTAACCACAGAATTTAAGATTTTCCACACGCTGTCAAGTCCCTACTATCCTCGGGCGAACGGCCAGGCCAAGGTGACGAATAAAATCTTGGTGGGAGTCATCTATAAGTCATGCGGTGTTGAAGGTGAAGATTGGGAAGAGAAGTTGCCCTTTGTGTTATGGGCCTATCGTACTTCGTACAAGGTAACCACCGGGCAGACACCATCCCAGCTAATGTACAGGCAAGAGGCAGTGGTACCGGTTGAACTCATGGTGCCCAGTCTGCGGATAGCCCTGGAGAACAAGCTCGGGGACATGGAGAGTTTGAGAGAACGACTTTATGTCTTGAATAAACTGGACGAGAAAAGAGCACTGGCACAGTGGGCCACCGAAGTAGCACAACAACGGAGGAAACTGTGGCACGACAAGCACCTCTGTCAGATGCAATTCACACCAGGCCAGTTAGTATTAAAGTTCAATGGGCGAAACGAGATTAAGCTTGGGAAATTCAAGGTTAAGTGGCTAGGCCCCTACAAAGTTCGAGAGGTCATAGCAAACGGGTCGATCAAGTTGTGGTCCCTCGATGGACGAGAAATCCTAGATGCCGTCAATGCTCGAAGCTGAAAGTTTACCATCAGAGGCCGGAGAACCCAAGCCGGCGGTAACTCCGCAACTAGTATACTAAAAAAAAATTTAAATTTAAAATTAAAAAAAAAACCGAGTGTCGTATGGTCGTACGGCAAAAGGAAAGAACACTGTACGGTGCTTGCCGTATGGTATATAGCCATGCGGTCAAGTCACCATACGGCAACGAAAATGGAGGAAAGAGGACCGTACGGCGACGGAGGGAAATGTTCGCATCCGCAAGAAGGAAATAAAGAGGTCGTATAGTAGGGAATAAAGAGACCATACGACAGGAATTATAAAGCCCGCACACGCGTGGAAAAAAATTAACGATCATGCACGTGCAGAAGGAGAAACGAAGTGTTTGCTGTACGTGCGCAGTAGAAGGAACATCTGTACAGACCGTACAGTCACAGAAACAGGCAGCCCGTACGGCGGGAGAGGATAAGCACACAGGTTCAAGCATATATTGTCATATGGCCAAGGGTTAAGCAGCCCATACGGCTAGGAAGGAAAGCAAGTTGCTAAAGTGCATCCGTATGCCCGTATGGTAGAAAAAGAGGGAAAACGCGTGTGTTGAGGACCATTTTTATTGTTCGTACGACCACAAGAAGTTGGGGTTTAAGAGGAAGAACAACTTCCGTACGGTAATAGGAAGAGGAAAAAAACAGAGGAGAGAGTTTGTACGGCAATTGAAAAAACGGTTATATCTTCATTGGGACCAGGAAGAAATAGTTATGGAGTCAGCAGGGAAACGAACTTGGAGAAAAAGATTGGAAGAAGACTCTGGGAGCATGAGCAAAAACACACAGACTCTCCTTTGGTGTACGAGTTGTAGGCGCAGGTACAGGGAAAAAGTTGCAAATTCAGAGGCCACAAATGGCGGCTGCGAGATCTCAAAGAGAGATCATAGCACAAACCATTTCTTTTGAGGGTTTGAACGGCCTGGAATGCCGAAGATGGTGGAATGAGAGCGAGGATACCTTGGAAACCTTACTGGTCAAAGACAACCTCTCGAGGGCTCAGGTACAATGGGTTATCCAAATGCCCATTTTCTGTATCAAAGATTTCGAAGGCCCATTGCGGACAATGATTGAGTCCTTCAACATGATTTTCAAAGCAGAGCACTATTCCCTACCTGAACCACTCGGTGACGGTTTCCTTCACAGTATCCGAGTTTCGCCGAGTGTTCGGGTTGCCAGCCAGAGCCGTGAAGGTTGACCTAAGGCCGCAAAAAATGAGTGTAGAAAATAAAAATTTTTATATCCGGCTGGTTTGTAGAGATGACCTCACAACTGCGGAGGAGTCCCTCGGGAAGTCATCATATAATCGCAGAATCAAGAAGACTTTCATCCAGGAGGGCCACTGGCAATGCCTTATGGACGTAGTGAAGAGCCGTCTTACAGGGTCTAGCCGCGCTTTAGATATTTCATTCCAACAGGTTACATTGATGAAACACTTATTGGGCGGCAGAATGTATGATTGGGCTACTGTACTCGCTAAGCGGATGTATGCTTTTATGATGCTTCAACACCGCACATTCTATATGCCGCACTATGCCATTTGGCTCTTCTTGGATGCAGTTGAGCGACAGATTCCATCGGCCATACTGTCACAAGAGGTTAAGGTGGGCCCTTTGGCTCCAGGTGAGCCTCCCATCATGAGATGGCGCTACTTGGATACACCGAGCAGACAAAAGGTAGTAGCTGGTTCGAAACGAGCTAGACAGGAGTTGGAGGCGAGTGGGGAGCACGAAAATACAAATAGCGGTCGTGGGGAGACGTCAGAGGAGGAGAGTACTCCGGAGGGTGATGATGAAGACGAAGTGGGGGTAATCTCAACCACCCTGTTACTGTTTCCACGTCCTGTGCCCTCCAGTGTGGCACAAGTTGCCTTGGTCTCCGGTCCAACAGCCATTCCAACATTTGGCCAGGTTCGAGCCCCAGTTCAGTTGACTCCGCCTATGGTCACGTTGGCCAGAGTTTCTATAGCAACTACACTTCCTGAGCCAGAGATAGGGGATAGCATGAGCGTACCTCCTGGCAGGGACATGGCAGAGGAGATGGAGCAGTCTCCTGAGCAGGGTAGGGCTGAGTCAGGCCAGGTACGGCTAGAAGTGCTGGGGTCGGAGCCTGTGGTAACCTTTGATGACTCTGTGTTGATTGATTCCAGCCATGACAGTATGGATGGAGGAGTGCCTGTTGAGGTATTTTCTACACCTACGTGCCATAGTGGACTACCAATGATGGGTCGCACGAGTGCTTACCTGGCACAGAGGTCCCTTGCACTTGTGGCACCGGGATCTTCTATTTTGTCCCCTCAGCGAGAGGACTTCCATTGGCATGATGGCGAGTTAGGTAATGCTGGAGTGGCGAGCAGAGTGTAGAGACGGGGGCGGTGCAAGCAGAGAAGGGGAAACTGATAGAAGTGATGATGGCCAAGGATTTGGTAGAGTAGATGGATTCTCTTGAAGTGGTGATTGATAGGGGCCGACAACTGGTGCAGACAGTGTTAAAGGCATGAGAGATAGAGGAGGCTCGAGAGAGAGGGCTCTGGTGGCAACAGAGAGATCTTGGGAGGAGATAGCCGCCCAGTTAGCAACCTAGCAGAATGCTTGGTAGACGGATTGTGCAACACTTTTGGCACAGCTGGAGGTAACAAATGCCGGTAGGAGTCTAGTAGAGGGCCAGTTAGCCAAAGCCAAGGCGGCGTGCAGTCACAAGGAGACGGAGCTACAGGAGGTTACTCTCATGCTCAAGGAAGCAGTTGAAGCCAACTCCCAGATACAGGCGGACCTGGATGTCCGTACGCAGCAGGTGTATCAATTGAGACGGAAGGTCAACTCTTCGGCGTCCCAACCATTAGTTCCAGGGATGCCCCCTTCCACTTCTTCTTAGCTGTTTTCTTTTTCTTATGTACTGGGCATTATCTCCATTTTGTTGTTTAGTCGCCGGAGATGACTTATCTTTTGGGGGGGATGATGTTGTCGGGTAATCTGGGTAGTTAGATGGTTGGTCCGTCCGGAGGAGTTACATGGGTGCGACGGTTCGCCTCGCATCCCTTCGAACATTATATATATGTACTTGTTCCTTTGATAGAGACACGATGATTATGTACGGAAAACTCTTGTGAATACATGAATACAATGCTCTTTTATATTCTATGCTGAGTACTTATTTGTCTGTATGCAATTAATGTCTGTTACCCCACGAGGGTAAATAGACAACTCCACCTGTGCAGACCAGAAAGCCTTTTCAAAGAAGCTCAATACCCCCGAGGGTGCCTACAGCAAAGATAAAACAAATGGATGTAAGTAGGAATGAATTAAGGAGAAGGAAGTTGTGTTTTACATGCAAGGAACCATGACAATCAGGACATATTTGCTTAGGAAAAGGGCAGGTACATTATATCGAAGTTATCTTTGATGAAGATGTTGAAAGTGATGAGGCTGGTTCTGAAAATGAAGCAGAAAATGCTGAAAAATCTGTAGGAGGCACTCTTGCTACCCTCACAGGAGAACCACACTATAGTGCATTCCACATTAAAGGGGTCTTGAAAGGACAAAAGGTAATCATCCTTATTGATAGTGGAGCCACTTATACCTATATCAATGAGGAAGTAGTAAGGAGGTTGGGGCTGAATACAATGCCAATTGAAGGGTTTGACATGAAGAGTAGCCAATGGAACTATTCTCTCTTGCACTTGGAAGGTACCTAAAATGGAGTTGACAATGGGAGATTATAAATTGCACAATGGCTTCTATGTGATTGATATGGATATGGAGGTAGTCTTGGGGTGTCAATGGCTGTATGCAATTGACAAATATGAGACCAGCCATCAAAAAAATGGAAATCTCTTTCCAACACAATGGGAAAAGGTAGTATCACATGGATTATCCAGCAAAGGGACAATGGAGATATCAGCCAAAAGAATGGAAAGAGTTTTTCATAAGGGTCAGGTAGCATGGGCAGCAGAATGTCTTATCACCAATACAAAAGCTGCTAGGAAAGAAGGAACTACCATTATGCAGATCCAATCTATTTTGGACAAACATAGCAAAGTAATCAAAGACATACCCCGAAGATTGCCCCCTAATAGAGGTTTCCAGCACATTATTGAGCTTGAAGGAGCAAAACCAATGATGATCACTCCCTACCATCATCCAAAGGTTATACAAGGAGGAAATTGAAAAGGCAATCAAAGAATAGTTGGATATGGGACATATTAGACCTAGTTCTAGCCCTTTTTGCATCTTCTATAGTGTTGGATAAGAAGAAAGGTGGAGCTACAAGGATGTGTATTGATTATCGAGCTCTCAACAAGAGAACCATTAAGAACCGCTATCCAATACCACAAATTGATGAATTGATTAATGAGCTTCATGAAGCAAGGTACTTTTCTAAGATTGATTTGTATTCAGGATACCACCAAATCAAAGTCAGGGATTAGGATGTACATAAGACAACATTCTGGTATCATTATGGGTACTATGAATTTTGGGAATGCCCTTCGGTCTAACAAATGCTCCAGCAACTTTCCAGTCATGTATGAAACGGGTTTTCATTCTACAATTGAGGAAATTTGTTTTGGTCTTCTTTGATGATATCTTAGTTTATAGCAAAACTTGGGAAGATCATTTAAAACACTTGGATTGTTTACCGTCACGGGTAAACAGGTTTAATGCATACTATGGAAGTAAAAAATATAACACAACGTTCAGAAACAGTACTGCTCATTTCATTCATTGGTTAACATGTACAATATTATGTCCAAAAACATGCTCTTTGTATCATCCAGAAGGTACATACATATAATGTCTGAGGGGTGCGAGGCCAACCGTCGTACCCGTGTAACTCCCTCGGCCCGAGGGGGTGCGAGGCCAACCGTCGCACCCATATAACTCCCTCACGTATGCCAACTACCCATATTTCCCAACAACATGGATGAGGTATTCAGTATCTTAGAGCAGCAGTCCTTTTATGCCAAAGTATCTAAGTGTGAGTTCGAGTTGCAAGAAATCTTGTATTTGGGTTTCAAAATCAGTGAGTGTAGATGAAGAGAACATCAAGGCCATCCAAGATTGGCCTAGGCCAAGCAATATAACCCAGCTAAGAGGGTTTGTGGGAATATGTAGCTACTACAGAAGGTTTGTAAGTGGGTATTCACAGCTAGCTGCCCCCTTAACCAATCTAACAAAGAATGGAGCATTCGTGTGGACTCCCTCAGCTCAACAAGCCTTTGATAAGCTCGAAGAGATAATGAGTTTGTGCCCCATTCTTGGCAATTCCAGATTTTTTACTTCCTTTTGTTTTAGAATGTGATGCTTCCGATGAAAGAATCAAGGCTATCTTGATGCAAACTAAAAATCCCATTGCATATGAGAGTAGGAAACTCAAGAAGCTGAGCATAAACTCTCAATTTATGATAAAAAGATGCTGGCCATGATGCATGCTTTGACCAAGTTTAGGCAATATTCGGTTTGTAACAAGCTTTTGGTTAAGACTGATCACAACAATTTGAAATACTTCCTTAATCAGAGAGATTTGAATGACTGGCAACAAAAGTGGGTAAGTAAAATTCAGGCCCATGACTTTGATATCAAATATGTTGAAGGGAATAATAATATGGTGGCTGATGCTTTGTCTAGAAAACCACATATGCATTCTATCTCTAATATATCTGCTCTTTGGAGGCCATTAATTATAGCTGAGTATGTCAACAATTGATGCAGAGGTACTTGGAAGACACTAAACAACACCAACTTTTATTGATGACAATGTTTCAACAACTTAGGACACCTTGAGGCATTCAACTACAATGAAGCCAAAACTAGATTTGAGACCCCAACTCGCTTTCTTGACCAAACATGACACAAAGACCTTTCAAGGATGAAAGCATGTATCTTAAGGCGTTCTCAACCTCTATTGACTCCAAAACATTCATCAACACCCTTAACATAAACCCAACACAACAACTAGTACCATTTGTGTTAGGAATAATAGTCCACCAACACAACTGAGAACGGGGGGGTGAATTAGTTGTGAGACAAAATATTATAAACCAAAACACTTATTCAGAATATCATCACAATGAATACAACACCATAACACAATATTTTGTTGTTGAGGAAACCTTGTTAAAGGTAAAAACCCGGTGGGAATTAGCACCCACAAATGATGTACTGAAAGTATAGTATCCCTGCTAAAAGATTTAGCCCTGTTAGGAGCTTATTAATGCATACAGTACATAGTCCTTGTTAAAGGACAGACCCTGTTAGGAGTCAAGAGAAAGAAATGATAGGCTCATTGCCCAGGCACACTGCCTAAAGAAACTTAAATCCACCTTCAGGACTCACTGTCCGAAATACAATTGTATAGAAGATATACAATCCAATGAACTGTTTGCTAGCAACTGTCTTTGCTTGATCAATTCCAGTGAAGCTCCTCAATCACAACCTCTGCTCTACATCCAACAAACTTCACATATATAAGCCTCGCAGCTTACACCCACGCACCTCACTATATTCTCCAAAAACAACTCTTCTTTATACCCTATTACAATAATTAATTAGGTCGGCCAATTGAGACTTGCCCAATGAACATATAATAAAATAGACCCTTGCTAAGATACATACAGTACCTTACACAAGTATGAAATAGTTTACAATACATCAAATACACTCTAGGATCTGAAATCCATGCTCGTCATCTTCACAACACGTACCACATCTCTGGTCGGCTCCAAATAGATCTTCGCAAGACCACATGCTTCAGCTGACGTCACCATGAACACAACAACTCCATAATCACAAATAATATACTCCAATATGTCTTCTATCACGCCTTAAGCTCGCAGGTCACAAATCATGCTTGCATAAGAGTTATCTCAGAAATACAGAGACTAACTCTGTCACTGTCCACTATAACAGTCCAGTAACCAGTCTTCCCTAAAACAATTGTAACTCACTCCATCTGCAATATTAAGCCAAGCGACCTTAGACATAAGATCACAACTCATCCTTGTTCATATTCCTATCTTCGCATGCTCTGAAACAACCGTACACTTCTGTCAGTCATCCATATATCATTGTTAACCAGTCTGTTTGCCTTCTTCTGAAACATATGTTGACAACAATGACAAACAATGAGAGTCAACACATATTACAAAACCAATTCCAACAATTTGCTCATATGAGTCCACTTCACTAGACCCTCGAATCAAGAGGGATGAAAGGTAACAACACCACAATGGGCAAGGAGGCATCCAATTGAATGGTAAATAGCATTAGAGAACCAAATACAGTTCAGAGAACCCACAAAAACAGACCCAACACCTTATCTTAGACAAATTGCTTTGTGAGCCCCTATTAGGCCTTGTAGCCCTCTCCAAGGTGTTTTTTGGCAATAACTTCTTATTCCCTAACCATGGACACAAACAAAACCCCTTTTCAAATACCCTTTTGGGAAACACGAAACATGCCTCAAAATCGCTATGGGGTCCTTTAGAATGACAGGGTTAAATTTGACCAATCACAGTGACCTAATGGGGCAATTAGGCCTCCTTATCCAAGCAAGTCCACTCCAAACTCTTCACCCAACCAAACCACCACTTGGAGCACTTCAATTTCATCCCCAAACTAGACAATCCACCATTAGACAGTGCCTAAACCTCTCAAAAGTATCATTGTCACTTCATTTGCATTCAAACCCTCACAACTCGGTCTGCCACATAGAGATGTCAGACCCTAAAATGCACATTTAATCATGGCCACCATGTTGGATTGCTCTAAAAACCTCCAAATCCTAAAGCTAACCCTAGACCCTAACATTTCACCGAGAATTAGAATTTTTCAACAGTGAAATGTTAAGGGCATATTTGTTACAAAACCCTAACCAATGAGGGTTTCAGACCACCTCCCACAAAATTGATGATAGCTTCACCAAATCTCAATGAAATGAATCCAGGCCAGGTTCAAATGAAAGGTAGTTCATCAACCTATCCAACCATGTATATTTTAGACCATTCCTGATCCATACAAGCCTGTACAAATTGATTGTTTACAGAAAAACCGTGAATTACAATGGAAAAACAAAGCAATTCTTATTGATAGTCACCAAAATCTTGACAACCAACATGCCTTGACCAAAAGAGGCATAAATAAACCAAATGCAACTTCCCCAACTGGTTCCAGCCGATTTTTGAACCATTTGATTGTTGGGGTTACAACTTCCACAATTTTGCAAAAGTGGCTTAAGCACTTTTTTTGCAATTTTGTAATTACTTAGCCACATGACTTCAAACCTTCCTAAAATATTACCAACGTGCCACATTTGGCTCAAAAACATGAATTTGATCCATCCCACTCCATTTCCACACATTAGGAGTGTTTGACCCTATTTGACCAACTAGGTCCTGAATGGTTACAAATAGACAATTTGGCTTCTATGCCTTACAAAGTGACTCAAAGTGTTTCAAGATGGTCCATAGGACCTTATTACAACCAAAAAGAACAACAAAACATGACAAGTGCTTGATAGGTTTCTTGGACCCATGGGTGCTCCTGCACCAACAATCCATTTGCTAATGATATTGTGGAAGGCAAGGTGCAAGAAGACAAGTTCAAAATAGTTGATGAGTTGATTCTTTTCAAAGGACGAGTATACATCACACCAGAACCTGAAATGAAGGAAAGGATTCTAAAAGGTTGTCATGAGTTGATTCTTGCTCGTCATCTAGGTTTCTACGAAACTTATAAACAAGTGAGAGAATGTTTTTCTTGGAAAGGATTGAAGAAGGATGTAATGCAACATGTGAGGGAATCCAAAGAATGTCAACAGAACAAGGAGGAGCAAGTTTCTCCAGCAGGGCTATTGCAGCCTTTGCCCATTCCAAATTAGAAATGGGAGAGCATACCTGTGGATTTCATCATTGGATTGACCAGAGTCCAAGGCAAGGAATATATATATGTAGTGGTCGATAGACTCACAAAATATGCACATTTTCATGAAATA
Source organism: Chamaecyparis obtusa (assembly GCA_027943335.1). Classification (NCBI taxonomy): domain Eukaryota; kingdom Viridiplantae; phylum Streptophyta; class Pinopsida; order Cupressales; family Cupressaceae; genus Chamaecyparis; species Chamaecyparis obtusa. The sequence continues at coordinate 1,314,427 of BSBK01009544.1, forward strand.
CCATCAGTATCTAAAAAAAGCACCACAAATAACAGATCTGAAATTAAGGAGATTTTCAGACTTCACAAGTTACCAAAAATAATTGTGAGTGACAAGGACAACAAATTCCTTAGTATGTTTCAAGAGCTTTCAGCTTGACAGGGACATAATTGACACCTCGCACCAATTACATTTCAAAAACAGATGGGCAAACTAAAGTAGTACACAAATGGATCGAGGGTTCTTTGAGAAACTATGTTACAGGACAGCGAACAGCATGGATTAAATGGTTACATTTGGGGAGTACTTCTACAATACCACTCATCACATGTCGATTGGTATGTCGCCTTTCAAGGCACTCTATGGCTACAATGCTACTTCTTTTATGGATTTGATTTTTACTGATAGTAGAGTTCCTAGCGCTAAAGAAGTGATCCAGCAAAGTAAGGATATTATGGTGGCCCTCAAGGAGAACTTGCAGCGTGCTCAGAATCAACAAAAGTTATATGCTGACTGGAACGAGACGGAAAGATCATTTTGAGGTTGCAGCCTTATAGACAGTCATCCATTAAGGGAAGTGGAGCAGAAAAGTTGAAACCACGTTTCTATGGTCCTTATCTGATGATAAGGAAGGTGGTATAGGTTGCATATGAATTAGAATTACCACTCAGCAACAGAATTCACAATACATTCCATGTCTCATGCCTTTAAAAAGTCCTTGGACAGAAAATTGTGCCTTCAAAGGAATTGCCACCACTTGATTACAAAAGCCAATTAATATTGGAAACTGAAACAATACTGAACATAAGGGAAAAGAGGTTAAGGAACAAGTTGATTCCAGAATACTTAGTGAAGCGGAAGAGGCTCCCATCGGAAGATGCCACATGGGAGGGGATAGAGATCTTTGAGAATCCCAACTTGAAATTGCTTGAGGTCAAACAATTAGAGGATGGGAGGACTATGATGAACCCGAATTAAAGAGGCTGGTCAGCCAGCCAGGCGGTACTTCAAAGCAAACCTTTATTTATTTTTTGATTAATATTTATATAAATAAAACTAATACATTTTCGGTTGGCCTTAGCCAAATTAATGGAGTTTTAAAAACGATTTTTAAATAAAAAAATTTATTTCTTTTTGGGCCGACTTGTGTTGGAGCGCCTATTTAAGGTGAGGCTGTTGTTTAGTTTGGGTGTGCTGGGATAAGGAATAGAGTGCAAACACAGCACAACCTCCTGGGATGACATTCCAGAAGGAGGCAGGGTTAGACGTAGCCCCTGCCTTATTAATTCTTCATTCTAAGCTATCAACTCAATCTGACTTCCGAAATTCCATTGAAATCATGTTTAGGTTAAGCTGCAAGGAGTCCAGCAATATAAGGAGAGAACCAAGCAGGTAGGAAAGAATCGTGGAGACTTATTTTGGAGAAAACGAAGGAGATAGCAGAATTTTAGGGAGAGGGAGCAGTGATCAAAATAAAGGCATTAGGTTGCACAGAAGAATCACAGTATTATTGCCCAGGCGCCCTTCATGCTGAAGGTAGCACACCCATCAAGCTATTTGAATACAGTTTAGTCGTTGCAGATTATACACCCAACTGGACGAGCCTAGAGGAAGTGACTGGCTGCTTTGTCTTACAGTGTGTCTACGACACCTAGAAGCCAAAGGCAAACGATATTTCATCTTCCAGAACAATATTATGGAGGTCGGGTCAGATCATTAGTCTCAGATCTGCCAGATAAGGACAACTTGGAATTTGTCAAATAGCATTAATGATAAGTTCATAATCTGTTTGCAATTAGGATTGAATGGTAATCTGGTTGAGAACTCATTTTTTGTGCCCAGTTGTATTATTCTGAATTCACTGTGAGATTCCTGATTTTATAAAATTATTCACAAATTCTTCCAGATTCAAATCGTTATATATGATTAAGTGTTGTTTGGAGTTCGGTTCTTTTCATGTCAGATAGTAATGGTTGGGTTATGGTCAGGGCTGTTTCTCTCAAAAAGAAGCATGTGTGGTGGAGGGTGTTTGTATATCTGATGTTAGACCAAACCGACCATGATTGAATAGAAGGTTGTGTCCAATATTTGCTCCGACCACAGAATTCAACAACCATCTGATTAAAAACCTCTTTTCCCAGACTGAATAGATCAGCAATGTGTTAAGAGCACCAAATAAATCAAAAGAATTAGGATGTAGCGAGGGCTCTCCATGATGTGTGGTGAACTTTTTCTGGACATACTCAATTGCATTCAACAAATATGCTCAATCCCAAATAAGACAAAAATGAATTTGATCTAGTTGTTTGGAAGTCGGATTTCCTCTCACAATGTTGACAAAACCAAGTACAATTTTACGGGGTGAACATTGTACAAGTATAGGATAATTGGCCATTCGTTCAATTTCAAGGTAAGAAATACAAGCTCATACACATGTAAGTTTTGGTTTATATCCCAAATTCCTCTGAGACAAGACTGAATTTGATCTAGTTGTCTGGAAGTGGGATTTCTTCTCACAGTGGTGACAAAACCAAGTACAATTTTACGGGGTGGACATTGTACAAATATATAATAAATGGCCTTTCGTTTAATTTCAAGGTAAGAAATACAAGCTCATAGACATTTAAGTGTTGGTTTATATAATAACTATAAGAAACTTTGCAAGCATCCTCTCGATTTCCTCAAATGCCAGTCTAATTTTACAAAGCCCATTAATCAATGGATTAAAATAACCCATACATTATTCTAATTGTTGCTCCCCAAAGAATCCCATAACACAAAACGGACACAAATACTTGATGAATAAAATCTAGAAATAAGCATTATTTCTTACGTTTTCTGAAATTTTTTCAATGCCCTAAACAACCACTCAAAAAATATTCTTCTAAAACAGTGCATTAAATATTTCTAAGATTTAAAAAGCAGTAAAGTTTACCCTGGCTATACATACATTAAATGAATATAAACGACTGCCCAGAAGCCAAGCTCTCTTGTTCTGCAAACTCGGCTGGTTTTGTGTGCTTCCAGGAGCATCTGGCCTTGAGTTTCCATATACAAATAAGTAACTCACTCTGTCGGTGTTATTGTTATTGTCATTACCGTTTTCATAATCAGATGACAGGTATGCAGGAGAGGGCGAAGATGAATTCTCTTCTGTCACTTTAAGTGGAATACCCATATCGATTACAGAAGTCCAATGGTATTAATCAGTGCCAGAACAAAAGCCCAAGAACAGATTGTATAGAAATGCTTCCTGGTGCACGATATACAAATCCTTTGGTACATTATCATGGATTGATTGGGTTAAATGAATTCAAGTTGAGTAGGAAGAGATTCGATCAAAGGTGCCAGGTGGTGCAAGCCACAGTTTACCACCAGAAAAATGGATAAGAGTGGGCCCAACGAAACATTTCAAAATATCTGTGGGAAATTGGCAGGGAGAAAATTCCTAGCGAGTTGCACACATTTCCAAACGGGAAAGTATCTTCTTGAATTTTCTACCAGTTTTTTTAGTCTGTGTCGTAGTCTATGATTAGCACGTAAAGAAAAATGAACTTTCCTCAAGTTGTCACGCTAATCCAATAAAAAGCATCGTCATTAGTAAATTTTCAATAATTTTTACACATAAATTGAATTGTAAAGAATTGTTGGTAGAGGGCTTGATCTCTTTGATTTGAACATTTTTCATCCATATCTTGATCTATTTTTTGGATGCCAAGCCTACAATCCGGCAAACTTATAGAAAAGTACGTTCATCTGCTTTATCTTAAGTAATAATAGAAATTTTTTTGAGGGGCCATTTTTTAAATTTCAGAATATTATAACTAAAAAGTATTGAGAATACTTAAATCAAAGAGACAAATGAGAATATAATAGCTAAAAAGTATTGATGTCTTATTAGACCAACAATCTAATCAATCGAAAATCATGTTAATTTAAAAAATACAAAGAATAATGGTAAAAATAATATTGAATAAACTGACATATAGCAAATCATTTAAGTGTTAAGTTTCAAAACTAAAATAATTAACCATATAGAGTTCAATTATGTATGAGCAATAGTAGGTCAGCAAAATCAAGGAAAAGAAGATTAATATGTTAGAAATTCCAGTATATGTGCATGAAAATAATAGTGTCCCCACTAAGCATATGCAACATAAAGAAAGGATAAAAGCATTCCAAATTGCACCGACTATAAACCAAATATAATCAATTGTTTATGTAATCTATTAATAGCATAAATGTCTAACAACACAAAATATAGGTGAAATAAATTAAACAGAAATTGAGTTTTAAAAGAAAAGACAAGATTCGATATAAGTTGCTTATAAGTTTTTAAAGACAATTACATTGAATCGAACATGTAAAGAGGAAAAAAATAATTTCATGTCGAATTGAATGTATGTGTTATTTTTAACATCTTGAATGAGGAATGTATACATGAAATTTATAAATTAAAGATATAAAGTACTTTAAATTTATATTATTCTAGTGAAAAAAATATGTCATCAAGATATTACTTATATAATATTATTGATATTAATATCTATTTTTTTTCAAAATTTAGAATAAGGAAGATATCACTCTGATTTTTAAAAAAATAAAAGGCATATAGCTTTTCTAAACTTATTCAAATAATATTATGTTTAGAAATCTAGATTATATATTATGTTTATATTTATAATATATACATTTTAAAAATAATGTAAATATATATTTAATAATAAGTGTAAAGTTATTTCAATGATGTTGTGTTTATATTTCAATGATTGAAACACAACTCCAAAATTAGAAAATATAATATAGCTCTATTACCAACATGTTCATGTTGTGTTTGCAATACAGAGATAGGGATAGAAATAGAGAAAGGAGGGGGTGGGGGGGAGACATTGGGGGGAAGAGTGAGTGAGAGAGAGGGGTAAGGAGATAGAGGATAGAGATTAAAAGGAATATGGAGAGAGATGTGGAGATGGACATGGTGATGGAGGAGAGGGTGAGAGACGCACAAAAGAGAGGGATAGAGGGGTGGATAGAGATGGAAGAGATAAATATATAAAGAGTTGAGTTGATAGGTTTTTCATCGAGTTAAATTAATGTGTAGTTTGTAATGTCACCCCAAATAGTTACTATGAAATCCATGTGTTATATTTTTACAAGTTCTTTTTTAGGAAGTGAGACAAATGTTAATGCCAAAAAATGAATAATTAATTATATATTTTAAATATATATTTACTATTTATATGTTATATTTATGAAAGTTCACCCATGAGGGTAGGGGTAGGCGGCTCGTTGGAGAAAAAGGCACCAGATGAAGTTCTATAGATAGTGAGTATAGTTGGGATTGGTTCCAAAATGTTATGGCCAGTCATTTAATAGGTGGCAACTTTATATCTTGCCCACTCCCTAGAGATTTAATTTCGATCTAATAAGTAAAATATGTCTGTATTATAATTTGTATTATAAATATATTGTATGATTTATATTATAAATTATAATACCAAATATAATAATTATATTATTTAAAAAAATAAAGTTTAATTATGTAAATATATATCCAAATCTTTATAATAATAAGTATAATTACTTATATATAATTAATTTTTAATATATAAAATATAATATACATTAATTATACATTGTATCATAAATATATTTAATGATTTATATTATAAAATATAATAATAAATATAAGCATTAGATTACATTTTTTATTAAAGGAAAACTGGTTTTGAAGGGACCATAAACCTTAAACAAAAGAAAACCAACTAGATAGAAAGATCAAACGCTAACAACCAGCTAAATAACAACAAACAAAAACAACAACAAATATGGGAACAACGCCCTAAAGTCCTTACAGATTTTTTAGCAAACTATAATTTTTCTACATTATTTTCTCATTTATACTTTTGACCTTGTTCATGATGTTGTTAATGGGGGAGGCCTCCTTGTTCTTACTTCAGAGTTTGGTTGCAAGGCGAGGTAGAGAAACCACATCCTCATCCTTTTTAGCCACCTTTTTGTCATTTGTAGGAATATATTTGACTGGTTTGATACTTCCTAAAGGTGAAGTCGAAATACCCTTAGATATACCCTCCAAAGCCTCAGCTTGAGCATTGAGCTTCTTAAGTCCCTATGTAGTATTATCCATGACAATTTTACTTACAACAACCAAAACCCTTAGTTTATCCTATATAGCTTCAATAACATCCTCCAGCTTCTTGATGTGAGTCTCGTAGTCTTCCTTCGTTTCTTTGATGTCTTTTGCCAAGGTCTGAGTGCTAACCATAATTTTATCCAAGCCTTGAACTAGGGTTGACATAGTGACCTTAACTTTTATAGCATTGATTTCTGCTACAATCCACAGGAATAGGGCATTTTGGCTATCCATTGCATCTTTGACACTCTTGTTTATAATTATATTTTCTTGCATGGAGGATCCCTTCTTAGTAGCCCATTATCTTTTCACACCTCCAAAGGAATCTCAATATAAATGCTTGTATCCAAAACAATAATCTTGGGAGGCTAGGAAATAGTGGAATGGAAGTGGGAACAACATCATTTTGAGTTTTCAATTTCTTTCTTTTAGGGAGCTCCCCCCCCCCCCCCAGCTGAATGGAACCCAAAAAAGGTTTTCCCCTTAGCTTAAGTTGAGTAAGCATTAGATTATGTTAAAATTATTATTTTATTATATGTATTTATTCAATTTTATTGTTATTACATAAATTATATATGTTTAGTATAACATTTAATTAGTAAATATATAAATTTACTATAAATATATATATAATTTTAAATTAACAAAAATATTTCTTCACAATTGTATTTTCCATATGATGATACATATACTTCAACAAATACACAAACTAAACTACTTTTTAAAATTATTTTGTCCAATTCAGTGTAAAACATAGTAAAGCCCTACCTTTTTTGGGCAAACTCGTGCATTGCACTAGGAGCCTAGGACATATTGGCTTCAATCATCTTGTATAGACTATGGTAAAGTTTGATTGCAAACCCAAGTCCTTTATCTCACATAAGAAGATGCCTTCCACATTTTGAATATATTAGAAACATACACTAAACTACTTTTTAAAATTATTTTGTCCAATTCATTGTAAAACATAGTAAAGCCCTACCTTTTTTGGGCAAACTCATGCATTGCACTAGGAGCCTAGGACATATTGGCTTCAATCATCTTGTATAGACTATGGTAAAGTTTGATTGCAAACCCAAGTCCTTTATCTCACATAATAAGATGCCTTCCACATTTTGAATATATTAGAAACATGTTTTTTTTAAAACTTAAGAAGCATCATTTATCAATTTAATAGATGATTTAATTAAGGGGGTGACCCTTTGGTGAAATGGTGGGGCTTTTTGCTTGTAGTGCTTACAACAAAGGTTCAAACCTCGCAGGGTTACTCTCTACCGCATCAAAAAATTGAGAGGCCCCCAAGATCTTGTATCTTGATTTACCCACGGGATGTGGAGTGGGGCATTTGCATTCTGCCTAGGGAGTATATTCCTAGCTTAAATTTTCTCCGTTCAGGGGCTCCCAAGGGTTGATCCTTAGGATGGAGGTGAACTCAATGGTAGAGTTGAGGGAAATTTTGGTGAAGGATGGGTCAAAGTGCAATTTGATGGTGCCTCAAAAGGAAACCTAGGAAAGAGTGGTGTGGGATGTGTCATTCTGGATTCAAAGAACAACATTGTATCCATTGGTGTTCGATCACTTTCAAAAGGAACTAACAATGTAGCAGAATGCTCAGCTGCCATCTTTGTGCTCCAAGTGGCCAAACGAAAGGGTTTTAAGAAAATTCATCTCTAAGGCGACTCACAAATTGTAATCAATGGGATTGTGGAAGGGAAAATGGAAACATGATTTATAGATAAACACATTAGACACATCAGAAAGATATTAGAAAGTTTTAAAGATTATGAATTCTCACACACACTACGCAAAGGAAATCAAATAGAGGAAAAAATGGCAAATGTGGGAGTAAGGATGTTAGATAAAACAAAGATGGTGGACGACTTCTCTCGACTACCTTTGCAATCCGATGATTTTTTGGGATGATTTAGTTATGATGATGAGGTACCCTTGAACCTCATTAAATGGTAAATGATAGAGGAGGATCACGTGAGAACCTTGGCTAAGCAAGTTTGAAGGACAAATGAAGTAATTGCACTCATGACTTTGGGTGAAGAGCCTAGAACTCTCTAGACACAGGTTGTGCTATTTATGAATCAAATTAGGTCGTTAGGTTCATTCAGTATGCAAGAATTTGGAGCATGATTCATGGAGGCAAATTTCTTTCTAGACACTCCAAAAGAGAAGCAGACACCTGACTTTAGATCCGAGATTACACTGCACAGGTTGGGGATGGTATTCAGGTTAGATGAAGATGGGTTTATTAAGATTTTAAATAAACTGTTTGGCAAGGAGTTCCTCGAAGGAGATTTTTGCCCAAGAACAAATGTGGACATCTCCTCCCTCTTCTGTGCATGGACATTTACGCTTGTCTGAGACAAAGAAGAGGCTTTGCGCATGGTCAAGTTGTGTATTGAGCCAGTGTGAAGGTTGAGTGTTAGCGCATTGGTTGAGTCTGGGGGAGATTGGTACAGGTTTTCACACATCTGATGGATGTTGGCACCATGTCGAAGATGCGAGGGAATGTTTTCAACCTTTTCTGGTGTTTGGCATTGCGACACCGATTATGCAATGCATTGGTGAAGCTCGAACTGCGTGGATGGAATTGTTGGTGTACATGAACCAGTGGGAAGCTAACTAATGAAGGATGGCAAAGGAAAGGAAAGAAAAGCTTAAACAAATGTCAAGTAAGGTTTGTGAGCATGATGCAGGGAAGATTTCCTAGGTGGTTCTGAAACCTATTTTGGGAAAGACAAAATCCAAGGTGGAGACCACTGAAGGGATTATGGTGAATGAAACCCACGTAGAGATGTTGGCTAGGTGGGGCATTGTAGATCAGTGATGTGGTAAATGTTTGTATGGCCCGTGTGCCCATTTTTCCTAGTAGAGCTATGTTCCTTCATGTTTGTGTAGTGTTGGGTTGATGTTGTGTCAAGGGGTAGATGTTTAGGTGACAGATGTGTTTATGGGGTTTTATATGCTTTATCCAAGCTCAAGGCCTTGTTTTGGTTAATGTAAAACTTATATTTGAAATTAATAAAATTATCACTTATAAAAAAAATAGATGATTTAATTAAAATATTTACAATTAAAATTTATACAAACTCAACATTTTATTTACTTAATATCATTTTCTAGACCACTAAAAGTTTTCATATAAAAGAACAAGGTTATTCTTCCTACTAAAAAAAGAAGATAAATTTATTAAATTTTATTAAAGTGAAAATAAATAAAATTATAATGGAAGGCATTTTAAAAGAAATAACAACTAAAATACACAGGGCGACCATGAAGAATATTTATTATATAAAACCCCTAAATAGATTATTTTATGGCTCTTTATACTTGATTTTATTCAAGAAATTTTGTATCTACTAGTTTGTAAGAATTTATACATCTCAAACATTCTGAAACACTAGAAATAAAATAGTTATTTTCCATTGTTTATAGACTATAATCCAAAGGGGAAATGAAGATTACTTACTTGTAGGCTGGGTCTAGCAAACTCTTACAACATCCTTGTGGGAGAGAAAATCAAGAGCCCAATTTCAACCTCATAGAGGACAAAAACATGATGGCCTTCTTTAACAATTTCATTTTGCACTTCTAGAGAATTTAATACTACAATTTAGAGGATTTTGTATCCTTTACACATTCACCTTTCCCCTCGCCATTCTGAAGTTGCAGAGCTCAAAACATTCACACAAAATATAGCTCCCAACCACTCAAATCACCATCTGAATGATAGGTACATTTCTTACTTTTAAAACATACTCAAACAATTAATTTTGTTTTAACATTTTGGCTCCATGTGTCCTTTTATCCTCACTAGTTGAAGCTTCCTACTAGGTCACCTATACTATTTGGAAATTCTATAATAAATTGACTTACAACTGGTATTGATAACTACTTTTTTCGCTTCTTTCTTTCTTGTTAAAACACCAGCATGGATCCAACCAATATGTGAGTCGATAATTGATAGGGGATAGAGACTATGCAGAGCCAGCAGAGAAGGCATGACACTCATAGATGCTCTGTAAAGCTGTCAGAGTAGACAAATTTGTTCACAAGGGACAAATAATATTATTGCAAACAAATGGTGCATCATGCAACCAACAAGGATAAAAATCAACAGATGAAACAGTTTGAATCATCTTGCATACCCTATTGTGTGTTTTGACCCATAGATTTTAAAAATTAAGTTAAATTAATTAACTATTTAGTTAATATTGATAGCTTGTAATGGTTAATATCAATAGTTATTAATATGGGATTAGAAAATTATCCTTTTTTTCTTCTTTTTTTTTTTTTTTTTTTGGGGGGGGGGGGGGGGAGCTTTTAGTTCTTCTGGTTGTTCTCGACAGTCCTGAATTGTGGACCAACAATAGTTCTAATCTATATAATGGAAAGAAATTGAGAAAATCTAAAACGCTTGATTACAAACAATTTCAAAATTAAAAGTTCAGTCTCTTATGATATTATGTGAGGTGGGGATTTCCCCTATTGAAGCAATTGTCATGGTGAGGCTCATAATATATATAAAAACAATCGAGCAAATGGAAGAGAGTAGATGGCCTAAGGTTGTCTTCAATGACATTTTGTACAGAAGAAAAAAGACTTGGATGCAATAAAAAATCAAATGGTTTAGTAAATGAGGTACCTACTTGAATTCGTGCCCTACAAATAGTAAAGAGATAAATACTTTTGTTATGAATAAGTACCATAAGAATTATTGGGATAAAGGCTTAATGGGAAAGAAAAAGTAGTATATTGAAGAGTTTAATCTCACTCGTAATCATCATCAAAAAACATACATAGGGGTCAATATCTCATGGAGAGCCAAAACTCTTATTTCTTAATTAAGGACCAACTCTCATAAACTTCGTTGTGAAACTGGGTGTTGGAAAAGACCAAAAGAAGCATGGGAAGAAAGAGTGTATTTTCTACACTTATGGAAAAGTGAAAACAAAAACAAACATTTCATTTTAGAGTGTGATGCCTTCAATGATAGCAGAGATAACCATGTTAATATCTTGACAACTAATTCTTGGGTCAATTATGTTATGGACAAGTACCACAAGCATTCTTTGGATAAAGGCTTAACAAGATAGAAAGAGTATTATATTGAAGAGTTTAGTCCCACTTGTAATCATCATCAAAAACTGTACATAGGGGTCAATATCTCATGGAGAGCCAAAATTCTTATTACTCAGTTAAGGACCAACTCTCATCAACTTTGTTGTGAAACCGAACATTAGAAAAGACCAAAAGAAGCATGGGAAGAAAGAGTGTATTTTATGCACTTTTGAAAAAAGTGGAAACATAAAAATATTTTGTTTTAGAGTGTGATGCCTTCAAGGACAACATGGACAACTAGGTTAATAGCTTGACAACTAATTATTGGGTTGATTTATTCAACAAGGGGATAGTTTAGCAGTTAGGAACACTCATTAGGGGCACTCATTATCAAGTTGAGCAAGAAAAGGGTTGAAATGCAAAAATGAGTGTGTGATGCGAACTATCCCATATGTTATCTTTAGCCTCATGGATGTTAAAAATTATTTCTTTCTTTCAACAAGGGAACAATTGAGCAGTTGGGGAAACCCATTATCAATTTGAACAAGAAAAGGGTTGAAATGTAAAAAATAGTGTGTGAGGTTATCTATCTCATAGGATATATTTAGCCTCATGGACATTAAATTTTATTTTTTTCTTCTTTCTATGGAAGTGTAAAAAGAAATAATGTTATTTAATTTTATAATAGGATAGTATTAAGTTTGATATAAATATGAATTGATATATTATAAGATTGGGAATAAAAATTGGCAATCAAGAATTCTATTATTCATTTTGAAATATAAATTCATGTGTAGGGACACATATGAGGATTAAGAACGAGTCTATAGCCATAGATCCTTCAATATGTGATATTATCTAATTTAGGAATAATACATGTGAGCGATTAGATAGGGTAGTGAAAATTTAGGGAATTTGCGGTGCTATGTTGTTATTTTAGCTGGGAGAAACATTTAGAAATCATATCTTCCTCTAAGAAGTATTGAACTATCTCCCCTTTCTAGTGAAGCCACTTACTTGGTTTGCAATGTTAATCTATCTTGTTTGGTTATTTTTTATGGTGTTACCTGCATCCCATCACATAATCTTGATTTTGGTTATGAGTATTGGCATGATTGTCAACTATTGTATCTAATTCCAAATAATTCACAAGATTTTCAAAACATATCACACATCCAAAACTTATTTTTCCTACACATTACATTTCACAAGGCAAAAACTCAAATAGGGATTCTCACATTCACCGCATAACAAAATTCCTTTCCATTTCATTACTTAGCACCTGAAAATTGATTTCTCTTGCAACATGACAGTCAAAATCTTTATAATCACCTTTGCAAGCTTGCACAATTTGTTTGAAAATTTTAATTTTAAACCATACACACTCTAAGGTAGGTTGAAATTAAGTCCAAACCCTTCACATCTAATATAACCAATTAAAAAGTGTAATAATAGAAGAATCAAGTTTACATTTAAGTCATTATTCACTACTTAACTAGGATAACATTTCCAAATCTTTAAAAATCTCCAATTTCTCTTTAGTTTTTATAATGTCATGAGATTAACTAAGAATTTTATCTATGAATATCACTTAGAATTAACCTTTTTAGACATGAATAGGTTAATCTTGGGGTGTTGCATAGATCTCCAATAATTTTCCTCCTTGGTTATGCTATAACAAGATCATTTATACAATTCATGAGTATTTTCTACTTTTGTATACTGAATTATCATGGTGATGCTAGTGTAAGTAGATAAATTTCAAAACTAAAAATAAAAGGAAATAAACACAAAAATCAACCTCCTACATCAAGCAACTTGAAAACCTTGAGGTTTAGCCTCAAACAGGGATTCGAATAATACAAGTTGTATTAAATGCAAACTCTATTGGTTGTGAGCTTGAGCTTAATAAAAATACTTATGGATTATAGTGTAATTTCTTAAATGATTCATATAAAATCTCTTACCATGTATCTATTGAAGGAAATTGGTTGATTTGTTGCTACACTATTAATCCTATAGTATACATATGGTTATGAGTAGTTAACTTGTGGATACCTTAATCCCTAATTGAGTCATTAAATTATTATTACATTGTTATTTAGTTAGTTAGGTTGACCTTAGGCCTATATAGTTGTATTGTGATAATCTCGACATAAATAGAATATATTAGGGTGTAGTAAGTCTTATTTCATTATCATATTGTGAAGTTTATTCTCATTGGAGGTATTTGGATGTTTGTCCCCTTGAAGTGGCTTTTCTCAAGATATTTTATATTGTCTTCCTCACTTGTGTAAGTTATTCCATTACAAGTGGTGTGATCTTCGCACCATGAAGGCAAGACATTTTCTTCAATTTTGGAGGTGGAAATGGCATATCATTAAAATATGAGCAAATTCTATCTAATTTTTAAAGGATTTTTTAATACCATATTGAAGAACATTTAGTCCAAGTTTTAGGGAAATTAGAGCAGAATTGAGTGAGTTACTACATAATGAATGTTTTTGTCTAAACTTTTTGAGAAGCATTATCTCTCAAATATGAGGAAATTTCTTCTTAACTTTTAAAGGATTTTTGAGGATTTCATTGAAGAGAATACAATACAATTTTTAGATAGATTGGAGCATTGACAAGTGAATTATGGAAAAAATAGGTTTTTTTTTTAATTTTCATTATCAATACTACAAATCTATCAATTTTGTGGAGATTTTATTGGTAGGTGTTATTTTGACACTATCAATTTATAGTCAAAATTTCAAATCATTTATATTTCATTCATGTGATTTATTGCAAAATTATTATTTTCTATCATGATGGAGCCTTCTACAAGAGGTAAAAATAGTTTTGCCACGTTGGGAAAAACTCCAAATAAGGACAAGGGAACAATTGAGGATATTATTCCTAATGAAGAAATTAACAAGGTTAAGGAAGAAATATTATCAATAAAGATTGACTTGAAGGGAGATATATATCGACAGTAAGGAGATATACAACACTTAGGAGAAAATTTATTCTACATAAGGAGCATGTTAGCTTCTTATATAAATGGATGAAGAAAGGATTTCTCAAGCAACAATGGTGAATCATATAGTTCAATAGATCTTGATTTATATTCTAATATTCATCTGGGATCTAGGAGGTGGATTTCAAAAGTAGATATGCATAAGTTTAATGGAAATGATCCACTGACATGGATAAATCAATGGAGATTTTTTTTATGTTCATTAAATACCAAGTGGACAAAAGGTGACTATGTCATCCTTATATCTATAAAAGGAGAAATTCATTTTGTATCAATGGCTTTTCACTCAATGACATAAAAAGTCTCTCACAATTTCATGGTCAATTTTTACAAAGGAGATACAATCATATTATAGCAATAGTGTGACCAAAAATTGTGTCATCTAACTAGTTAAACTTCAAAAAACAAGGTTTGTAGAGGATTACATTCAACAATCTCTATGAGAGTGGATACAATTACAAATGAACTTAAATGACTTATTTTTGGGAGGTCTGAAAGACTACATTCAAGATGAAGTAAATGCATGTTTAACCCTACCTCTACAAATGATTATTTTATCTTAGCACCTAGGGTAGAGGGGGAATATTCAATCTTGATAAGGGGATATTGGGATAAGAGAGAAAGGGTTCTCTAAACCTTATCATCCTCAACCCACTAGATTAACACTATAAAAAATTCAAGAGAAGAGAGAATTTTTTTTTTTAATTGTGATATAAAATATAGTCAACATAAATGCAACAAAAAGAAGTTGTTCTATATTAAAGGTCTAGGTGAGGAAGAAGAGGAAGAACCAATATTAGAAAGTGATAAGGAATTAGATGGTGAATCACATGATTCTCAACCAACTATTTTGTGTCACACACTTGTTGGTTGTACTACCCCATAAACAATCAAAGTAGTGAGTTTCTTAAAGGAGGGAGTTACAATTTTGGTAGACTTGGATAATACTCATAACTTCATCAACACATGTTTGAATTATTTTATATTTCCATCTCTAGAGTTTCAATTTTTTATTGTAGAGGGTGGTATAGTTAGTTGTTCTAGAAAATTTCATGGCATTAATTTATCCATGGGAGACTATATCATCTTGATTTATCAATATATGTTATATCATCTTGATTTATCAATATATGTTACCTCCACGAGTGTGGAATATACCATTTTAGGAGTACAATGGATTAATACCTTGGAAACAATTGATATGAACTTTCAAGAAGTTTTCATGAGATCTAAATTAGAAGGAATAATAATGAAGCTAAGAGGATTGTGCCAAAATCCATAAAAATGGTAATCTCTCATAAAATGCAAAAGTTTATTAAGAAAGGAGTTGATATATTTGTGGCCAAATTATGTTCTTGGAAGCCTATCAATTGATCCCCTTATCGATTTAGATTTACAAGAAATTATTGGTCATCATATAGTGAATTTTGGAGAGATGACAAAAATACTTCCCCCTGAGATGGATCATGAAATTACCTTACAACTAGTTCCAAGAATCCAACCATCCAACATCAAGCCTTACAAGTACCCATATATACAAAAAAGTGTAATTGAAAAGATTGTTCAACAGATGTTATCAGTGGGAATTATCAAGCATATCCAAAATTATTACTCCTCACCAATTGTGATGGTGCATAAAAAGATGACACATGGTACACATACCCAAACTATAGAGTTCTCAACATGTACACCATCAAAAATAAGTTTCCTATCCTAGTCATTAATCATTTGTTAGATGAATTTAATGAAGCTAATTTTATTACAACATTAGTTCTTAGATTGGTTTATCATAGCATTCAAATTAAAGAAGAAGACATTCCCAAGATAGAATTTAGGACTCATTTGGGTCATTATGAGCTTTTGGTGATGGATTTGGTTTTACTAATGCACTATCTAGATTTCAAAGTTTGATGAGCTCCATCTTTAAGAAAATTTTGAGGAAGTTTGTATTAGCGTTCTTTGATGATATATTAAATTACAAAAAGATATCAGAGGGAAATTTATATCATGTGATATAGTTCTACAAGTTCTTCAAGATTGATAGTTATATGTTTAGCCTTCCAAGTTTCTTTGGTCTTAAGGAGGCTAATTACATGGGACACATAGTTTCAGATGAAGGATTGAAGGTGGATCCTAAAAAAATTAGGGCTATTTTGGAATGGAATGCTCCTAAAACCATTGAAAAATTAAGGGGTTTTTTAGGGTTGACTAGGTACTATAAAAGATTTATGAAGAACTATGGTCATATAGTAGCACCACTCACAAATTTATTGAGGAAGAATTCATTTCAATGGAATGAGTTAGCTAATACAACACTTGAGAGATTGGATGCGGCTATGTGAACTATTCCAATTATTTCTACTTCTGACTTCACCAGGGATTTTATTATGGAATGTGATGCTATAAGTAATGGTATTGTAGTGGTTCTCATGTATAAGGTTTTTCCCATTACTTTTGAGAGTTGTCAATTAAGGGGTAAGAATCAACTTGGGCCTATTTATGAGAAGGAGATGTTAGCTAGTATTCATTTTGTTAAATAGTGGAGGTCATATCTAATGGGAAGACACTTCAAGTTAAGAGAGATCATGATAACCTGAAATATTTTATGGGACAAATATTATCTTATGAAAAGCAACATAATTGGGTCATTAAGATGTTTGGGTATTCCTTTGAGATCATATACAAGAAAGACAAGGAAAATATTGTGATGGATGTATTATCTAGGAAGGATGAAAATGATGAAGCTCTATTGTGTGTCATTTCCAATACTACAAGAAAATTGGGTAGAAGAAGCTAAAGAAGAGTGGAAAATTAATGTTGCTACAAGTAATCTCATTCAACAATTACAGAGTGATCTAAATAGTTTAGATAATTTTTGTTGGAAGGGAGATTCTTTGTGGTATAAAGAGAAATTATACCTATATATGGTCTAAAATATTAAGTTATTAAACTGAAAATAGCATAAAACTATCAAAATAATGCATTCAACTAACTAATCTTACAACATACCTATGAATGAGCTAAATGGAGGCACCCTACTCCATTGATGTTATCATTAATCTATTGTGTGTGTGGATATGCTCTCCAAACACAACAAATGATTCCCCAATATGATTCTAAGATTATCTAGATGATAATAATATTCTAATATGCAAACTAGATGAGAAATCTAAGTACAAATAGGCATAATGGAGAATGCAACAAGTATAGTTATGAAAGCCATGGATTTATATGCTAACATGACTGAAAATGCTTATATGGTAATGCTAATATTTCTAAAATTGCACTAATGAGCTCACAAATTAAACTAGTGTGATAAAAATGCAAGAAGTGAGTGATGATTTTCTCATAGAGAGGCTCCTATTTAAAGGACTTGGAGGGAAATAGATGGTAAGGATTCAAACTTGAATGGAGGGTTGAGATTCAATGGGATCAATGAGGTGGAGGCTAAGTGTGCAAAGTAGTTGGCCATGAAAAGGTGGTGAGTTGCTCACACATGTGTGAGCAACCCATAAAGGGATGGCTCATTAAGAGGGGGGACAAAATGGAAGAGTGAAAGTGGCTCAAGATGTCTCACACATGTGTGAGAAAATTCCAAAGAAGCAAGAGGGGACAACCATGTAAGATGGTTAGTGGCTATTTAAGGTAGTTGGCCACCTTGGGAAGGTTTGCTCAATGTTTGGAGGATCTATTAGGTTCATATTAGAGGGGTCATTCTTGAGTACAAATTAGAGGATGTTGAGTATTACATGTAGTTAGCATTTGAGTGGTCAATGAGTAGGATACCCATGAGTGTCATATGGATGAGATGGCGATCAAAAGGGGAGATGAGACTACCTTGACTAGCATTATATCTAGAAGGATTGATTAGAGGTTGGATGTTACCAGAATTCTTGGGACATAGATTATCTATGGGGTGTTCCACCGCCTTGTATTTGATGATGGAGACTACTATAATATATTATTCTAGTATATTGCTAGGGCTACACTATCTTGGGCCAATTGTATCACGATATACACATGTGTGTATATCAGGGATACAAGAACTCGAGGATAGGTTTTACATTGTTGTTATTCTGGGCATGGGAGCACATTATAATTCTATGACCACTGAGGGTGAGATATTGTTAGAGAGATGAACCATATGCCTGCAAATGCCTTCCACCACTACATGACTCTTTAGTCAGTGATATAGGATTTTGGCAGAAGATCTTGGTCGAGTTGCAAGTGTTCATTTGGACACCTTACAAGGACTATGATCCATGGAGAAGTGTGGAGGGATATGGGAGAGATGGAGTCTACTATTTAGCATTCATGCAAACATATTATTGGCTTATAGATAGGACCATTCACCAAATTGAGCGTTATAGGCCTACATAGGTGATAAGGCAGTTTGGGGTTATACAAGATGTGGTTTGGGATACAATACTATACACACACATTACTAGGTAGATAGGTGTATGCAAACATTATGTCAGTTAGGACCAATTGGTTATTTATGGATATAGTAGCATTTTTTAGGAGGCCATTAGTATAGGATGCAAGAGTCAATCTAGTATATGCAGTATGGTGGATAACTCATAGGCTAGTCAGATTGACATATTTAGGACATGTCACCGATGACAAGTAGCTTGGTGATGATATGGATGTGGATGAGCAAGGAGGGGGAGGTGATGATGATGATGGGCATGACAAAGGTGATAAAAAAGGGGATGTTCTTATGGTGGAGTCCTCTGGGTCAGGAGGTTAAAGGGTATGGAGATAGAGGAACCCAGAGGCTAGGAGAGAGAGGGTACCATCACAGGTACAAGGTCAGATTGTACAGATAGAGGCTAGATCAGTGAGGTTGCTAGGGAGATATGATAGGGAGGGTGGAGGAGAGGAAAAAAGACCCACCCAACCATGACAACCTTGGCACCCCATCCAGTCATTATAGACACACATTTTTTACCATTTTGAGATGACAATTATACAATGACTCTATGTATGCACTGATTTCATGCTTATATTATATGATGATGATTTCATGTTATTTTTTAATGCTTAGACATTGATGAAAATGTGAAATTTTAGTATGATATTATGGACAGTGGACATATATGATTTATATGATGATGATGTTGATGATTTCTTATATGCGTGTTTATGCACGTGGTATAATTTATATGGTATGTATGTTACCAATAATTTATGATGCAGGATGCATATGCCTATGAGTGTCTATATGATGTATGCATGATGATGACATTGGCACTTGTGATGCAAGGACACATGGAAAACTATGATTATTCATGTGATGTGTATACTATGACGTGTCTGATGTATATGATACATATGGGTTATGGATATATGTGCATATGTACTAATGTGATGCAAATGGATTATGTATGAAGTAGAATGAATTATAATATAATGCAAATAGGTACACATGTAATGTATATGATTGATATGTATGTGATGATAAAATGGAGGAGATATTGATATAATGATAATGCGACTAAAATTATATAATGTATAACATGGATATGATGCACATGATAATGAGATGAGATAATTATAGTGGATACAAAATGAAATGTTATGGATGCAAATTAATTAATATAATGTAAATAAAAATAAGATACTATTGAAATGTACCTATATGATAATGAGTAATGTAAATGGACTAATATGCAATTAATGAAAACATACAATGTATATACAATGAAACACAATAGAATAGATAGATGAATAAATACGATGGATAAAACAATGATAATTCAAATGAGATGCAAAATAAAAATTTACCTATATGGATAATGAGACCAATGTAATGAATGAATTTGTGTAATGGACAAACATATGAAATTCAAGTAATGTACAAGTATAATGAAAATTTATAGTGAAATGGAACTAATATGAGATGAAAATGCAATGAAACTAATTAATGTAAGGATTGAAATGAGTATATGAATGTAATGAATGAGATGGATGCAATGAGATTGGATAAGTAACATGAATTGTAATGAATGTCAACATGTTATAATATAAATAATGTAACATGCAATGAATATGCAACTAAATGAAATAACTATAATGACTAACATGATATGAAATGATATGCAATGAACAAAGAAACTAAATGAGATGCACATGCAACTAATAAAATGAAAATGCAAATATGAATGGATTGGAATGAACTTAATGTTGGTCCTATGATAAACAAGATGCACCTATGATGAGACTAAAATGAGATGCAACTACAATGAAATGGGGTGCAACAAGGATAGTGATATACAAAGGTTTTTTGTGTGTGTCATAGTAACTAGTAGGGACACTAAGCAAGATAGGAAGGGGAGATAAATAGGAGCCTCAAAATACAAAATGAAAAGGGGACTATACTAAAATGCAATACAAGATGAGTGGAGATTTTGTCATGTTGAATGTGGAGAGCATACCCTAGTTTTCTTTTGCAGAAGGATTTATGCATCACATGCTAGAAAAACATGAATGACTTTGTTCCTTTGTGTGGACTAGACTCTCAGATAGTCAAGATGAATTTAGGAACATGCATGCTGATCATAAACTATGGATGAAACCAATGCAATGGAGTCATCTAGGGAAGTCCTAGTACATCCAAGCCCTTGACAAAAACTTGGTGGAACATGCAAAGGACATGCCCCAGTGAAACATGTAAATGACCATGATTTAGTAACTAACATGTAGGAACATGCACTAAATCACCAACAAATAGATCATACTACAAAAAAATGTATTCCAATATACAATGGTCAAAATATACAAAGATATGGATAGATCAAGGCGATGACAAGTAGGTACATACTGGAAAACAAAGATAAAATCAAAGAAAAAGACCTCATGACCGAGCAACCATTTTGTCCACAACTCTTTCCATTGAAGGATCATGTGATGATTGATTGATTAGTGGGCCAACTTGGGAAGGATGCATCCCTAAGGGTGAATATTGAGGATATGATTAATGACTGTTAGATAGGAAATAATTATGGATGAAGGACCATTGTGAAACTAAGTATCAATATATAATTTTGAGATAACCATATGTAGATATGATGCTTGTGATAATCTCCGTGTAATGAGGGAAAGCTTAATGTACTAGGATGGATGGAGAGGGGATCCTTTATTATGAACATAAGAAGAGTCACCCTCGCCATTGAATTATTAGGGAATGATGGGATGGAACATAAAATGAAATTAAGGTAAGATGGATGGAGTGGTAAGATTCATGCACATAAAGGGATATGACAAGGGATTATGCAATATAGATATGACTTATGGATAGCGAGTGTGAAGCAAAGTAGGATGGAGAAATAGTGAACCTAATAGATGATGGATATGATGACTACACATGGTTACTAAGTTAGGTTTTCACCATGGTACTTATCCATAACACCACCAAAATAATTTTCATTGATGGACATTATTGTTGTTTTGGGAATATTTTTATTTTTTTAAATTTTTGGTTTATAAGGGTTGTGGCATCCTAATAGATTGTGTATAAAATCATTTGAGGTGCATGATATTGATGGGGTTGGGGAGAGGGTCTCCTTCTAGTGTAGCAAGATGATATTCTATAGACCCAAGTTTAGATGTGATGACATACAATCCCAACCAATTAGGCTCACATTTTTCTTTCTTTTCATGACTTTATATGTTCTTCTGATTTTGGATAAGTACAAGGTTGCCTACTTCAAACTCATGAGGTTTGATCTTCTTGTTGTACTACAAATCTAGGTGATTATGATACACATGGAGATGGTTTAGGGTATTAAGGTGCCTCTCATCAAGGAGCTAAAGCTCATGTAAGTGTGCAACCCTATATTCTTCATCTGGCAAAAATTTTTGCAAAGAGACCCTGAGGGAAGGGAGCTCAATCTCAATGGGAAGGACAACTTCAGTACCATGGACAAGGGAGTACAAAGTGGATCTAGTAGGTGTGTGAATGGAAGTGCAGTAGGCCTATAAGGTGAAGTTTAACTGCAAGTGCCAATCACAACCAACTTCACTGACTATCTTCTTAATAATTTTGATTATGGTTTATTTTGTAGCCTCAACTTGATCATTTCCTTGTAGGTAATAGGGAGAGGGGAAGCATTTTTTAATACTAAATCTCTGACACAAATCTTTAACATCCTTAATCTTAAAAGGTGTACCATTGTTTGTAAGGATGGTTTGAGGAATAACATAGTGGAAAATGAGGTAATTTAATATAAAATTCAAGATCTATTTACCAATGGTGTAAGTCAGAGGGATGGATTAAACCAACTTAGTGAAGTACTATGTGCTGGTGATAATGAACTTATGACCACTAGAGGAGGTGGGATGGATTTGTCCAATCAGATCGAGCCCCCATTGTGAAAAGGGTCATGGTGTGATAATAGGTTGTAGTGATCAAGAATGTGCATGTATTAGGTCTTAGTGTTATTGGAAAGACATGCATTTTTTCACAAAATGGTAAGCATATTGTTCCATAGTAAATAGTAGTATCCAATACAAAAAAGTTTCTTTGCAAGAGTAATACCACTAGAGTGCACCACAGATCCCTTTGTGAACCTCTTGCAATGTTGTTTGAGACTCTTCTAATCCAAGACACCTAAGGAGGGTTCCATCAAAATGTTTACAATAAAGGGTGTCACCTAAAATGGTATAGAGAGAGGCATGATGGTATAGAGAGAGACATGATAGATAAAGGTCTCGCATTGGTTAGTGGTAAGATGGGGTTTTATGGTTTCATCATGGAGATATGCATAAATTTATTGATACCAGGGTGATTTAGGACCAAAAATATTACACAACATCTATGATTTTGACATGTCATAAGAAGGGACCATGAGGTGCTAAAAAATAAATTCACACTAATGACTATTCTCAAGCATAGCAATCAAAGATCCAATGGTAGACGTGGCATCGACATTTTTGTTCTTTAATCAGGGAATTTATAGGAATTGAATCTTTGTGAAGTGTTGTCACAAATATTCAACCAACCATATGTACAGAAGAAAGTTTCCATCATTCATTTGATATTCATCATTAACCTGTTTGATAACCAAGTGAAAATCACCAAAGACAAGTATGGTTGGTATTTTCCATCCGATAGCTAGACGAATCCCTTTAAACAAAGCTTCATATTCAACAATGTTATTTGTACATTCAAAGGTCAATTTGTAAGACTTTTTATGTAATCTTCTTGAGTTGTAACAAATAGTATGCATACCCCTAATCCTTTTTGTGTTTATTGTTGGGTGGATATTTTGCAATCGACAGTTTTGGGAAAAAATCCAGTTGCAAAATAGGTATACCAGCCACAATGTCTCTCTTACCTTAAAGGGAAGGCTCCCCCTTCTCACTGTTCCTTAGATCAACTCAAGGTAAGCAAGAAGTTAATAAATTATAAAAAAGGATGTTACAAATATTGCTTCTTCTTATCTTTCAAGAATGAATCAACTTACCTGAAGAATGAGTAATGGGCAAAACTTTAATCTCTAAACTACAGTTCTATCTAAAAGCTGGAAACAGTGATATCGATAAACCAACACCAACTCATAGGCTGGTTGAAAGTGTACCGACTTGTCTCTAAGACTTGTTTATCTAATCTATAAAAAATATCTCTACCATTGGGGTGCACAAACTTCCAAAAGTAGAGACTTTCAAACTATTCTAACAAAGTGCGTGAAAATAAGATGGTAATATAACCTACAGTCACAACTTCTAGTTTTATATTACCGCAAGCGCTCCCAATCACAACTTCAGCTCGGATTGTTTCTGATATTCACTTCACTCTTAATAAAATATAAGAATAACATAAATATAAAGATAGTAAAACTAAATTGCAGTCACAACTTCCAATTTGATTCACCACAATTGTACTCAGTCACAACTTCAGCTCCAATTTTTTTTTCTATTTATTTTTCTTCAAAATGGTACTACACAATCACAGTTATGCTTGCAAAAATTTGGCAGAGCTTTCTTGCATAAAATAAGGATGGTTTTTACAATGAGAGGGGCATTCCTTTTATAGGAAAAGAAATGAGAAAAAGGAGGAAAAAGTGGGAGCAACTCAACCACTTTGACTTGGTAAAACTAGGTGAGAAGAATTATTGGATTACATGTCATAAGGACATACAATCGAATTACATGTAATTGCATTACATGCAATTCATCTTCTCCAATCTAAAAAGCATGAAAACTAAAACATAAAGGTGAAGAAAAGTGAATCAATCCTTGAAACTATCAAGGAAGGCCTTATATTTGGCAATACAATCACGAATCATAGGAAGATCTGGAATCTTCATTGTTTTTGAAATGGCTTCAACTCTGATTGCATTCATATATGCCAATTTCACAACTTTGTAATCATCTGCAAGAGAATCCCTTAAGTGTTTTGCCACAAATTTATATGCAGCAAATTTGTTCATTATCTATGCTCCAAATTCTTCATAATCAAAATCAACATTAACTCTGTTAGTATATTCTGTAGTCATTTCTTCTTCAGTGAAGAGGTTATCATCTCTGGTAAGAACTTCACATCCTAATTGCCTAAGATTACTGGTGACGTCCACTTCTATTGCTTGACAAATCTCTAGCTCCCCTTGTAGCTTTGCCAAAAGTTTTTCCATTCCCTGGACTTTGTTGAGCCTTTGCATGAAATTATTCATGTCAACATACCTAATCTCTGTATCTAAGATTTGATCAAGAGTTGATGAAATAAGTGAGGCTGTGGTATGAGCCATCTCTTTGTCATATTGATATTTCATCTTTCCTTTGGCTTTTGATGGTGCTGACATATCCTGTGCTGCAACATGGAAATTCTAAAGGGTATATACATTATCTGAGGAGATTAGATCCATGAGAGGGTTAGGCTTTGGTTTTCAATGATAGATCTATGAAGAACAAGGTGTTCTAATTATTGATTATATAATCATAGAGCTCATGTGTTGGCTGAAAATGAAACAAATGGCACATGTATGCGGGCAAAAAGGGGCAAAATCGATCTTATAAAGATAGGTTGCATGTGGGACTTTGTTTGTATGGTTAAGAATGCAAGTTGGAAGCACATGGATATGTGTAAATGATAATTTTGGTATCTAAAAGAGTGACCTTTTACCAAAATTGGGTTCTTTAGAGGTGATTACATGTCTTTACATATAATGGGCTTGGGAGATGCAATCACATGTGTTGGGGAAAGAAGGATGCATTGGCATGAATGTATGCACTTGCATTCTTGAGAGGATGACTTCAAATTTCTTCCAAAAATGAAAACAACGCAAGCAACAAACAAGCAAGCAAACAAGAACAAAATAAAAAATGTACCTCTTGCTATTGACTCAAACATGACAAACTTGAAAATAATCTTCTACATGCAAATCCGTTTTTGGATGTTGGATGATTTTTATGCATTGGCTAAGAGAAGATTTCAACTTATTTAAACACAAAATGCAAAATACATGGGCTGCATTTGAACAAATGGATAAAAATGAGCCATAAAATGCAACAATACAGGAAAACAAGTGAAAAACACAAGCAAAATCAAATACATTTACTTACTTGGAGCTCAATAAAAATGGAAGGAGAAGTTGAAATGAACTTGTCTTTCCCAAAATCGGATTCTCCAAGTGCATTTGCATACAAAAACTTAGAAACCTTTGACCAATTCCAAGTTGTAAAATGTGAACTCAAAATGCAAATACATGAAACGCTTTTGCATGCATTTGATCAATTTTTTTTTCCAAACCCTTCCAGTGCAAAACGTTTTGGGCAAGAATGAATTGCTGGGCATTTTTATGTGAAAAACGTACTCTAATGATGCCCTTGCATGAAATGTTTTGGGCTGAGAATGCAAAAAACGTGTTCTTGGAGGGAAGAAACATACATTTGGGGAAAAATCAAACTCTCTAAGGGCATACACATGGTTTATTTTACCAAAAAATGCCTTAAAAGAAGACTCCTAGCCAAAATGCAACCTCTGGATGCTCTTGCATGTAACTTTTTTGCATGCAAATGGCTTTAGAAGAAAACTCCCAACAAAATCAGACTTATAAGATGCATATACATGAGTTATTTTGCAAGCAAATACCTTCAAAGAAGACTCCCAACCAAAATCGCACTCTCTAAGTGCATATACATGTTTTATTTTTTAATGGAAATGACTTGGGAAATAGCTCCAAGAAAAATCAGGGTCTTGAGATGCATATGCATGTAACATTTTTGGGTGTAGATGATGCCTTACATGCAAATCAAACTCTTTGGATGTATTTGCATGAGTTGTTTTTTATGAGAAAAGCCCTTTACATGCAAATTACACTCTCCAAGTGCATTTGCATGTACTTTAAAACTTGCATTGACATGTAAAAGACTCAACTTGTACCTTTGCAAGCAAATCACACTCTCCAAGTGCATTTGCAAGTTTTATTTTTTACTTCATATACAAATCGCACTCTCTAGGAGGGATTACATATATGCAATGACATGTTTTTCATCAAGTTTTTAGTCTTTACACATGCAAATTGGGTTCTCTATATGCATTTGCATAAAAAGTAGGAGAATGAAGGCATGTTGTTGCATTGCACAACTTAAGTGATTAATTTAGCACAAATCTAATTACTTATTGAGTCTAATATTACTAAAAGGGTCAAAAATAATAATTTACACTATATAGTTGTATATATAATGTGTAAATACTATTTCATAAATTAATATTCAACTTATATATTTATAAAAAACATAAAGTAAAACTCAACATTAAATTAGAACTATATAGTGATAAAGTCACTTAAGTGAAAAATTTAAAAGCAACTCAACATTAAAATATAACATAAAGTGCACTATAATCACTTAAGTGATAAATTTAAGGGATGAAGTAACTTAAAAACATAACATAAAATGAACTTATGTTATATTTTTCAAAAAGTGCAACTCAACTATAGAAAATAACATCTACTTTTTTAAATATGCAGTTGAGCTTGGAGAGTCCACTTTTTGGGCACTTAAATGATCATATCTTTTGACTGATAAGTCCGATTAAGCCCTAAGATAGATCAAATCGAAGGGAAAATTGAAAGCAAGAGATTAGACGAAACAAAAAGACTAAAAACAACTAAAAACACACAAAAGGATGCTACAGGATTCAAAAATCAAGTATAGGAAGATAAATTGAAAAAATTGAAAAAGACTTGATGAAAGCCTTCAACAAAAGGATTCAATAAACATATTGAGATCAATTGATTGATCAATATTGACTAATTAAATAGCGAATCAACATAGAGAAACACAAAAATAAGTTCAAAAGTTTCATACTATTACCTACATTTTGTGGTGAAAAAATGCATGACAACATATATGATCCATTAAAGTATGATTTCCATTGTATACTCAAGGTGACATTCATGATTGCATCATTGGGGGATTCAACTACAATAGGATGATATCTAGGGAGAGGGGCTTCTGCTAGTTGATTAGTGATGACTAGTAACTTTATATCATTATCATCCACATATTCAATATCAAACTCACTAAGTATTATGACTCACTTTGATGTACATCTAGTGAGATTTGCTTAAGACATCAGGTACTTAAGACAACCAATCTTTGCAATGAGTT
The DNA here is from genome assembly GCA_027943335.1 of Chamaecyparis obtusa. Classification (NCBI taxonomy): domain Eukaryota; kingdom Viridiplantae; phylum Streptophyta; class Pinopsida; order Cupressales; family Cupressaceae; genus Chamaecyparis; species Chamaecyparis obtusa. The sequence goes on from BSBK01009544.1 coordinate 1,342,269, forward strand.
TGGTCTTGTGATTAAGCATATAATGTTAGAGTTTCTATGTATAAAAGATAACAACCAAACATGCTCATTATATAGGTGTGTAGTTCATCTCATATCTAACTAGTATTTTATTGATGTAGTATATAGATTTTTCTTTTCCTTTATCATCTAGTTGTGCCAAAAGTGCCCCTAGTGCAATAGTAGTAGCAAAAATTATAATAACAAATGTCTTCCTAAAACAAGAGGAATACATATTGGTGGTGAAGCGAGATACTGCTTAAGTTGATCAAAATCCTTATGACAAAGGTACTCCCACTGAAACTTGATGTCTTTGAGAAGGAAATGTGAAAAGAGATGACACTTATCTGCAAGGTGAGTGATGAAATGATAGATTGACTAAATTTTCCTTGTAGGTTGCATAGCTATTTTAGATTCTTGGGAGGTGGCATCTCTAGGATGAATTTTACTTTCTTGGGATCCACCACGATTCCTCTTCATGGCATAATGTAATCCAATAGCTTTCCTAATGTGACTCCAAAAAAACACTTCTCAGGATTCAATCAAACCTTGTATTTTTCTAGTCTACCAAAGATCTTAGTGAGGACTACAATTTGTGATTCTCTTGTTTTTTATTTTCCCAAAAGATCATCAACATAATCTTCCATAATGCTATGTAGAAGGTCATGAAATATAGTTGTCACACTGTGTTGATATGTTGCTTTGACATTTTTCAATTCAAAGGGCATAACCTGATAACACAAGACATCCCATGGTGTGGCAAAGTGTAATGTCCCCTTTTTGTAATTATATGGACATTATGTGGATTAACAAATGCAAGGTGCAAACATGTGAGTTATGATAGTAAATTATGAACACAAATTAATGAATTATGAATATGACTAGTAATTCCAAATGATATAAGAGTGGAAATGTATTATTGAATAATAATGTAATGGTAAATATCACACACACACACACACACATATATATATATGACTGGTAATTCCAAATGCCACAATGGAATACAAATGATAGTTTCGATATTATCATAATATAATGATAATGCAGAGATAAATATATGAATGACTACAATCTATGCTTGACAGTTTGAAATCAATACTTAATTCAATATATATTTATTGGCTATTTTTAATTTAGCAATGTAATGGTGTAGTACCCTTCCCCTAGTATGATTTTAAAAATTTTATGATTACTTTAGGATGATAGATTATATGTTAGGAAATCTTTGATGTTGATGATTTTTACTGACCCCATACTTGCATGTGTATGGTTGATGTGTTGTTTTATATTTCTATTTGACGTGCCTAATGTGGTTGAGGGACGGAGTCATAGTGACTTACTTGCGAGATCCACACGATCGGTCGATCCCCGCCATTGTCTGTTAAATGGTTATATATGTATGTACATGTGGGTTTTGTATGCATGATTGCAGGTACCGGGCATCGACTTCCCTGAACTGTCAGGATGAGCGTGCCCTATCGCAATATCTCAAATGGTAAGAGAGGGGAGATAACACAGATCCAAAACCCTAACCTAAGCCTATTTGTCCTAGGATTGGACAAGTACCAGTTTGACTACCCTACCCGAATTCTACTAGTTGACATGAATTCATGGATCCCATTTTTGAGTGTGTGCTTGGTCTTAGTTTGCTTGATTTTATTGTGCTTGGTTCAGTTGATTTATGTAGGTGATTTTATATGATTATTAATGTTAGGATTATAGTTGTATTTAATGATTAATTATGTTCCTATGATTAATTTGGAAAATTAATCTAAAGTCAAATGTTTGATTATTTGAAATTATTTGAACATTTAATTGTAATTAGATTTAATTATGCTTGAGTGTATTATTAAATAATTAAATATTTAATTGCATGTTCTAGGATGCTTAAAATATTTAATTTATTTAATGAGTTTCAATTATTAACATGTGCCTAATTAAAAGTGATTTGAATTATGCTTGTATATTTGATTAAATAATTAAATAGTTGAATTGTATGATTTTAGGATGCATTAAGTATTTAATTTATTTAATAATGAATTTGAATTATAACATGTGCATAATTGAAAAGGGGATTTATTTTCAAAAAGATAACAACCTATTTTGAAAACTCAAGTTGAGTTGTGCATATAAAGTTATTTTAAATTATTTAATTGTGATTTTCCTTCAATTTTTGATTTGGAGTTGAAGTGAGAGTTAGCAGTTGAGTTGTCTTTAGGGTGCATGAAATGGGAATTGAATTCATATTAGGGGTTTTTTTTTGCATTCATTTTTGGGGGATAAGACAGGTTTTTGGAGGAGAATTTTGGGAGGAGACCTTGTGCTTTGGTTCTGGAGAATTTTTGCTTGTTGTGTTGATTTGGCTTCATTATGCATCTAAAATTTGGGTGTTGTGTGCTTCATGGATTCAGATCTGCAAGTGGAATCAATTTCAGAGCAATCCTGGTCTTCAGATCTTCACAGGTTTTCTATTTCATACTCAGGCATTGGATCCGAGGTAGGCTTTGAAAACCTGTCTGTTAGCTTCGTTGTGCATATGTCTGGCTTTCTCTACTTGTGCAAGTTTTGGTTAATTCAATAGATGGATGTGTGCTTTATTTGAATTTTGAGGTATTTAGAGAACCCTAGGTTCCATTGATTTTATGTTTATATTGAAATTTAGCATAGTACCGTTACTCTGGTAAAATTTCGTTAAAAGTTTGTTTATAGATCTCCTACAAAATGAAATATTAGTTTTGAGCTATAGTTTAACTATAGGGTTGGAAAGAAATAAATTTCCCATTGAAAGATAAACAAATTGTTTAGAAAACCCAATTTTGGTACAATATTAGCTTGCTGGAAATATTCAGTTAAAAAAAAAAACATAATCAAATATGACTGGTAAAAGACAAAAAGGAAAGTCAAATAATTTTGAGAAAAATAATATATATTCCTATAAACTAGGATTAAAATTTGAGTATATTTGTTAAATCAATATATATTCCATTCTTGTTTTGGTATTTCCGAAATTCTTTAATTCAAAAAAAATAAAATTATAATTTATATGCATAAAGTAATATGCATAATTATTAAAATATATATATATAAAAAAGGCTTGTTTTAAAAAAATTGTGATGTTTTATTGTAAAAGAAAGTATATAATAAAAAGAAATTTTCAAAAAAAAAAGAAGGTACATCGTACCTGCGCATGCAGGTACATTGCGCAGACAGGTACCTGTCATGCGCAGGCAGCCTGCCATGCGCAGGGCACGAAGAGGAAAGGAGTGGTGAGGGGGGGGGGGGGGTGGGGACTGCCACGTCCCCCTAAACATGGATGTCTTTTTTTTATTGTTTGTTTAAATTTTTTTTTAATTAAAGTTAAACTTTAATTTAGTGTTAATCAATTAATATTAATTTATTTTATTTTGTATTTAATTTTAGTTTGTGTTTAATTTATTATGTAATTCATTTATTTTGTAATAAATTTAATTTGTAATTAATTTAAATTAGAATGTTTGATTTTATAATTAATTTGTTAATTTATTTATTTTTAAGCTAAATTTGTCTATTATTAAACTTAGTTAGAATTTAATTATGATTAGCTTAATTAAATTCGTGTTTGTGAGATAATGAAAATTAGATTTCATTGTTCAAAACAAAATTTGTCTAAATTCATTTATCTAAATAAATACTTTTGTATTTGTACCTTGATTATGAAGATGATGGTTGTGGGTTATTAGGCATTGGCATTTATTTGTGTGGGTATTAAAAATATTATATTTTCCATTGATAATTTTAATATGGATTATTCTATTTTTGTCATTCAATTAATAGAGTATTATGTCTAATTTTTAACTATCAGTCATCATGGATTAATAATTACTTTATTTCTTAATTGTTATTTATATTGATTGAAATATTTATATCTTTAATTGATATGCGAAAATCTAGGATGTTTTGAATTAATTCTAATTAAGAGAATTATATTTAAATTGTGAACCAAATTTATGATCGAATGATTAGGAAGTTCCTATAATAAAGTTATTTTCAATTCATCGAACTCGGGTTAAATAGTTAGTTAATCCTTGCTTGCTCAATCATTGTAGCAAGCTTAGTTTTATTTGCAATTATAGAAATTAGTAAACTAATGTATGAGTGTTTATGTATTAGTTGTACATCTGCATGGAGTAATTGCACAATGTTATGTTCTTTGCATGTGTATTGGATTTATACGTTATTTAAATGTCCTAATTGATTTACTTGTATTTTACAAAGTTATGTTTATACCGAAATCGGGTGTTATTGTTCTGTTATACCTATAGGAAGATTGTAGGAATTATTCCTTCATTATGTCATCGTATTAACGTTTATGATTGGTTTATCTCAGTATATTTATGAAATTCTGTATTTTATTTCAATTATGTTTCAGTATGGAAATTAAAGTGTTTATGAAATTAGTTTCCAATTTTCTATGATGCATTGTGTCTTCTTCATGCCTGGAGTGTTTTCTTTTGCTTAATATGTTCTGGAGCACTAGAAGACCTAAGGGGAAGACAGAGGCCGGGGTATGTGTCAAGAGTTCATATTTTCAGTGTATTGTTTTGATACGTGTATGAGATCCATTTTTATCCCGATTTGACCATATAGGCTCATGATGTTTTGTATTCTGCTTTTGGTGCCTTTGTAATCATTTCTAGTTCTTGTTTGTGAAACTGGATTTGAGATTACCTGGTCTGTGTACCTGATTGATCTATGTGAGATCTATGAGCCTAGGGTAGTTTACCTGGATATGTAGTAGGAGGTGGCTTGCAATAAGTGTCAGGGCCCACAAGTGGTTGCCAGGATCACTTATTGTGAAGTATCTTAATCAAGTGATAACTAAATATAACATTGAGAGTTTTATTAAAATGAACCTAATAAGATGTGGTCCTCACCCAGGCGTTAGTGCTAGTACAGGCTAAGATGGTGTTGAGAAGATGACTAGCCCCCTTTAAAGGGATGAGTTGGCATAGTCGATAGCTTCATCAGTACGAGAAGTCATTGACACCGTGTATGGTCACTTGAGTGTTGGGATCCAGAGAGATTACCAGGACGAGACTCAAGGGTTAGATGTACATGATGACACCTTCCTATGCATAGTCTAGTTATCCTACATGTGTCGGTTGCCTCTGGTTTAGTGAGTCTTTCATGGCATTATTGCTTGTTCACCATGAGTTAGAGATCTTTCATGATCATTTCCTTAGCTTGATCTGTTTGATGTTTATTATTCAAGTGAGATATGTTGTTATCTCCTCAGCACGGTGGGAGTGGACCTTTTTGGTTCATGAGGTCAGGTGGTAGTGGTTCTTTTACCATTTGAGATTCTGACGTTCGTGCACCAGTGCTGGATGATCCATGTAGCAGTTGATCCTTCTTGATCTTCCTTGTTGGAGTTATGTTCCTATCTTCTTCTTCTTCTTCTTCTTCTTCCATGTGATCTTGTATCAGTTGTTCAGTGATATCATGTTGTACTTAGTTTCGGTTATTGTATTACATACCCTGCGACATGTGCAGAGGATGTAGTTTTAAGGATACCTTATGGTACCAAATGTATGTATGTTATCTTCTTTGTGATGTTATCTTCTTATTTAATTATTTATGTTAACGTAATCATCGTCAAGGAACCCTTGAGAGTTGTAACTTGTGTTTGTTGCTTTTGTTAATGGGAGTTAATGATTATTGCTTCTGCATTGATGTACATCTTTTATGTTAACTTTTTTTAAAAAAATTATTCTGTAAACTTAGATGCATGTCTAGGTTAAGTTCTCTTGGGTTCCCTAGCGGGGCATTACAAATGGCATGCATGTTACCCTATGAGTTGTCTCTAATATTTGATCTGATATGTGTTGCAAGTTACATGATAAACTTGGCAGGAGTATGTTGTCTCAAATATTCTAATGTTAATTATGCAAATACTCTGTATAGGAGCCGTCTAGTCTAATATGTATATAATATTATATTCTCTTTAACTGGTGTCATCTTTGATCTACACTTATTATACATGCACTGATATAGGTTGTGATAGAAACCAACTATGCTCTTATATTGAGTGGATTCCACAGAGGGAGATAAGTTTATAAAATCAATTCCACACATCTTTGGATAGTCAATCGACTTAGTATGTATATGTGCCAAAGAGACACGATGAAAGGATGCCAAACTTCATTAGCAGTAACTACCATTGTTAACTCATAATTAATATGATTATTATGGATAATAGTATGTAATTGTAGATTAAGCATAATAATCGATACATGCTAAGTATTGATGGTAAATGAATATAGCCATCATTGAGAATTAATATTTTACTCATACTAAAAATTTATGATTATTATGAGTAATCAATCAGATTTTATTCATAGTAATCATAAATCATTATTAGTGAAGTCAGCCAGGAATATCATCGATTATATTATATCAAGTCCCTGAGTCGACAGTGACACATGACCATGAAGAACAATTATCTCTATGATGTCATTCTCATATATCTAAACATGATACTTATTATAGTGTGCCATGATACTTACTGTTGAAAGTGATGATGTTGAATGCTATGATGCTAAATGCTATGGTGTAACACAAGATGCCATGAGTGCATGATATGTGTGCATCTATATATCGTATGATGTTCCTTGTATGATACAAAGTGCATGAAACACTATATGATGTATGAATGAATGCATAGGATATGATTTGACTTGTTAATGGATTATCATGTTTGTATGGATATGGTGATGCAACTATACAAATGATTTTGATTTTATTAAAATGAGTCTAACTATTATGCAGATGTAGGGCATATATGTACATGACAAGGTATGTTTACTTTCCATTGCCTTTTATTTACATGTTTTCTATTGATTAAAATAATAGAATATCACATAAAGGTAGTCTTGTATTGGTCTTCTACACTAATCCTGATCTGATTATACTTAGAAAATTCATCCATTAGAGATAACATTTCATGTCCTACAGTTAGATCCACTATAATGTCTATGTTGAGAAGTGAAAAATCATCCTTAGGGAATTCTTTGTTCAAGTCTCTGAAATCTGTATAGATGTGGATGCCCCAGTCACTTTACCCACTGGTACAATATTAGAGACCCACTAAGGATAATCAATAGGTCTTATGAATACAACATTTAACATCTTCTGTAGCTCTTCTTTTACTAATAATGCTATATGGGGATGGATTTTTCTAAGTTTCTACTTGATAGGTTTATCATTAGGATATACTACAAGGTGGTGTACAACAAGGTCTAGATCCAATCTTGGCATATCAATGTATGACCAAGCATAGTTATGTTATGCTTTGAGAAGGAACTCAATCATGTCTACTTTCTCTTTCTTATTCAAGGATAATGCAACAAAGGTGATCTTAATATTTTTAGTTGTACCAAGGTTAACTTCCTCTATATCTTCTATAAGAATAAATGACTTTTTACATGGAAGGTCTATTGGGGGAAAGTCAATTTCTCCCTCCTCTGGCACCTCAGAGAGGTTTTCACTAGAAGAAGCATCCTTTATTTTTACTTTTTCCTCATCCATCCAAAGGTAACTCAAGGAGGTTTTCACCTAGGGATGTTTTTTATTTTATTTTATTTATATTATTATTTTCAGAATTGAATTAATGCCCAAAGTAAGTCTGATCATGATATGTTATTTGATATTCATAAAATTGTAGATATCTTTGTTAATGTTATAAGGCACTAAGAGGGGGGGGGGATCAATGAAATCACAGAGTTATAAAATATTTTACCAAACTTGTATATTAATTGACATGCAAAATTAAATATAACATAGAAGCATAACACATAAAACATCCACAAGCATTCAACACAAAAACACCAATATTTTTGCGTGGAAACCCTTGTTAGAGGGAAAAACCACGGTGGGAATTATCACCCACTAATATCACTAGTGCACCAATAAGATATGCCTTGTTAGGAGCATTACAACACCCTGCTAAGGGTATACCCAGTTAAGAGTATTTATAGCCCGGTTAGAAGCTATTACAAAGTCTAGTTAGGAACTACCTTATTAGGGGATTCATAACTCTTTCTGAGAGTCACCTAGTTAGAGGAATTAAACTTAATACCTGTTAGGATCTTGCATACCCTGTTAGGAGTAACCTTGTTAGAGGATTTTGATTTCAGACCTATTAGAACTTGCCTTGAGAATGAACTCAATGAGAATGTGTTGGCACTGTGATGAGATTGAGAGTTGACATGGTGATGTATATTCGTTGTAGTCATAGGTAGTAATTGGTTTGGTTATCATTGATGGTAACTAAGTTAGATCAATCATGTATCATAATTGGTCAAGTGCATGAGGCAATGAATGTTAAGGTTAAGTGATCGATAATGTCAGAAATTCGGTAAGTCCAAAAGATAGGTAGATAGAGAGCTCAACACTTTGGTAATGGTCATGACAAATGAAGAATTATGAGGTGCGGTCAAAACTACAGTATCAACATGGTCAAAGTATAGTGTGGTTCCGAACACAACTCATTGGGTTGATCGATGAGATAGATTTTGTTATCACGATCATTCAGACAAGTAAGAATACTTATGTTCTTGAGTATCAGTTGGAAAATTCTAGATCAATGAACAGTATAGAAGTTGCAATGATACTTAATGTTATGATATGTGTAATAATGGTTATAGAAATGATGAGGTGTTATTTTTGTGATCGATACTATTGTATAAGGAAGATTTAAGGCGGTGTATAGGAGAAGTCAAAATGTGTTTGACTATTTTGAAGAATTATAATACAAATCTTATTGGAAGCTGACATGGTCATAGGAAAATGTGTCTTACATCAAGATTATCACTTTGATGGGAAAGCATTTAAATTTCATGTAGTTAGTGCTAGAAATATGTATAAGTGGTATTGCTCATATTGAAAAGGTAGTTAGAATATTGTTGTTAGCAGATTGATTTTGTGATCATAGATATGATAGAGTCAGAGTAGTGAGAAGTTACAAAGAGTAGAGAAAAGATTGGATCTATCAAGTAGCCAGTGCTACATCCAAATCACTCAAATTGTTGTTCCCTAGAAGTTTTCGCAAGAAAATCCCTTAACCAGGTGAACTTTAATAGGTTCTTATTGTAAATCCCTTAACCATGTGAGCTCTTAACAGAGTCTTGAAATCCTCTTACAAGGTAGATCTTAGTAGATCTAATTGTAAATCTAACAAGGTACTAATCACTATTAGATAATTGAGAGGGGGGGGGGGGGTTTGAGTTAAATCAATTATCCTACAATCCCAAACTCTCAAATGTACTTTTTAAAACTTTTCAACAAATCAATCAACTTGGTAAGATATTAACAACAATCTTTATGTTCATTTACCAAATACCAGTAATTTCTAAAATCGTATTTACTGATTAATCAAATATAAAATATGTAGAGTATGATAGCAAATCAATCATAAAAAATAACACATAACACAAAGATTTAGCGTGGAAACCCCGAAAAGGGAAAAACCACCTGGGACCGGTAACCCAAAATATTTCACTCTTTTGAAGTGATCTCGGTTAAGAGCCAACCCTGTTAAAGGTTACAAAACACACTCTAAGGTGTGACCTTGTTAGAGGATTTATCACTAACAATTCTCCTTCGACCATCATTCACTATGGGGTCAACAAGAAAACAATTAACATTCTTTGAATGTTATATTGAAATACAAAAGACTGTTAAGTCCACTCAGTTAAGAGATTTAGCTGTAACAATGGTTAAACTGATACAATAGTGATCTGATTCAAATAAAACTTAATTTGCAAGTATTCAGATCTATGCTAAGCTCAATATAACTCTTCTTATCAATAATCAATTTACTCCATCATATCCTCCAACTTACTTTACTCGGTATGTATATCTCTGATGCTCGGTAATACATGCAGTCCAGCTCGGTTCTATCTATAACCAATTTGAACAATGGTGCATGAAAAATGTCTTCATGCGAATTCTCCTGCAGTCTCTATTCATCCCGCTTCTTCAACAATGAATCTCATGTCTCTTAAATAGACATGTAAACAATTTTCATCTCATCCATTAGATTTTGCCTCTTAATCTCCATCGTTTGTTTTGCCTCTTCAAGCTTCATCGATAGTTGTATCAATAACATGTTTCAATCTCTTCCCTTCGATCATCTCTAAATTTTGACATCCGTTGATCTTATAAAAAACTCTATCTCTTACCTCGAAATCATAAGCATCTGCCAGCTCATCAATTTCAATCGGCTGTTATAATCATTTAATATTTTCATCTTACTCGGTTAATACAAAATGCGTCAGTGATAACTAACTCGGTTATTACTATCACTCAGTATACACAAGACTGACTCGACGTATACATAAATCTTCAATTACTGACCACATTAACTTGTTTAATTTTGATCTCATCTTCATAATAGAATAATGTAACATGCTCAAGTCAACAACATAATGCCATAGAGTCATCAATAAGTTACCCAATGTATACCTTATCCATATCTGTCATCTCCATCTTGTCCTTATGTAGATTTCTCATTTCTTCACCATTTCTCCCTTCTACAAATGTTCAGATGTTTGTAACTATCATGATAAGTATATTCAAAACTAGTTGAGATCAATGACAACATATTGAATGATTTAATCATCTTACATATTACTTTAACAACTTGGTGACCTCTTGAATCTTCATCAAGATATTCAATCAGTTGTAGATTAACAATCTCTCCCTTTGGCATTGATGGAAACACAATATGAAATATTTCATAAAATACCAAACATTTGTTCTACAACTATATAGATAAATGTTGTAGCTCGGTAAGCTCTCCCTAGCTTGATATTTTAATATGTTTAATCACTACATTACTACAACAACATTTAATGCAAACTCTCCCTGCAGATTTGATCTTTTTCAGTTCACTAAATGTTTCACTCCCTTTAGTGGATAGATGTTTCATTTTCCATTAACTCTCCCTTGAAATCTCTCTCCCCTTTCATGTTCTTTCCAATAGATATTTCATATAAATTTCTCTCCCTTTGACAAAAATACCAAAAGAAAATATTCAAACAACCCTTCAATAGCCAAATAGTATTTATGTTTTTCGGTCCAGATCAAGTACCTTCATGTACTGATATATAGTTCTCTGTTCCAGCTTCTACAATCTTCACTTCCTTCACAACTTTCACAACCTTAGGAATCCTAAAGTGTGAGCTACATGCATCAACATTTTTGATTTTTTGATAAAGTACATGTTGATGCAACCTCCTAATCACCTTAGTGACTGATAGAAAGGGGATGGACCCCTAGTCTAGTCCTCAAGTACTCAAAAGTATCCTTTGGTAAAGGTTTAGTAAATATATTTGCAAGTTGTTCTTTAGACTTCACAAATTCCAGTTTCACTTGCTTTTCTTGTACTTGTTCCCTCAAATAGTGATACTTAATTGATATGTGCTTTGTCTTTGCATGCATCACTGGATTCTTTGAAATATTTATGACACTTGTGTTATCACAATATATAATCACGAGATCAGTGATCTCCTCATTCATTCCTTTCAATAATTATTTTATCCATGCAATATTTGAACAATTAGCAGCAACAACAACATATTCCGCTTTAGTAGTAGACTGAGAAATACATGCTTGTTTCTTACTTATCCATGTTACAAGTCTTTCTCCCAAAAATAATGCTCCACTAGTAGTACTCTTCTGGTCATCAATATTTCTAGCCCAATCTGCATCAGTGTAAACTTGTAGTTCAAAATTGCCTTCCTTGTTGTACCATAATCCATAATGCTCAGTGTTCTTCAGATATCTCAAAATTCTTTTAACAACAGTCATATGTGATTCCTTAGGATTAGCACAAAATCTTGCTACAATCCCAACTGCATGTGCTATATCAGGCCTACTGTGTACAACATACATCAATTTGCAATTCATTGATTTATACAATGTCTGATTTACCTCAGTTGATTCATCATCTTTTGCCAGTTTACATCCAATAACCATAGGTGTTCCAATTGGTTTTGAATCTTCCATTCCAAATGTCTTCAATACTTCCTTGATGTATTTTGATTGTGTGATGATTATGCTTTCATTTTGTTGTAGTATTTGCAATCCAAGAAAGAATTTAATCTCTCCAAACATTGACATTTCAAATTCTTTTCTCATTTCAACAACAAATGATTTGCAAAGATTATCATTTCCTCCAAATATTATATCATCAACAAAAATTTCAACAATAAGTATATTATCACCAATTCCATCTTTCAAATATAAATTGTTGTCACTTGTTCTCACAAAGCCAATACTAATAAGATAAGCATGTAGTCTTTCATACCATGCTTTTGGTGCTTGTTTCAGTCCATACAATGCTTTGTGCAATTTGCAAACCATGTTCTTCTTATTCTAATCAACATAACCTTCAGGTTGTTCTATGTAAACCTCTTCCTCAAGTATCCCATTTAGAAATGCAGATTTAACATCCATTTGATAAACCTTAAATCCTTTATAAGCAACACATGCAAGTAATATTCTGACTCCTTCAAGTCTTGCTACTGGTGCAAAATTTTCACCATAGTCAATTCCTTCTTCTTGTGCATATCCCTTACAAACAAGTCTTTCTTTATTTCTAGTCACTTCACCATTCTCATTCAACTTGTTTCTAAATATCTACTTAGTAACAATCACATTTTTATCACTCGGTCTCGGTACCAATGTCCATGTTTTGTTTTTCTCTATTTTCTCTATTTCTTCATTCATTGCCTTAATCCATTCTTCATTCTCAAGTGCATCTTTAACATTTTTAGGCTCAAATTCAAAAACTAAACATGTGTTCCATCTTAACTTACTTAATGTCATCATGCCATCTTGTTTGTCTCTAATAATCTAGTTCTATGGATGGTGTCTTCTCACAAATTTTGCCCACACTTTCTCTCTTTTTTGTTCATTAGTCAGTGCAGGCACAATTTCTTCCTCGGTAACATCTTCCTAATTCTTGGTTTGCATTTGCTGACCTTCGGTAGCATTTTCCTTTCGCTCGATAGACTCAGTATGTGGCTTGGGTAGATAGTCTAGATGCTCAATATATGTAAATCTACCATAGTCTTCTGGTTCATTCCTGCTTTCTTCATCACTTTTCTCAACAAACTCATCAACTTTCATATTAGCACTTTCAATCATTTTGGTAGTGTATCATCTTAAAATGGAAGCACTTCCATGATAAGAGAGTTTAGCCCTCTGAGTAAGTGGTTTAGGGTCATGCTAAGTGCCTTGATCTGGTCTTTGCATGTATATGGCTTTTTCCCCTGATTCTGCTTCTTTTTGCACCCATTTTTCACTTCATACCTGCATTTCCTAGCATTCTGGGTCAAGATTTTGAGGTTTTTGACCATAAGGTCAAAGTCAACCTTATGGGGTCAAAGTCAACCTTGACCCTGACCTGGTCAGGATCGACCTCGACCCCGACCTGGTCAAATCCAACCTCGTCCTTGACCCCCTATCCAAATTTTAAATTTTCTTGATTTTCGGGTGTTGGGTTTCGGGGATATTTGTTTTCCTGCCTCTGGGTCGGCCATTTCGGGTTTCAGAATGGTAAATCTTTTAATTGCATTTAATCTAGGTATATTTTCTAAAGGTTAGGACCTAATTGGGATTTAATTCTCCAAGGTGGCCCCTCTAGAGGATTGTGCTCTAGTTCGCTATAAAAGGAGGCCTTCCTCTCTCATTTTCACATCACTTTTTCATATCTTCCTTTGCCATCAAGCTCTCAAGTGCAAGCAAGTGAATTCAAGAATTCAAGCAAGCATTTAAGCATTCAAGTGTTCAAGCATTCATCCATCAAGGAGATCCATTGTTAGCCATTGAAAGATTCAATCTCTTTGGAGCCCCCTTGAAGATCCATCCTTCTACATTCATCCAAGCCTTCTTATATGCAAAGATCAATTCAAGATTGGTGTTGAAGATCAAATGCCATTGATTTGAGACATCCTACATCCATTGAAGCATTCCTACTTGTGGATTTGAGGATTCGAATCCTTTACAAGGACTTCAACATAAGCGAGGTGAATTGTTTCAATTACTTTGTTTATGCATACTACATTTCAATTCAATTTCAAGGTTAATTCCTAAATTGGGGTTTGACCAAGGCAAACCCCCCATACAAACAAAAACCCCCTTTTTCTTGCAGGTACAGGTGTGAAATTTCAAATCTGAGATCGGATTTGGATACCCTTTTCGGTGAACTTTTGAGATCTACGAACAAAGTCATAATCGACCTTCAAATAAAGAATGTAGCCTTTGACCTTTTATGAGGGTCAAAGACTACCTAGTGTCAGAACGACAAGATTTTTGGGTTTTCTCCCTCTTGGCATTTCCAGTCCAAAACAAGTTGTAGAATTGCCCAAAAGTACACACAGACATCATAAATTGGCATTTTCTAGATTTTCCCTAATTTGAGGTTAGTACTTGTATTTCAATTATTTCAGATTTTAAGCATAATTCTCCATAGAGAAATATAGAGTTTTTCTCTCTTTCATATTCTTCATAGATTGATTCGATTGTGCATTAGCCTTTTGGTTGATTAAATTGGATCTCTCCTTTGGGAATTTGGATTTAGGAGTGGATCTCATATTTCCCCCATACTTTTATACACATATATATTTGAATAGGTGTGATTCCATTTTACCCCTATTCAGGTAGCAGCCTTGTTCAAACATTTGTATGCTTTGCTCTTAGTAGAATATCCTAGAAATATTCCTTCATCACCTTTAGAATCAAATTTTCCATTTCTATCATCTTTCAAAATGTAACATCTACTTCCAAAAATTCTGAAATAACTTACATTAGGTGTGTAGCCAAACCATAACTCATAAGGTGTCTTATTTGTATCTTTCTTCAATTGAACTCGGTTCAAGGTGTATACAACAGTGATAACATCTTCTCTCTAGTACATTTGTGCAACATCCTTTTCAATCATTATTGTTCTATCACAGTCAACTATAGATCTATTCATTCTTTCTACAATACCATTATGTTGTGGTGTCCTCGGTGTAGAAACCTGTCTTTTAATTCCATGCTCATTACAAAAGTTAGTGAATTCATCAAAAATAAACTCACCTCCTCTATCAGAGCTTAAGCATTTCAAGTCTTTCCCGGTTTCCTTTTCAACTTTAGCTTTATACCACTTAAACATTTTAAAAGCTTCAGATTTCTCTTTCAAAACACAACTGTCATCATCCTAGAGTAGTCATCAACAAATAAAATGAAATATTTGTCACCATAATAACTCTGAGTTATCATAGGACCACATAAGTCGGTATGCACCAACTCCAAAATACTTTTAGAAGAATAGTCTTTGCTCTTAAACCTAGATTTAGTCATTTTTCCTTTCTGACATTGATTACACATGACATAGTCAGGTTTAGTTAGACTTGGTAAACCTCTAACTCTTCTTTTCTTACTGATCTTAACCATGTTATCAAAATTTACATGACATAGTATCTTATACCACAACCACACATCTTCATTTCTAGCCAACAAATAAGAAGCTTCAGCACTGTCAAGATAAAATAGATTACCTTTGTATTGTTCACCAGGACCGACCAACTTTCTGATTTCATCATAGATCTTCACCTTTCTACTTTCAAATGCAACTCGGTGACCTGAATTATTCAATTCTATTGCACTCAATAGATTATAGTTAAGTTCTTTCATCCAATATGCATTATCACATCTAATCTTATTGTTCAACAAGATATATCCCTTTCCTTTCACTAGACAAAGTGTATCATTTCCCATTTTAACAGATCCTCCATTATAGTGTTCAAGATATTCAAATTTGTCCTCATCACCAGTCATATGATGTGTGCAGCCACTATCAATAATTCATGTATCATTCTTGCTAAATTTAGATATAAGAGTTGTTTCAACATACCTTTCTTCTTCTTTTGAATCCTCTTTCATATCTACGAATACCACCTCAATGTCTTCATTAGTGTCGGTGTCAGTATCAACATCATCATCTCCAACTAGGTAACAAGCCTTCTTGCCTTTATCTTTGTAGTCTCGATTGTTTCTTCTGTCATACTATCAGTTTCAACTGTGTTCTTGGTTATCTCTTTTGTCAGACTTTCTTTCACCAGATCGGTGATTATCTTTATCATCATCTTTCCTATTAGGACATCTAGCTACAATATGACCAATTTATTTACAGTTAAAACATGCTAAAGGTAACTTTCCTTTATACCTTCCTTTACCTTTCTAAAGTCTCCTAGCCATAAGCGCTTCAAGTTCATCAAGTCCATCTTCACTGTCACTTTCATTCATTATGTTATGTTCATTGCTAGACTTACCGATCTTCAAGGATACCATAAATGCAGACTCAACACTCGGTACAATACTGTTATCATAATTATTCAGCTCAAAAGTAGTCAACTTACCGATTAGGCTATGAAGTGTAAGAATGTTACCTAGTGCAGATCTCATTTCATGAATAACAAAGATTCTAATAGCATAGATAGGCAGCAAGGTTCTAAGAATTTTACTCACAACAGTGTCTTCATCAATAACACCTCCTGCTCCTTGGATAACATTGACCACCTCCTTGATTTGGTTAGAGTATTGTGTGATGTTTTCACCTTCTTTCATCTTCATATCATCAAATCTACCTCTAAGGCTTTCAGCTCTGGCTCTTAGTACATTTGCATCTCCTCCATGAGCTAGTGCAAGCTTGTCCCACATTTCTTTTTCTGTAGTACATGATTTGATATCTTCAAATTTTGCATCAGATAGGGAAACATCAATCTCTATCATTGTCATGTTATGTTCATGTCTGTCTCTCAGCTGATCAACTATCAAAGGTCCAATAGTCATCTGTATGTAGCCATTGTCGAGGAGTTGTAGAGAAAATTCTCCAATTCCAGATATGTGCAACCTCATTCTATTTTTCCATGTCGAGAAGTTGTCTTTGTTCAGCTTTGACACCTCTCTCTTATACATCTTGTGATCTTTAGCTCAAGTCCTTCAAACTTCCTTTTCAAGCACACATGCTCTGATACCAATTGTTAAATAACTAAGATGGGGGGGTCAATCAGTTAAATCAATTATCCTACAATCCCAAACTCTCAGATGTACTTTTTCAAACTTTTCAAAAAATCAATCAACTCGGTAAGATATTAACAACAATCTTTATGTTCATTTACCGAATACCAATAATTTACAAAACTGTGTTTACCGGTTAATCAAATATGAAATATGTAAAGTATGATAGCAAATCAATCATAACAAATAAAACATAACACAAATATTTAACGTGGAAACCTTGCAAAGCGAAAAACCACCTGGGACCAGTAACCCAAAATATTTCACTCTTCTAAAGTGAGCTCCATTAAGAGCCAACCCTGTTAAAGGTTACAAAACACACTATAAGGTGTGACCTTGTTAGAGGATTTATCACTAATAGTTCTCCTTCAACCAACATTCACCATGGGGTCAAAAGAAACAATTAACATTCCTTGAATGTCATATTGAAATACAAAAGACTGTTAGGTCCACTTGGTTAAGAGATTTAGTTGTAACAATGGTTAAATTGATATAGTAGTGATCTGATTCAAATACAACTCAATTTGCAAGTATTCAGATCTATGCTAAGCTCAATATAACTCTTCTGATCAATAATCAATTCACTCCATCATATCCTCCAACTTACTTCACTCGGTGTATATATCTCTAATGCTCGGTAATACTTGCAGTCCAGCTTGGTTATGTCTGTAACCAATTCGATCAGTTGTGCATGAAAAATATCTTCACGCGAATTATCCTGCAGTCTCTATTCATCCCGATTCTTCAACAATGAATCTCATGTCTCTTAAATAGATGTGTAAACCATTTTCATCTCATCCATTAGATTTTGCCTCTTAATCTCTATCATTCATTTTGCCTCTTCAAGCTTCATCGGTAGTTGTATCAATAACACATTTCAATCTCTTCCCTTCGATCATCTCTGAATTTTGTCAGTCATTGATCTTATAAAAAACTATATCTCTTACCTCGAAATCATAAGCATCTACCAGCTCATCAATTTCAATCAACTGTTATAATCATTTAATATTTTCATCCTACTCGGTTAATACAAAATGCATTGGTGATAACCAATTTAGTTATTACTATCACTTGGTATACACAAGACTGACTCGGTGTATACAAAAATCTTCAATTATCGACCACATTAACTTGTTCAATTATGATCTCATCTTCATAATAGAATAATGTAACTTTCTCAAGTCAACAACATAATGCCATAGACTCATCAACAAGTTACCCAATGTATACCTTATCCATATCGGTCATCTTCATCTTGGCCTTATGTAGATATCTCATTTCTTCACCATTTTTCCCTTCTATAGATGTTCAAATATTTGTAACTATAATGATAAGTATATTCAAAACTAGTTGACATCAATGACAACATATTGACTGATTTAATCATCTTACATATTACTTTAATATCTTGGTGACCTCCTGAATCTTCATCAAGATATTCAATCAGTTGTAGATTAAAAATCACTCCTAACAAAATGAACCCTCAGAAAGGGTAATTGTAAGATCATAACAAGGAAAACTCATTTACTACAACAGTGAGCTTGTGGATGTCATCCCCACCATGGGTTTTTCCTCTAACCAATGGTTTCCACGCAAAAATCATGGTGTCATGTGTGATGATTTTGTGGATGTTTAACATTGTTTACTTTCACTCATTTACTTTTACTTGTTTACTTCAGTTATATGCTTCATGGTTTATAAATTATTATTGAAGTTATTCAGATTGGTGGTTGAACTAGTTTATAATTTGGTTGGACTGATTCATCCCCCCTCTTAGTTCCTACAGATTCTAACAATTGGTATCTCTTGTTGATAAGTCTAGCAGTTGAGGGAAAGATCTACAACTATGGAGAATTCTAGACATGAAATGGAACTTGAGAGTGCACACAAGATGATCAATGAGATGAAGGAGAAACTAAAGAAGTCACTTTCTATAAGAAGAATACTTACTAAATAGCTAAATGAGAGTCAGGATTACATTGAACAACTATTTGAAGGTAGTATGTCTGAAGATTCTGAAGAAGCAATTGTAGATTTGATGGATAAGAACAAAGGACTTAGAGAAGAAGTGGAAAATCTAAAAAAAGAGCTTGAAATTCAACCTGTCAAGATGTCTGAAGATCTTGAAGGAAAGAGAACAACTGAAAGTGCAAGGAAGACTGTAGAAGATGCTAAGAAAGTTGTTGAGGATTCCCTAAGAGAAAGAGATCAATAACTCTATAGACGGAGACAAGAATATACTTTGTATAGAAACCAAATGCAGAATGCAGTTAAAGAAAATCTTTAAGTTATAAGTGAGAATGAAAGACTCAGAGAAGAGAATGAGAACATGAAGAATGAATTAAAATATGAGAAAGAAGCAAATGAAAAATTAAAATAGTACAATGAAAGCACACAAAAGATTGATGAACAATTGAAGAGACAAAGAAGACACAAAGATCCAACTAGTCTTGGTTACAATGGTCATGAAACATTTAAAATTAACAAGTCATCAAAATCTAAACCTGAGAAGCCACAAGATCAAAAGATGGATTCAAGCAATTTAGGTAAGAAACCTAACAGACCTACTTGTTATAACTGTGGAAAGCCCGGTCATACTGCAAATGTGTGTAGGAGAAAAATGGTGAACAAGTCTTATACTTTTGATGGTTATTTCTACAATAGTCATAAGTATGGTCATATTGCTTATGAGTGTAGATCCAAATCCAACAGTAGATCTAGAAATAGATCCAATGGTGGTAGATTTGATGGATACTATTTTGTATGTAACAAATATGGACATAAAGCTGAGAATTGCAAGTCTAAAGTTTATGTTCCTAGGTCTCCAAACAAACCGGTAAGCCCTAATAGAAGGGAAAGACAATTTCATGCAACATGTTTTGTATGTGGTAATTATGGTCATCTAGCGATGAATTACAGAATGAGAACTCAAAGAGGTAATGTTGGACATTGGAGGTCAATTGGTGTGGATTTCTTTGTTTGTCATAGGATCGGTCACCTTGCAAAGGATTGTCAGTTCAAGAACCGGTCATCCTACTGGTCAAAAGACAGAAAAGGCAAGAAAATTGTTGATGATGAGGAAGTTGGTCAAGAAATGAAGATCTGGAGGAAAGCAGGAGAGAAGCAAGAAGAGGTAAAATCATCTGAAGAGAAGTCACCATCCTCTAGTGTAGAAGATTCTTTTTAAAACTAAGCATGTATTATTTGCTTAGGGGGAGCACTTAAAGAAAAATCCTTTATTGATCCCCTTGATCTGAGAGCAGTAAGATCTATATGCACGTTATGGTGTAAGATGCTATGATTTTGGTTTTGATAAATTTTTTTGGAGTTGTTTGTGATTATGTGGTGATCGCATTGAATTTTAATCATATATACCTTTTACCATTTGATATTGGTTATAACTATTTGAGTACCTATCGGTGGATATGCATTTTAATTAGTGATATGACACTATTCCTACCATTGGAAAAACATTGTTTTACCATTGGAAGTGCGTAATGTCTATATCTCAATGATAAATAGAGGGAAGTGATTACACTTTTTACTTTTACATTCACTTGATCATTTGAGCCTAATTTGCTATCGAGTTTTCGAGAGGCCTAACTGGTATTTTGTAAGTTATCTTCTAGTTCACAGTTAAATTTGTGTGTGTTATTGCAGTCGGTTGAAATGGAAAGGAGAGTTGATACCCTTATGTTGATGAACATTGTTGATAAGCCTCAACCCATGTTCAAGATTCATCTAATCAAAGCGACAGAGATTGATATGTCTGGTGCCCTATCTATGATTCCTCTACAAGTGTTGTTAATCAAAGATGTTTGGTCGTATGTTCATTGCAAGATTAAAGAACTAGGAGCTAGAGCTATCAAGCAAGAATATGAGAATATGTGTACCGATGGTGTGTTGAGAGATGAAAATAAACATCTACATGCGAAAGGTTTTATATATGCGGTGGACATTCCCACTAAATTTCATCCTAATTGGATTCACTATGTGTGAAGCCGAGTGCATGATTAGTTTATTTGGTTGGATAAGCCTCATAAGATTTCAAAGACAATGATTCATAGAGTTACTAGTTTTCAAGCACAAGGATTTTAATTTCTAATCAAAATCTTGGCCTAGATTATGTACCAGTAAATAATTTAAAACCATTGATAAGTCTCATTAATGTCCCAAATTATGCTTTAGTCTTCATTGTTGTGAAGTTACGCAAACTGGCATCTTGACCTCGAAACCCCCATATCCTAGCTACGATTTCAACTGCCAAATTCATGCCAACTGCTAGCTTTACCATGTGCATAACTTCACGACCTTGCTCTTTAACCGTGGGCCTAACCTTGCAAAGTCACGCTAAGTGGAAGACCCATTCTCTCATCCAAAATTAGAAAGCGCCCTGTGTTCAATGTTGTTACTTGTACTATTCCAATTTCCACTACCGAGTGTATATAAAGAAATTAATCACCAACTGGCAACTTGGTAGCCACATTAAATTTTGAAGCAAACTTTCACGTAAGGCGACTTGGCTTTGAGTCTGAAAAGAAAAATAATGAGTGCTGATGAATCACAGGCATAACTCATATCCCGAGATTTGTATAAATTATCATTTTTAATGTCTAATCAAAATCTTGGCTTGGATTATATAATACTGAATAATTTAAATTTTAAAACCGTTGATAAGTCTCATTAATGTCCCTAATTGCGCTTAAGTCTTCACTATCGTGAAGTTACACAGACTACCAACGTGACCTCAAATTCCCTATATCCTAGCTGCGATGTTAATTGCCAAAGTCATGCCAACTGCTAGCTTAACCATGTTCGTAACTTCATGACCTTGCTCTTTAATCGTGGGCCTAACCTTGTGAAGTCACACTGATGCAGGGGCATTCTAGGGTACTCGGTGAATCTGCATGGGAGGTGTATGTTTGGCTGGTGTTACTCTGTTGCAACCTTGACCGACGACATTGGTCATTGAAGGAAGCTCGGTCGCTGAAGGAACTCGGTAACCTCTAGCACTCGGTGAAAGTGTTACTTGGAAATGTCTGTGGTGCTCGGTTGACACTGGTGCTTAGTGATGCCTGGCATGCTTAGTTATTTCACTGTTGCTCGGTAGTTCTGGTTTACCGACTGGAGTTCTATGTGATTTGTTGGGCCGACTTGGTGCATTTATTGTTGGTAGTTGTTGTTATATGCTGACATGTTAGATTAAATGTTTGTAAGGCTATTTTGATGCCAACTTGTATTGAATTTAATATTTGTTGGGGGGGAGTTAATGGTTTCATCTAGCCGACTTGTGGCTAATGACTAGTATTTATACGATGTTTGGGTAGATGTTTAGCAGGAGGAGATCGTAGTAGTTCATGACTTGGAAGACATAGCGGATCAGATCTGAGGTTCTGAAAGCTGGAGTTGGTGAAGTTGTGGAAAAGATCTTGCATGATCTTGTAGATCAAATTGTTATATGATAGTTTGTAGATGTAGAGCTAGTGGTTTGCACACTTGGAGACAAGGAGATTGTTTGGAGGCTTGTGAGCTCAAGTTTAGATCTGCCTTAGGGTTTCCATCAGCTTCTGATTATCTTCAGAGCTGAACTAGTTGAGATTGTATTGGATCTTGTAGAATTGTTTCTGATTGTAATTGACCCTAACTCGGAAGGCCTTATAGTCGGGCATGTTAATGGAAATAAGAAGTTAAACAATTACTTGTTGTTGTGTTGTTGAGTATTCTGTTGTGTTGTTCTGTTGGCTGCAAGGTTTGGACTATCCTTAATTGGATCCACCATCCTTGACTGCATTAGGTGGTATCAGAGTTGAGAGTTGATCTTGTGGAGCAAAGGTTGACCTAGCAAGGCTGATCTTGCGAAGTTGATCTTGTTAGTGAAGAGATGGTATGATCTGGATTGCAGATCCGTGGCAGTGAACTTGTGGATCTTTCCCTAGTTGTTTGTTCAAGGTGGAAGGTTGAGATCTGAATTGTACACAACTTGGAGATTGTCACAAGGTGGTCGGTGAGGGTTTGTGGAGAGGGTTTTTGCATATCTTTAAGGATGCCTTCGAGAAGATTGGACCCTAGAGTTATTTCTTATCTTTGTGATACTATGGAATCCCAGATCACAGAGAAGGTGAAATCAGATTTCAGATCTAAGATGGAGTTGATGAGAATGACATGGTCGCCAAGATCATGAGAGTTGTTATTGGTATACCTCAGAATGTTGGTACTGAATATGGTTATGAGGAAGTTGTTGAAGACTTTGAACCTACTAGATCTAGTGGTGATGACCAGAGGGATAGATCTGGTGAAGACATAATTGCTCGGTTGCCTAGATCTGGAGCTTGGTTAATGAGCAGTTACTGAATGGAAGTTTCTACTTTCTCTGGTACTTTGAATCCCAAGAACTTGATTGATTGGATTGGTGAACTTGAATATTTCTTTGAGCTAGAAGAAATTGAAGATCCTCTTCAGGTGAGATTAGCACAGACAAAGTTGAAAGGACATGCTGCTCTTTGGTGGAAAGAACTACAAAGAGATAGAGAAGATGAAGGTGAAATGAAGATCAATCGGTGGAGGTTGATGGTGACTAAGTTGAAAGCTAAGTTCATACCTTTTGACTAAGAGCTTGACTTGTTTAAGAAGTTGCAGAATCTGAAACAGAAGGATTTGTCTGTTGAAGATTATATTGAGGAGTTCTACAAACTTACTATTCGGTCTGGACACCGAGAGCTTGGTAAGGAAAAGGTAGCTCGGTATGTGAATGGTCTGAGATTCAATATTCAGGATGAGCTTGGTATGCTGAAGATTGATTCTATTGAAGATGCTTATTAGTATGCTCTGAAGGAAAAAGATAAGTTGAAGAGGAAACAACATAGTAATCCCCGAGGGAAGGAAAATATTGATCACTCGGCGAAGGATAAACTGACTGATGCAAAAGATGAACATAAACTTGTGGAACCGAAGAAGAAGACAGGTAGAGTTATCTTTAAGGGTACTTGCTATAATTGTGGAGAGGAAGGACACCGTTCTTTTGAGTGTACACAAAAGAAGCTTGGTGACTAACGAACTGCTGTGGTGAATGAGAATGAACTTGAATCTGAGAACTTGCTGCTTCGGCGAAAATTGCTCAGTACAAAGGAGGAACCTTGTCGGAGGAGTAACTTGTTTAGGACCCAATGCAAGTCTGGAGGTAAACTCTGTGATGTTATTGTTGATAGTGGTAGTACTGATAACCTTGTTGCTGAGGACATGGTTCAGAAACTTGGGTTGATAGAATGAAGCATCCTTGTCCTTATAGGATTGGCTGGTTACAAGATGTTCATGCTCTAGAAGTAAGAGAACAATGCTTTATTGATGTTCAGATTGGTCAGTATAAGGATCTTGTGTTATGTGACATTTTGAAGATGAATAGTTGTGATATATTGCTTGGTAGACCTTGGCAATATGATTGCAGAGCTATGTATGACTGTGTAAGGAATGTGTTTACTGTTGAGAAGGATGTTAGGAAGTTTTCCCCGATGCCTTTGTTGGATACAACACTTGGTAGGAGAAGCCTGAGTATTAGTAGCCGAGTTGAGATTGTGGATCTAGAGAAAATGAATGATCAGTATGGAGAACAAACCGGTGTGTTGTCAAGAAAAGACTTGAAGAGACAGATAAAGCTGAAGTGGAAGAATATGCAAGCTGAAAAGGTGGAGGACTTGTATGTGAAGAACCAGTTCGAGGTTTATGTGTTGAATTCCGAAAGATGTTCTTCTCACATATGAAAATCTTTTCGAACTTGGGGTGTCTGATGCAGGGGCATTTTAGGGTACTCGATGAATCTACATGGGAGGTATATGTTTGGCCGGTGTTACTCGGTTGCAGCCTTGACCGATGACCTCGGTCATTGAAGGAAGCTCGGTTGCTGAAGGAACTCGGTAACCTCTAGCACTCGGTGAAAGTGTTACTTGGTGATGTCTGTGGTGCTCGACGATGCTTGGCATGCTCGGTTATTTCACTGTTGCTCGGTAGTTCTAGTTTACCGACTGGAGTTCTATGTGATTTGTTGGGCTGACTTGGTGCATTTATTGTTGGTAGTTGTTGTTATAGGCCGACATGTTAGATTAAATGTTTGTAAGGCTATTTTGATGCCGACTTGTATTGAATTTAATATTTGTTGGGGGGGAGTTAATGGTTTCATCCAGCCAACTTGTGGCTGATGACTAGTATTTATAGGATGTTTGGGTAGATGTTTAGGAGGAGGAGGAAATCATAGTAGTTCATGACTTGGAAGACTTAGCGGATCAGATCTGAGGTTCTGAAAGCTGGAGTTGGCGAAGTTGTGGAAAAGATCTTGCATGATCTTGCAGATTAGATTGTTATTTGATAGTTTTTAGATGCAGAGCTAGTGGTTTGCACACTTGGAGACAAGGAGATTGCTTAGAGGCTTGCAAGCTCAAGTTTATATCTACCTTAGGGTTTCCATCAGCTTCTGATTGTCTTCAGAGCTGAACTAGCTGAGATTGTATTGGATCTGTTTGGATCTTGTAGAATTGTTTCTGATTGTAATTGGCCCTAACTCGAAAGGCCTTACAGCCGGACATGTTAATGGAAATTATAAGTTAAACAATTACTTGTTGTTGTGTTGTTGAGTATTTTGCTGTGTTGTTTTTTTGGTTGCAAGGTTTGGATTGTCCTTAATTGTATCCACCATCCTTGACTACATCACACACTAACTGGAAGACCCATTCTCTCATCCAAAATTCAAAAGCGCCTTTTGTTTAGTGTTGTTACTTGTACTATTCCAGTTTCCACTACCGAGAGTATATAAAGAAATTAATCACCAACTTGGCAACGTAGCAGCCGCATTAAATTTTGAAGGAATGTTTCAAACTTTCATGTAAGGTGACTTGGCTCCGAGTTCAAATAGAAAAATAATGAATGTTGATGAATCACAGACACTACTCATATCTTGGGACCCATACAAATTATCCTTTTTAATGTCTAATCAAAATCTTGGCTTGGATTATGTACTACTGAATAATTTAAATTTTAAAACTGTTGATAAGTCTCATTAATGTCCCTAATTGCACTTCAGTACACAGACTACCAACATGACCTTGAAACCCCCATATCCTAGCTTTGATTTTAACTATCGAAGTCACGCCAACTGCTAGCTTAACCATGTTCGTAACTTCACGACTTTTCTCTTTAATCATGGGCCTAACCTTGTGAAGTCACACTAACTTTCAGCCAAGCCATTTCATATCTTCATGACCTTCATCTCAGACTACCAACAAAGCAGCCGAAGTCACGCACACTGTCAACCTGACCTTTGCGTATCTTTGTGGCCTTCAACTCCAAATTGCCAACATAACCGCCGAAGTCACGCACGTTGTCAACTTGACCATTGCGTATCTTCGTAACCATCAACATCGATCCTCCTTTTAGCGTGTCGAAGCTACACACATGCACACTCTCACCACAAACTGACCTGACCTTTGCGTATCTTCGTAACCATCAGCATTGACCCTCATTTTAGCCTGTCGAAGCTACGCAAACTGTCAACCACAAATTGACCTGACCTTTGCATATCTTCGTGGCCTACAACTCCAAACCGCCAACATAACTGCCGAAGTCACACACACCGTCAACCTGACCATTGCATATCTTTGTGACTGTCAACATCGACCCTCCTTTTAGCCTACCGAAGCTACGCAAATTGGCACCACAAACTGGTCATCAACATACTTGTCAACAAATGCCACGTGGCACCCAACTTTTCTTCGTCTACTTATAGGTGCACTAAAGTCAATGATCAGCTCCACATCGGCTTAGCCCCATGTGTGTGTGCCTTCTGCCAAAAGGCACTATGCTTTTGACAAGTGAATGAGTGAACACTGACATATAAAAGCACAAATGTAGCATTGCGCATCATCAATGTGGGATGTCGTTTGTGCTATTTGCATATATATCTAACTTGTTTACTTGAACTTTTGTTGATGTTCCTACTTCTATGAAACTGAACCCAATCCGAAAATAACTATTTTTGCCTTTCCATGGTCAAGTTTTGGTCTCAGTCCTATGTTTTGAAGATAGTATTATTGTCTAAGTCTTTTGATATTTTTGACTCATAATTCGTCCACAAAATTATTGTTATACTATGAATATTATTTTTTATTCACCAATATATATTTTTTTAGTTTTGAAAAAAAACACAATTCGCCCATATTTTTCACATAGTTTTAGGGAGCACGAATGATTTGCCAATTGAGATTATTATTTTTTCTTTGTAAACTAAAATTTTTTGCGAATAAAATTAATATTTTCCTCGGCAATTTTACAAATTTTGCCAGTTTTTAACACCTTTTTTGAAGGGAGGTTTCTTAAAGATTACTCTGACTTTTAGCTTCACAAACCCTCCATGTAGCGCTTGTTACTTCAATCCAACAGTCTATTTTTGCCCTGATTTCAAGATGGATGAGGAGGTTCTTGTTGGGCTCTACTTAGTGACTGAGTAGATATTGTCTGGTAGTGGTTATACCACCACTATAATCCACAAGATAGAGGTCTTCTCTTGTGAGCAAAACTAGTCGAACAAAATTGTAGCTAGGTAATAATATATTTTAAGTGCATAATTTGATTTTATAACTTAGTCTTAAAGTTGGGAATGAGATTGATTTTTTCTTTCTTATTTCAAATATATGGTGGAAAATGTTTGGTCATAAAACACCAAATATTTAGAGAATAGTCATTCACATTTTGAACAAACCATGTAGTGCTTCTAGTTGTGAGTGCAATTGGAGTATGCTTGAGAACATACACTCCAAGAGGCACAATAGATTGTCCATGGAGAGATTGAATGATCTAGTCTTTGTTCCTGACAACCTTTGTCTTAGGCAAAGACAAGTTTTGGACCATGAATCCACCCCGATCATGCTAGAGGAGGTTGATCCATAATTTGAGTAGACCATTGAGGCTACAAATCCTATCTTTAGTGACGAGGACCTTGATTGGATAAACCATGCAAATAGAGAGGCTGAGACTATAGCCATGGCAGAGGAGGAGGATAGAGCACAAGCAAATGCAAGGCACAATTGATGTTGGAAAGTGTGGAAAGGAGTCACAAGAAGAGACTATGGTTGTTGAATCATCTAGGACCTACCTTAGACACCTTCATAGGAGTGATGCAAGCTCCTTTGAGCCATAGACTTGTATTTTTTTTGTTTTGATATATGTTTGGAACATTTGATGTCATGGATTTCATATTCCATGAGTTTTATATACATTTGACAATATTTATATATCTAAGTTTGCTATTTCCTTTAGCTACAATTTGAGTTTATAATTATGTGATTGATGTATACTTGTGTATGTGATCAAATTAGCTTCTATTTGATGATGTTATTGTGCCTTTAAGGTTTATTTAATAAAGGGCGCTTGAAACAAGTTTTGAATCCTTAAAATCTCTAAATTTCATGAGTTTTTTTCACTTTGCTGAGTCTTACCAAGTTTTTGTTGGTATAATTAATACATTTTACCTTGGTTAATTGTCACCTAGGTACTACTTACACTTTACTTAAGCTTACTTGGGGAATTACATAGGAATAGTTGGAGCGTTTCCACTTTGGATAGACTTATCAAGTTATTATCTTATCATATCCACTTATAGTGGATGCACTTTTCCACTTTAGAGGCTGATCCACCTTTAGTGGACATGTGACTCCACCTTTGGTGGGTGATTCACCTTTTGTGGTGTTATCACACTATCACCTATCTACCTTTTGCGGGATGATAATTTTTTATGTTGATTATCATGTAATGAGACAATGACACTTGTCATTGTCTCATTCACTTCTTTGTACTCACCTTGGATGTAACCAAGGGGTTTCCTATGGAATAATAGTCTAGTTAATCAATTTTATTGCATTCTTGGTAAGATTACAATTTATTCTTGTCATATTATTTCTCTCTTGTTATTGTGTTTTGCATTAGACCTCTAGATCTCGGGTGGCCACCTCCATGGAAAAATCTCACATGGTATCAAAGCTTTTAGAGTGTCATTGGATAGTCTTTAAAGAGAATTTTGGCACATTTTGAGATTTTTGTTTTTGTGAGTTTCTATTGCAGCTCAAAATTGGATCTTGGGGTGAAAATATTAGGTTGGCATCACATTCAAGAGGTCAAAAACTCCAAAATCGACTTTTGGTTCATCCAAATCAGACACCAAAGGACATGTCTACAACCATTTGAAGTTTGGAGGTGTGGCAATGGTTCATTTGTTATAATTACTCAAGCAATTTTTAAACAACGATATCTTAGTCATCCAAACTCTTTTGTTCGAGCGATATTTTTTAATTTGAGATAGAATTGTGTGCTCTACGTACAAGTGTAAGTGGTTTCTGATTTGAGTGTGTAAATGTTTTAGAAATTTGCATAATCTCATTTTTGCAACTTCCAACGCCTTGTTTAGGTTCATATAGACTCTTTTTCAGGTGCAATTTTTTTGAAAGTGCATGAGTTTTTCTATGTTTTTACAGTGGTTCTATTAGTTTATAGCAATTGTGATCAGAAATTGTACTTTCAAAATTGTCTTAATTTTGCAATTATAATTCATAGACCTTAGTTTGGTCTTTTTCATACTGATCTAAGTCTAGTATATCATGATTGTGGTAATTGTAGTCATTGAAATGGAAAGTCCAAGAAAGAACAAAAAAATAATTTTTAATTATTTAAGAAAGTTTTTTAGTAATAATTTTTTTTAAAAAATCATTTTTTAAAACAAATTGCCAATAAATATGCAAATTTAGGACAGATTTTTTGTTTGCCTATCATATCTGTAATGTAGCATTCCTCCAATTAGCAGCCAAGGGGGGGGGTAGTTCTTTTTTTTCTTGCATCATTCCAATTGGAAGACGTCATTGACAATCTTTTGCAGGGCATCCTTTGCGACATCATCATCAGTTTCTAGATTTGCATTATTATATCATGATGTATTTTCTTGCATGAGCTATGTTGCACACACACTAATATAAAGTGACATCCTTCTTGTTACTTTGACATTGATGACATATTTGATGTAATCCTCACATACTTAGTAGATTGGGAGCTATCTTGTGAGACTTGGTGCATGTCTCCTTTTGAGATTAGAATGTACCAATCTTCCATTTGTGAGTATTGGTTAATCCTCATGCAAGTGAATCCATGCTTGATTTTTATCATATTGCTCTGAGATACTCATCATCAATTCTTCATAAATAATGGTACTTGATTTTGTCACACTTTGATATTCTTGGTGCAACATTGTCTCCATTTCTTCCTATGGGAGGAGTATTGGTCGAAATCTTAGACCATCTTTGTAGGAGATTCTACATTGAGGGGGCTTTCACTTTCTCTCTTCTTCTCTCTTAAGGGGGGACTTTTTCCTCACATGGGGTTTGTTCTTCTCAATGAGCATATTGTGTTTTCATCTCTCTTTTTGAGGGGATTTTTCTCCCATGTTCTTTTCTCCCTTTCTTTGTTTGTGAGAGATTGTAATGCATTTGTACGTGGGTACCTAACATGACCTCATTGCCAGGACCCATTTTGCATTGCTAGTTTTTGTACATTCTCCTTAAGTTGCACTTAAGGGGGGTTGTTGGTGTAACTAAAGCATTTTAACTTGGTTAAGTGTCACCTAGGTCCTAGTTACACTTTACTTAAGCTTACTTAGGGAATTACATAGGAGTATTCGAAACATTTGCACTTAAGGGGGGGTGTTGGTGTTATTATTTTATCATTTCCACTTATAGTGGAAGGACTTTTCCACTTTGTAGAGTGATCCACCTTTAGTGGACATGTGACTCCACCTTTTGTAGGGTGATAGCTTTTCATGTTGGTTATCATGTAATCCATTCACTCCTTTGTACTCACCTTGGATATATAACCAAGGGGTATTCTATGTAATAATCATCTAGTTGATCAATTCTATTGCATTCTTGGTAGGATTACAATTTACTCTTGGCATATAATTTCTCTCTTGTTATTGTGCTTTTCATTAGGCCTCTAGATCTTGGGTGGCTACCTTCGTAGTGAAATCTCATAGTTTTTGCCAATTGTTTTTGTCAAGTCCTGAGATCAGAGTCGTGTCACCCTTGCCAAGTTTGCGCTAAGTCCAAGTCTCATTTCTATGCTTCAAACAATCTCACCAAAAAATTCACCCTTAGAGTATCACTATGCATGCACCATGCCAAAGAATAACACGGACACAACCACTATCTTCTCATAAGAACCCAAACCTTTGATAACATACTAAATATAATAACACAATTGCATAATACAAGAAAGAAGATGAAAGGCAATAGACAACAAACTTTAAATCATAGATTCAGTGGGTACTGTTTATTTCATTGATAATTTTTCATCAACACTTAAACTATGCATACAACCTCATTTTATGTTTCACTTGGGGTGTGCACTATGAGTTGTAAAGTATGTGGGATAAATTCTCACAAAGGGATCTTAACAAATTCTAATATCAGTGATTAGAACCGCTCAAGTAAGGGCCCTAAAAGGCACAAATGGACATCACAATACATCACCCTGGGTGCAATACAGTTGCTAGAAACATTGGGAATGTGACACATACATGAAGAAGCAAATTATTTTCACATGGAAAGGACCAAATGGTTCATGAAACCTGTCTGATCCTCAATAGATTTCTCCTTCCACTATATTTACTAAAATGAGACTCAGATCAATTATAACATAATTTTAGTGATGATATCGAACCTTCATGATTGTAGAGTACTGCACCCCACTGATATTTGGAGAAATCTACATTTGAAAACAGTTTAATTACTGATATTTGGAGAAATCTACATTTGAAAACAGTTTAATTAAATTATATTTTACAGTAGGTGAAAGAAAATCATTGAATGTTCCCATAGTCCGCCATTCAGAAATCCTTTCAAAGAATTCTATTTTCTTTGTATAACTGGATAATCTCAAGAATAGAATTTACATTTGATCCTAATCATGGATCTGATATCTCACAGAGAGAAAGTAACAGAAAAAACTTAATAATAATATATGATTTTATATGCAATTAATTATAGGATAAAGACAATATCCATTCTGTGCTCTATTCCCATATGATAAATTTTCTACGCCATATCAGCATGAGAACAAGATACAATATGGTCAAGACTTGATACATCTGTGTATCATGCGCTTGCCAATGGCTGAGGGTATCGACCTCAGTAAATAAATCTCTATTAAATTCACAAAAATGAAGAAAGTTACTATTACATTACAAGTTCTAGATGTAAGATGCCCCTCATGCACAGATTAGATCACAGCAAATTTCCTCAATCAAATTGTCAAATATCATTTTATCCAGTTCAACTCCTACCATTTCAACATCATCTTGCAGCTCCAGCCACCTATTGTCTCTGTCAATATCCTTTCCTACAAGGTTATCTAGTGTATACTCCCTATCTGATTGTTGGTAAAGGTAATATGAAAGTTTTCTCCAAGTTTCTTCCAAAAGTTGATTACCAACAGGCATATGCTGCTGATGCTTCCATTTTGTTCGCTTCGCCCAAGGGCGTGGGTTAAAGAATGGCCCAAGTATTTCCAATAGCACTTCATTTATGCAATCAAAAAGGAGTTTCTCCTCTGATTCTCTTCTATAAGACTCCATCTCACAAACATAATCTGACTTTCCAAGTTCATTACCTTGTAATTTTTTGTATAAAGAGGGATCCATTGGATAACTTGGCGAATGCCACTGTGCAAAAACTGCATCAGCATTGCCACTGAGACCAGAAGTAACAAGTGCATTTATAACATACAGTAGATCAGCACTTTGTGTTTCTGGACATGGAATATGCTTTATCATCATAGATATAATATCCACATTCTCAATTTCAGGAAGTGAAAATCCTGGGGCAGGTGAAAGTTCTGCCTCGGATGATGACGTACAGATATTTTCACTATCAGTGCCAACTACTTCAATATCATGGTCCTCCAACACTGTGGTCTCCCCTTGTGAAAGGTTCTCTGATACATGATGCAGTTTTTCAGAGTCATCAAACTTAAGAAGGCGAAGACGTAACCGCAATTCTACAACAGTAAAAAAGAACACCAGAATTGACAAAGATTTATTAGTTATCCACTGGAACTCTTCAAAATCAATACCAAAGGAACATGTGAACTACGGTTAATATCCAAGGCAATCATTAGATATAATAAAAGTAATGTTGTCATTTGCCTACCTTGAAGATTTGAACTTATTTTCTCGAACCCCTTAAGGCTGGGAGATTGTTCTTGGAAAGGCAGCTCCAGAACTGATACAGGACTTGGATGTTCAACTTTCTCAATGTTTTCTGAAGTGTTGGTTTCATCTAGAGGCAGGTCCTTCATTTGATTACAAGGTGGAATAATCTGTAAATGGTCTCCAGGTAAACATTCCTGTAAATTCATAGCAGTTAGATCACTCAAAAGAGCAAATAACATGTTGAATAATTTAAGCACCATTCCCAAACTACATGCATGAATGTGTGCAGAGTATTCAAAACAAAAGAGGGCAGTCAACGTTACCTCGACAACACATTCAAATTCACTACCAGTCGACATACTTTTGTCCTCTACTGAAGCAGATATCAAATCTGATGCATCCATAAGACATTGTTCAGAACCTTTATCATCTTTGGTCAAGGTTCTGTGTGTGCTGCATGGAGAACTCTCAGGTAGTTTAGTTGCCACATCAGCATTATGACAATCTACTGATGGGATACAAATTTCCTGTGGACATAGCACATGTAAATTATCTGAGCTTTCAAGTCTATTTGAATTGGAAGGTGCTTCAAAATGTAGATCACACCCATTGTTCAGATGAGTTTCAACATAATTGATTGGTTGCCCAGTGTCTGCAAAATTCAATTTCTTGCTGCTTGACTTTCGTGGTCGCCCTCTCAGCAAGCTATCTTTCAAATTTGAAACTTTTCCCTTGAAGCTAGATTTTTCAATCTTACATTTGATTGACTCAGCAGGAATGTTGTTGCCAGGTCTATCAGGATTAATTTCACTGGTACTGCTGGGGTTCACACAAGATGCATTGTTTTGCTTCTCACTATTTATGCTCTCAGAATTTTTGGCTGCTGGTGTCACTGAATGGGAAACAGGACTCCAGGGTGAAGCACCCTTGTAATCATTTACAGTGATATTAGCTGAAACACCTTCCTGCTTGGCATCAATTTCCTGCTTAATTGAATTTTTCAATTTCCTCCCGGATTCATGCATATCACAACAAGATATGTCACTTTCAGCATCACCAGCACTGCCTCTGTTATTTTGCTGGCATCTCTTTGACTGGGACACATGTTTCTTGTTTCCAGGAATAGAAAGCATTTGCCCTAACGTATAAGATATTTGTCTTAATTGCTGCTGTCTTAATTTCTGCTCTTCTTCCTCCCACTGTGTAGTTCTTCGCCTTCCAGGCGCAGTCTTTTTTGGTTCATTGTTTTCATATTTAGGCAAATCAGAAGGTTTGCTAATGGAAGATGACACAGGTGAATTGGACCTGTTTGCATGATCCCATGTATAGTTGGTATCTAACATAGAAATTTCTGTACAACTGCCAATGTTTGCATCTCTGGTTGTATTTGTTGATTTGCTTGGTGAACTTTTCTTTCCAGTAAAGCTAGACAACGTTGAAATATCCCCCATTTGAGACCCATCTTTTCCCAAATCTCGTGTCACACTTTCCCTAACTTGCCTTGCAATCTGTTTAGCAATATGCCTTGGATCCTTATATCCATTACAAAGTTGATCCTGCACACCTTCCTCGATAATCCTGTAATCATCTTTTTTCTTCTCTGCAAAACTTAATTTAAGCCTTTCCCTCACTTCCTGAAGAAAGTCTTGAGTGGTATGTGTTTCCCTCACTTCTGAATCCTTGAGCTCAGTTTGAGAATGTGGAGAGCAGCTTGGGGATGTACTCATCCTGTAGCTATGAGGCCTTCCTGGACCAGGCTTTAAGATGACTATTCTTGTTGGCAAGGAAGAAGTTTTCTTACTGTCTGAAGGCATTGAAGGGTAATTGCCTTTTTGTTCATGCATAGTACACACTGGCAATGATATGTCAGGGGACAAGGCTCTTACATCCTGAACATCTTCTCTTTTTGAAAAAAATTTGTGGCCCTTCTGCCTCTGAAGTCGTTTCTCATTTTTATTCCCTTCTTTGGAAATGTTTATGTGTCTCTGATCCTTTTCTCTCCACATTTCACTTCTTTTTCCCGGGCTTAATGACTTCATTTTTGGTAACTGTTTTTCTTCAGCTCCTGAATTAGACTGCATATTCTGAGTATGCTTTGCAAACAAAGAATTTGGGTCCTGAAGAAACTTCAGGAACATGTCCTTGTTTAATTGCAAAACCTCAAGTGCATCCAGAAACTCTTTAGATTGTTGAAGCTTCTCATCAGTTGCAAGGCGCTTAGCATCAATAAACTTATCACGTACAAGAGCCATCTTGGCCTCATTCAGCTTTTCATGTAAAAGTGCTTGTTTCTCAGATAGTTTTCTGTTAATTTCATCAGGCTGGCGAGGTGTTGAATGGTCCTGAAACTTTGAGGCTTGCCAGGCTGTAAATTGTTTCTTAAACTCTTGTAGCTGATGCTCTTGAGGATGATCTCGAAATGGACGAGTCCCTGAAGATGCCCTCTGATAATGATTGTCCATTTCCTCTTCATTAGGATTTGGCAGATATTCTTGTGGAGGCTTAGGTGCTTTACCTTTTGACTTCCTTTGGAAAAAATGAACATC
Organism: Chamaecyparis obtusa; assembly: GCA_027943335.1. Classification (NCBI taxonomy): domain Eukaryota; kingdom Viridiplantae; phylum Streptophyta; class Pinopsida; order Cupressales; family Cupressaceae; genus Chamaecyparis; species Chamaecyparis obtusa. The sequence goes on from BSBK01009544.1 coordinate 1,378,152, forward strand.
ATGAGATGACTTAGGTTCTTGTTGCTGCTTACCAGAGATCTTCTTCTGTGGATGGATCTCTGATGATTTTATATGTTGTGCTGAAAAAGACTCACCTGGCATTGCATCTAATCCCATTAGACGTGCTACTACACTAGGTGTGCGGCGTTTTGAATCTGTCTCCTTCAACATTTCTTGGGCTATCAGAGTCTTGATTGGCATGCCACTTGCTTTCTTCCTTGTACTCAGTACCTTCTTCATTTCATATGCATACTGAACATTATAAATAAGGTAGAGTTAACACAGCATACCAAAATCAAACCCAGGAAACATAAACTTATGATGATACAACACAAGTTATTCTGGGCATTTTGAAGCTCCCAGAAAAGTCACAGTGTAACTTGGTGTGGCATAAAATGTATGCAGAAAATGTGTGGTTGTGATCTGTTATGTGCCCCTTGAATATGAACCATGACCTTTGACATTGACGTGTCTTCATCTTTTTTACACTTTTAGTGGCCAACTGTTATTTTTTAAATTTCATTTTTATTTTATATAATAATTTCAGTCACATTAATAGATAAATAATTTGACCATGTTTCAAGGGTATAACTAAATTTCAACCAGAACCTTTTGCAGATTATGACATTTAAAAAAAAAATTAGCAGCACAACTTCTCTGGTTTAAATTTGTAAGGCCAAATCAAAAAAAAAAAAAAAGATTGGCTACATCAGAGAAAAATTTACTGAAAATAACTCATAATTCATGTTTCTGATTACACCCACCTTTGGCATTATGCCTTGTGGGGTGCAAGTGAAATAACACCACATGACCAAGGTTCGTATTCCCAAATGTCGACTATATCACTGTTTAAAATTAGCCCTACGCTGTGTACGGCACTGGACACAACATGTGCACTGTATGCATTAGTTGTAATCAACATAGCAAAATTCATCATTTTATAAGACAAGACATATTTATTGCACATTTTTGGGTCTAGGAATTCAAATAGAGATCTAATCAACCCTCACAATGTACACATATAATCATCAATTTTTCTCATTTGCACTGAAAATAAGGTTAGAATCCTATTTAACCCAAAATGTTTTACACTTGTCTAGTTAACTATTAGTGAAACATGCCATCATTATATTTTATATCTTGTTGGGGACTAGTTTCATAGGCCTAAAAAATTGCAAAATTGGCTAAGCTTTTGTCCCCTTGTGCACTTGCCCTATTTGTCCATCATAGATAACCAATCTAAGAAACATTTGATGGACCCATCCCCTTTTGTTAGAATTTGCGTTAGTGTGCTCTCTTTCCATTCCCATGTCCCCCTCGTGTAGTAAAGTTGATAAGGATCCTAATTGTTTTAAAGTTTGGATGTGTTTTTCATTTCTATTACCTAAGTCAGGGATTGGTGTTAGTATGTTAAAGCTTTTGGAGTTTCAAGAACCTCTTGAAACTCTGACATGGTTCAAAATGTGCCAAAAGATCCAACATAAGGAATGATTAAAAAATGATCAAGGAAAGGAGGAAAATGATGTTGGAAAGTTCAAGAATTCTTGAACTTCTCGACATGGAACAGAAAGTCGTGAAAGTTCTGATGAAGAGTAAAAAAGGAAAAATGACTAAGGAAAATAAGCATGTCAAAGAGTTCAAGAATACTTGAATCCCCAACATGGATCACAAGAAGGCAAAAGCTCCAACAATGTTCAAAGGAAGGTCAGAGAAAAAGTAAAACAAAGAAGTGGGTGATGTCAACAAATTCAAAGATTCTTGATTTTGTCAATGGGTGACAGATCCAACATGGGATAGATAAGGCAAGTTTAGTGATAAAGGGATATGAGTTTTTTAATCACCATGACCCACTCTTGTATGCTGCACATGATATCAACACCATGAATGTTGTTGGTTTCCTTAGCTACAATCATCCTTGTAGAGATCTGGATTGTTCAATTTTGAGCAGGATCCGTCCTTTGCCCTCAATTCCAAAGCTTCAAACAATACCTGCATTTATTGTCCAGCCACCATCAATATTTTATAGCTATTTCTACGCATGGGGTTTCTTTGAGGTTATCTATGATGTTTAGCATTTAGAAAAGAAGAGATTGATCGCTTCTATTTATAGAGGTCTGCAGGTGCTAGGGTCTTTGTGGGTTTCAATTGATGCAAGTCCATCCCATCTAGAGAAACATGTCTTTACACCACAAAAAGATTAAAATTGTAAGTGTTATTTGTAATGGAGTATCTCCATGGTAGTTTATAACTTTATATATTTTCAAAGGAGTCTCTTGGTCACACTAAGGTTTCTTCCTTGCCATAGTTGCTGACATGAGTGTAATATTGGATTTAATGAATGTAATAGCATTCTAAAGCATTACAAACTTGTAATAGTCTCTTCCACATGATACACGGATTTATGCAATTCTGTGATGGATCATTAACCATGCTTTGTTGTATGATATCATATGTTTGGCATATGTAAATGCATTGCTTATTGTTCCTTGGCGATCTCAATTTCCCATTGTATAAACACCAGTCTTAGAAATGTTTGACCAATCACATCCTTAAATGAAAAAATCTTACACATACTGTCCATGATTTTACATTCCACGGAACAAATTCAAGCAAACCCAGACAGCTAAATCATTAGAGAATCACGTCATGTATGTTAAAACCATGCAACTGTGTATGAAATATTAAATGAAATCAACTTTGGGGATTATAATGGTGTCATCCATAGGTGCATGTGCAAGGTATTGATTTAGCTACATAAGAGGTTTTATGCAGCTAGTTGGTCTTTGATCTAGTGACAATTATAGGGGTCAAGTGTACATTGAATATAGCTGCTATTGTTGTAATTATACTACAGTTTTTATTGGTTTAAAACTTTAAAATCTTGCAAAGGACACCTCTAGGAAAATTCTCTCCGGTTTAAGTTGAGCCCAAAGTGCAAGAGAGATTACCCACTCTAGTCAATTGGCCTTTAGCCCTCCTTAACCTGCTGATGAACCCTTGTTTTTCTTTCTCAATGACACCCCTTGGACTTGAGGGTAAGATCATGTTCTAGAATTGTGGAGCATTAGTTTCAGGACCCAACATATCCAACTATGTATCATTCACTTGTTGTCTTTGGGTAGTTGGGTGATAGTTGCTTGTTGTTGCTTGTCGATGGTTGTAGTTTGTTTGCAATCATTAGGTGCTTTATATAGACTTTGCATAATTAAGAAAAACAGTCTTATCTTTGGCTAATCATCTCTACTCTACTTCTGTAACTTCATGTGAATATATATTTTCTATTAATCTATCTGGTATACACTGTTATTTCTATTAATTATTTCAAGTACTAGTTTTATCAAATTAAAGAGTAAACATTGGTGTCATTGCCTTAATGAAACCAGGTTTGATTTAAAATAATTCATGCCTTTACACCCCAATAAAGGATAGAAATATCACATATAATCAGAGCTAAGTGATTAGGCAATCTGTAGGGTTGGTAGGGAAAAGATAACAAAAATAACAACTATGTGAGGTAGGCAAAGAGATTCTACTAGTAGAAATTCTCAGCCAAAGTTCATCTTGAAGCAAAATTCGGAGTTAGAGTTTAGTCAAGAGAAAAGGTATCAAAACATTCAACTTATTATAAATGACCATACAAAGGATGAGTGGGTGGAAATAGCTAGACATCTTCCATTACTAGATGAAGCATGCATTAGCTTTGCTAGTCATGTTCACTATGAAAAAACCAACAATGCCTCCTATAAATAAGGGAAGTCTTCACTGGGAGATGGAATTCAAAAACTCCTTCATAGAAGAATTTCCAATAGAAGAAGAAACATACGAGAGAAACCTTTGAGGTGTTGCAGAGATGTCAATAGAAGAAATTAAGCTAAAAATTATGAAGCTAAGGTCTGGAGCATACAAGAGAACTACAATGGCAAAATGAGTATCCAAAACACTAAAGATGAATGAAGAGTAGACGATTACTGTGTGTTTGAGAGTTCCAAATGTTAAAATATAGCTACGATCAGATATGATATAATATATATATATATATATAATATTAAGATCATTTGATATTTGTATATGTTACAATGTAGTTAATATTAACAATCGATTATGAAGGGTCATGACCCTACGTAGCATAAGCCACGTATGGTCATGGCTCTTCAAGACATGACTATTCAAGAATATAAATGCATATCGATGGCTGGTGAAAAGATCAATCACAATGGTAATCTATTTCTACAGCACTTGTATATATTCTCTATAGGACGATCTGATTTTACAACATGGTATCATAGCCTAGCCTATAAGAGAATTATTACAGATCTCTTCACATCCCTGATATGGATTTATATATATCTATAAATACATGAACTGGTGTTGACCGTTCAAGAGAATATATTTAATAAGGCGAGCAAACTTACAACTTGCAGATTCTTTGAAACGCTACATGGTCAACCAATACAGAAAATAAAATTTCTCTCACTCATGATGGCAATTGACGGGATTTGTTAAGGGAACAGAAGGTTCTGCGTTGAATTAAAGGCCATGGGCCTAGCGCCTGCTAAGACAACGGGCACTGGTAAGACTTTTACTTGTTTCCCATTTATGATAAGCTCAAAGACTTGGGATATGATATTTTGGCAGAGTCAAGCACGCTTAGAGATCATTAATCATTCTAAAATTCTATTGATCTGAGATGCACGATGCATGTCTTCCTCTGTAAACTGGTCAAATAATCCAGTGGACATGACGCGCAGTTTCTGGAAATTGAAACTATACGGCCAAGTTGGCCACATGATTTTGTCACTGCTAGGCTTCGATGTCCATTTTTGTCAATGCTTGGTTTCGATCGGCGGTCGAAGAAATATGAAATATTTGTTAAACGCTAACTAAGCTCAAATGGAATATTTTGATTGTGGAAGGAAACAAAATATTATAACAAAGTTATAGCTCATAGGGATCATCTGGAATCATGCCACCGTCAGAGGTAATAATACACCAAATCAGTAGTAAGTTGGGCAACCAGAGCTGATAAAAGTCGAACATTGCTACTCGGCATTATTCTCAATACCAAAGCATCAATAAACTATATTTTACTATTGCAGTGGCTTATTGGTGATGGTCATCACTGTCAAATCTAATGTGGACATTGCGCAACACCAAACCTGCCAAGTTTGATATGTACCCGGCTCTAGTAATATGTATTAGTCAATTTGCGGCAAGGTTTGGCTACAAAGAATTCTCTTCATCTGTTACAGATTATGGAAAGAAATGATATCCCCTTGGCAAAGGGACCACTTACGTCAATCAAGAGAGTTCCAAAACTATGGATTGCAGACTTTGTTCGTGGTTCAAATGGACTTGGAAATGCCAGTAAATATACATCACTGGAGCGCGTAGACAGTCGCATGTGGAGAATAAATTACCAAGATCATGGGGTGCTAGTATCCGCACAGCAGTACCTGATCCCTAGATTTCTGTTGTAGCTGATGGTTATTATATTGCTGAAGAGGTCTCCTTTTCTTGAAGATAGGTTAACAAAACCAAATCATTAATAAATAAGGCAACAACACAAGGAGTATTTGAAAGGCAACAATACAGATTTGCTCAAAGATTATACAAAGAAATAATATCCGTTTGATCCATTCCCGTGCCATATGTGAGGGTGCTGTGTATTAGTCATGGCATCGTGGAAGGTTATTGGTGTCATCTAACTTTGGAGTATCGTGTTAAAGGGAAAGAAAAACACCAGTTTGTATAAGCCTGTGAATTTATAAGAGGCAATTTGTGTAGAAATGGCAGTTTCAATACCTTGCGAACATTCACATGAGTGTTTCATCCGTCCGTCTCACCATAGGCGTCAAGGGGAGATTCATAAATTAAGATCCACTAATCATAGTCAGACAGGACCATATCTATTCAGCCAAATACAGCAGTCAGCGGAGAATAGAAAAGAAAATAAAAAAATAAAAAAAATAATAATGGTCTGGTCAGCATAAATATAATCCGGTCAACAGTTAAAGGGGACCATCCAATCAACAATGAAGGGAACATGAAGACATGCGATGGGAGTAACTAAAGCTGTATGAATCGATATAGTGTATAGCCAATGAATATTCCATGAATTCCGCCATTAATAACAGTGTTTGGAGCTACATATTAGATGAAGACGCATATATTAGTATGGAGAGCATTTCTATCTATCATTGAGAGGAATTGCGATTTGAATAATTAATATGTCTATCACAAAAATAATGATTAAGGCATATAAGGAATAGAACAATATCGACTAAGCACCTTGATAAATATCGATGGAAAGAAAGATTATCGGTACAAATGGGATGAATTAACTAATTGATGGTTTAATGATAAGCTGAAGAAATCAGTAAAGCAACAGGGAATCTCTTAATTATATCGATGATTAGTAGCAACACAAGTATAATCAATGTTGTTATGCCTCAAGTTGACAGCGAATAGAATTTGTGGAATGTGATTATAACAAATGTGCAAATGTCGATGTATTGTGAAGAGGCACGAATTAGATATGGTTATGTAGCAATTGTGTTAAGGATTCTAACTGACAACCCTTGAATAACAAACCGATCTGGATATCAGAATTGCATACAAGTCTGATGGATATTCTCCAAGGTTAAAGTTGAAGAGGTGCAATTAGTAACTATTATGAAAGTGAGCACCTTCCATTCAGCATTACCGTTTGCATAAGTCTAGAAACAAAATCAGAGAAGCCACCATGGTTGCAGTGATAAATATTCAGATCAGAGACAACACACATATGTGTTGCAAGGTTACAATTCTACATCTAAGACATCACCATATCGCTGTAAGTGATACTGACATACTTCTACATTGGATATGTTCAAAAAAAAAAAACAAAAAAAACTTCAAGATGATTGTCCCTTAGTTCTGAGATGTGATTAGTAAAGAAGAAAATTAACATACGGATCAGAATGAAACCGATATGTTATGAAGAAGGACGATGGGTATGAGTATCATATTAATGGGCTCACCTTACGAAAGGAAATACTTGAAAATATTTAAAGTTTCAGGATGAAAGCATATGAAATCCAGATTCAAAGGGAGTCTGACATCTTCAGAAAGGTCGAGAAGTTGGCGAAATTTAGCCTCTAAAGAAACAGATGATTCAGTCAACTTGGCCAAACTTGATCATATTGATTGAGAGGGAGTTCACTATTGAAGGTGAAACAATTCTGAGATTATAGTAGTGGGAACTCGTGGATAGAATTGCTTATGAGATGCACGTGGATAGAATCCCTGATTAAGGAATTCCATACATCATGAGACTACAACTCATTGAGATAAACATCATACTAGAGGTCTTTATTATCTTCCCTCAAGTCCAAGAGGGAGTGTTAATGTTGTGGCCTTGGAAAAGATCAAAATGCATCTTATGCTAGTCGATGTAACCTTATGACTATTTAGATTATTTGTATTAGTTCTCTCAAGAAGGAAGGTATGAAGTGACATCCTGCAGTAACACTGAGTTGAGTATATAAACAGGGTATGCCTTTGTGATAGAGGGAGAAGTTAAAGGATCTGCATCAGTAGACATTCGAGGTTCTTGATTCAAAGGGAGTAGACCATGTTTGGTTGATTCTCTAGTAATCAAGAAATTTTAGCAGAGAATTATGATTATTATCATGAGAGAAGGCTATATGTCAAAGGGAGAAGCTAGAAGATCAAATTAAGTTGGCACCCCATGATCTTGGTCATACAAATTTAGAGGGAGTGTACCATGTCAAGATGGTGTATACTTTGTAAGCTTAGAATTCACCAAGACTATGAGACAGTACAAACAAATACAATTCAGTGGAGAACAAACGGCTGATATTCTCACCAAACCCCTTGCTAGAAAGGAGATTGTGTACTTTCTGATAACCTTGGTATGTTGAGGAGTAAAGCCTTAGCTGAAAAGAAGGTTTCAGCTTTTGTGATCCATCATTTTGTATCTTAAATGATTCTTGTCTTTGATAGACAAGTCTAAGGTGGAAGTCTTGGTTTCCACTCTCTGGGCTGAGCCATGGTCGATCCACCCTTTGAGAAGAGTCAAGGTGGATGTCATATGTGTAACTTTATGGACCCATTCTTTTTGTGTTATATTATGAAAGTTGACGATCTTTCATATGTGTTGGGTTACTATTGCTAGGTGACGACTTAACAATAGCTTAACCTAGTGTTAGGTATGACTATGTATTGTAGTCACTATTCCTGACACTGAATTTTTGAGTTGTTAAATCTAGTTCCGAATTGGTTGGGGATTATAACATGTGAATCAAGTTTTGATTCGGATTGCACCGAATATCTTGATTGTTATTGCTAAATCTAGTTCCGAATTGGTCGGGGATTGCAATAACTATTCTATCAGGATGAGTACATTATAATAATGTCCCAAGCTGTATCGGATATCTTGATATGAAGTTATGTTTTAGTTATCACTAAAATCCAGTTCCGAATTAGTCGGGGGTTATGATAACTAGTGTTTCAAGTTTTGATTCGGATTGCGCCGAATATCTTGAAACCATCACTAATCCAGTTCCGAATTTAGTCGGGGATTATGACAACTAGTGTTCCTAGTTTTGATTCGGATTGCGCTGAGTATTTCAACATCCATCACTAAAATCCAGTTTCGAGTTCAATCAAGGGTTGTGATGGAATTCTTCTATCTGGCTGAGCATATTAAACTTGTTATGTCAACATGTTGATTCAGATTGATCAGCACTTACATCTTGTGATAATCAATCCTCTCTTGCTAAGAGGGAGTGTTAAAATATAGCTACGATTAGATATGATAATATATATATATATATATATATATATATATATATATATATATATATATATATATATATATATATATGTTAAGATCATTTGATATTTGTATATGTTACAATGTAGTTAATATTAACAATCGATTATGAAGGGTCATGACCCTACGTAGCATAAGCCACGTATGGTCATGGCTCTTCAAGACATGACTATTCAAGAATATAAATGCATATCGATGGCTGGTGAAAAGATCAATCACAATGGTAATCTATTTCTATAGCACTTGTATATATTCTCTATAGGACGATCTGATTTTACAACACCAAAGGGGGGCACAAGAACATCTGAATAAAAAATCCTTGAGAAGAGAACTCCAAGCACTGATTTTGCATCAAAGTAGAACTATGGTGACTCCACCATTAAGCCCAACTATAAAAAGGTGGAAGCTTCCTAAGTTTATATGAGATGGATTAGAGGATCCAATAAAACATTGTAATACTTGTGAAACCATTTGGATAGCAAATGGTTAAAATGACAATGCATATTGGTTACAGTCATTTCCAACCATTGTAACAAGTGTGGCTATCAATTGGTACACAAATATTGAATTAGTGTCTCGAAATACATGGAAGAACTTATGAAAGGCTTTTGAAGAATTCAAATTGCTTCAACATGAAAACAAAATTGTAACAAAAATCCACAACAATAGGCAAGGTAAGCATGTAACTGTAAGAGATTATAATCGCATGCTCAAAGAATTATTCATAAAATTGTAAAAAGAACAAACAATTGGATTAAGAAAGGAGAATTCATTGAAGGCCTTATCTCTTCATTTAAGAGAAAGTTGAAAGTCATACCAGCTTCATTGTATGTAAGAATGAGGGTGCGGATAAGATGTCTTCAAGATCCAAAATAAAAATGGATAAAGATGATGGATCAAATGGAAGTTGTGATAATCAATTTGGAATTGTACAAGCACTATGGAGATACATGCTTTGAATGATGAAGAAATTGAAGGCAATGAAGGAAACTAACAAAGAACCTAAAGAATTATGGTATACAAATTGCAAAATAGGTCACATGAAAGCTAATTGTTCGAAGAAAATATTTTGCAATATTTGACAAATTATGGGCCATTCAGCATAAGAGTACCCATATAATTCGAATAAACTATAAAGTACTCTTTACACAAAGAGAGTAATTTTGTCCACCAATCCCTCCACTAAAGCTACAAAATAATATGAACAAATTTCCAAAAAGCTTTTGAAATCAAAGAGGGGGAGGTCAAATTTGGATATTGTAGAACTCTAAAGATTGTCCCATTATCCACTATCAACAATGTAGTAAATGGGGACAATTTTCTAGGGATTGCTATAGAAAATAGAATGAGATCATTGTGCAAATGGTGTGGACCTAGAGATTGTGATGATGCAAGGTGTCTGAAGAAAAAAAGCTAGCATCAACATGATTGATGTGGAAAGAAACAATGAAATATTAGCTGTTACTTGAGCCCAAGCAAGGAAGGCTATGCAACCAGACCCATATATAGAAAAAAGAAAGACTTCATGAAGCAAGTGTCAAGGTGGAGCATGTAATTGATAATGAACATCACCATTCAAATGCAAATGCAAGTACAATAAAAAATTAATTACAATTTGATGAAATTATTGCAAGGGAAGTACTTCAAAGTTCAAACCACCATACGAGTTAAAGCATTGGACTTATTACAAAGTATTTCCGAACATAGAAATGCTATAACCAATACTGTATTTGAGAGGGATGAGATGGTGCATGCCACTACCTATTTAAAATTTGGAGATAATGAAGATCCCATAACCCAAAGCTCCATCGTCAAGAAACTAGGAGATCGATCACATATTATTGACGATTAACATGGAAAAGAAGCTAGCAATGGTGCACATGGAGATCCTTAGAAGGGATATTACAAACAAAATTATTGCTAGTGAGTTTGATGTGAATGTACATCTGAAAGACACTTGGAGAAGTCTAGACAAGCCAATCATTCAGCCTCCAACTTTTTAGTTGGTAGGAGTGGATCAACAAACAAAGGTATTTAAGTACTTGGAATCTCATGGGAGAAAAGGTACATATTGGAACTCAATTTTTTTTTAAATCTTTATGGTCATCTAATTATGCTAGAAAGAATACAATGCATTGTTGGGACGAGGTTGGCTAGGATCAATCAAAGCCAAGCACAACTAGAAAAAGAATACACTCTCCATTGAAAACAAGGGCAAAAAATATACAATTGTTACAAACAATCAAGTAGTGAAGAATTAACTTCCTCAGATCCTTAGATTCAACAAATTTGGACTCTAGAGAAGCATGATCAAGGTCTAATGGATTTTCATGCCAAAGGAATTTGGAATCTCAAATGTGTTCAAAAGATGAAAACAAGTTCCCTCTCTGCATTGTTCCAATGGAAAAATGGCAAACTATGAATTATATCTATCGAACAACAATCTTATTGAAGCTAAGGAGATCAATAAATAGGAACAAGGATTATGTGCTGATAAACAATAAATGAAGAATGATTTTGAAAAGTTGAAGAATTCGTGTGCACTAGATGAAATACATGGTTTGCATAGGCTGAAAGTTTCAATGGTTGACTTTGATATTCCTACAAAGGCACTTGACTTCATTAAAGATCCCAAAATTAATGATGGCATACCTCAAAAGAATATTATTAAAAATGTTTGACCCTAACAAGCATAAAAAGGACCCTACTCATACTGTAAAAGTCCATAACATCAGACTCGAATTATAACAGATTTTGTAGGAAATATTTAAAATTATGGAAAAGGCAAAAGTACCATATAGTGGGTCAAGCAGAAAAATAATGCTGTCAGATTAAAAAAATAATAATAGGTGGGTCTCACATGAGAAAAATGAAAATAATAATAATAGTACAAGCATTTTAAAATGGTTGGAAAAACTAAAATAAAATTATAAAGCTCCACCATTGTCCACCATACAATCATATATGAAGGAGCAAGTTAAAATCAAATAATAAAATCTCCCTTTTGCTATAGTATGCGCCCCGCTATAATAAAATCACCATAAGGCTAAACACTATCCAAACAAATTGAATTTGATCTTCCTAAAGTTTCTTTATTTTTTCTCACACAACATGCTCTGCAGCAAACAAATGGATAGGAGGAAATAGACAAAGTGCATAGTGTTTACTTCCACCATATAGCCTTTTTGTATGATTTATTAAAAAAAAACTACCATGCAACCTCTACTTTATCATCTAAACCATATCTTTTTCCTTTTGTTTTACACTCAATATTAGAATTGTTTCCACTTGTATGGCCACTAGTTGTTTCTTCATTTGTTGTAGAGTCTACCAAATCCCACTCTTCTGATGTAGATAATCATTTTGTGTATCTGGTTGAATTACATAATGAGACTTCTATTGCATATGTGTACCCTTCTATAGTTGGCTCTTCCTCAGAATGACTTTGGTAACAACAGGGAATTCTTCCTACTTGCTGGTGAATTGGGAGAAGGCATCTTCCAAGCCTCTAGGGAAATTGAACACTATTTTCATGTTAGAATTCATTCTGAGATTCCTAAAGTTTTGTCTATTGATTAGCTTGCTACAATGTTCTCAGTGTTTAGAGTGTAGTCAAATTGGTCTCGTTGTTTGTTTGATCCTTCCCAAAAGTTCCTTAAACTGTATGGTCATTGACGAGTGCATTCTCCATACAATGGCCTACATTCTAGATATGTTGGCCCTGTTGATATGGAAGTATAATTCAATTTGCTGATGATCGTTGTTTCCTTAGACAAATCTCCTTTCTCCCTCAAACTTAAACAATCACTATAGATCTTCATCCCCATTTTGTTGTTGAATATTCACAAGTTGTGGAATGACCAGGTTAAGATCAAGTTGTTCTACTTGCCAATAGGAAGCGTCAACACAAAGGTCCTTCTTCCTTGATAGTAATTGTAGACACCTAAAAATCCTTTAGAAAATAAAGTATTTTTATTTTCTGAAAAATCCCTGATGACATCATCATTTATTAATTAATTATTTATTTAATTAATTAATTTATTTTTATGTCATTAAATCCCTTTTTCTTAATTAAAAATATTTAATTAAGAAATCCCTCCCAAAAATGTTTAAATCTTATTTAAACATTAATCCCCTATTTATTAATTATTTTAATTAATAAATTGACCAAAAATCCCCCAAAAAATAATTAATTTATTTTTTGACCAAAAGTTGGCCTTTTTTCCTAAAACCACTAACCTCTTCCAAAATCTTCTAATCCCTTCTTAATTTCGATTAAAAGGCTAATCCCATCTTTTCTAACCCTAATCTCAACTCAAAATATTTAATTAAGATTAAATATTTAATTTTCATATTTATTGAAAATATTTCAATAAATTTTCCCAAACTTAAGCTTTTGGAATGAATAAACTTTTATTCCATAAAACCTAGGAGAATTCTAGACTCTTCTAGAAACTTCTCAACCCAACCTCTTCACCCATCTTAATCCTAAAATCCCCTAATCCTAATCCTAATCCCCTTTCTAATCTTGTCACATTCCATTAGCAAAAGGTTTACCAAAACTTATGCTAACCTCCTCTTAGTCATCCTCCTTAGTCAACAAAGATGGCCACCTCTTGGCCACCTCTTGCAAATGCATTTAAGGATGCATTTAAGCTTTCCTTATTTTTCTTACATGCATTCATTATGCATTTAAGACCTTCTTATCCCTTCCTTGCCACCTCTTGGCCTTGGGCACATTTACCAAATTGTGCACATGCCCTCAAACTTTCAACTCAATCCTCCCTTGACACTTGTCAGGACACTTGTCCTTGACTCAACCCTAACCTTAGCCCTAACTCTGACTCATCCTTTTTAACCAAGCCCTTCCCTTTTCCTATAAATACCCTCACTTCCTAAGGCAAATCATCTTTCAACTCTCAAACTCAATAGCAAAGTTATAATGCCATTTTCATTCTAGCATAAGCATAAACTCATCATTTTAGATCATTTTCAAGCTTAAATCACATTTAAATTAGCTTAATTGGATTAACATAGATTCATTTCTTGTTTAATCAATCTTAGTTCATCTTTTAGCTTTGCATATTTGTGTGTTCTTGAGGCCTTTGAGGCAAAATAGGTTCCTCATACCTATTTTGTGTCATTTTGGGTCTTCTTGATCCTCAAATCATCCTATTTGCATGCTCCAAGTGCTTGAGTTTGCACACCCACATCCATTTATATCCAAGCATATCAAACGGTGCATGGGCGCATCCGTTTTAGGCTTAAACTGAGGTGGCTTTGATTTTAGTTTGTTTACCATTAAATTTGATTTGATAATATGCTATGACGTTTGTTTGTCTTTGGCCTTCAAAACAGGTTTAGGTGCACGCTCAAATCCTAGTCTACATTCTGGCACGCCCGGTGGGACCCACTTCACGGGTTCTTTGCAAACATTCTGATGAGTTTTAGACCATTTTCAGATTTTTCAAAGCTTATAGGTGGACGTAGCACTTAGATCCATTCTTCTTCTTCTTGTCTATATTCTTCTTCCTCTTCTTGTCTATATTCTTCTTCTATTCCGTCTCCTTTCTTCTTCTTCTTCTAGCAAGGAGGTCATGGCCATTTTTTTTCAAAAATAATAATAAAATCCATAAGGAAGCAAAATCATACACACCTTATTTTAGTGCTTAAAATGAACCCCCAAATCATTCTTGAATGCATTAAGGACTAAAATTTGCAAAATTTGTTCTAACAAACAAAACAAAAAAATTAATCAAGGCATTTGCATCCTTGCAACATCAAGGATTTTTAACAATGCATTCATGCAAAGTAGGAATGATCATATCTTTTTGGGCATAAAAAGAACATCAAATCTGCATTCAAACGAGTCAAAACAAAATCTTGAATGAAGCTAAAAGGAAGAACTTAGGTCCTAAAGCGTCATTTTCCATTTGAAAAGCAAACACAATCTTGAATGCCTTAAAGATCAAAACAAAGCTTTTTTAAAAGTTCTTAATCAACACGCACACTCAATCTTGAATGCCCAAGTCAAAAAACTTGCAAACGCTCGATTTACTTTTTGGAGAAAGGAACAAATCAAAATCTAATCACGAGTGTCTTCATTTCAAAGTTCAAACATCACTTAATCAAATTTGGGAAAATGAACAAAATCTGCTTGATGTGCATGTAGGAGTTTTTCAATTCTTGCATAATCCTTGTTAGAGTAAGCAACGTGGAACATTTGAACTTGGACAAGTTCACCTGTTCTACTTTTAGCGAGGCCTGTCCAAGGAGAAGCGCTTCCTCCTCGGAGAACGACCTCAAACCGGTATCCCCTCCGGCCGGTATACAAATAAGTGAAGTCCAAAAGAATCACTTATATCTCCTAATCGCCGGGCGTTCGTGCCAAACACGTGTCTGGGGATGGTAAACATTCCTCTCCCCCAACATTATTGGCAAGGCTCTTAAGTGAGTCACGGATGATCAGCAAAACCGGGTATGGAGACACCACGGAACTATTAAAAACCTGATAAAATAGAGGCTACCCTATCTACATCCGAAAGTATCAAAATCCTTGTGCAAGGACCGATTCCAAGGGGTTTACCGGGTCGCCTCAAGATTACTCACCATTTGTATTCCCTTCTGGGAGATACCGAGCTGTGGGCAAGCGATTTTGATACTCACCTTCCTTAGGTAGATCTGTTTGAAGTGCTTGATAGTCAAAGACTCCGTGAAAACACTTGTTGAAACATACACTTTCAAAGCTTTGTCAGAGTCAGTTGTCTTTGTTTGTATCCCGCAGGGTTGCTTTGTCCCTTGCGGAGATTGCTTTGACTTTAACTTTTGCCATTGGAAACCTTTGCCTCAAAATCAGAAGCCTCTTTTCCAAAGTAATGCCCAGCAAGAGCAAACATCCTAAAGCAAAGTTGCCCAAATCCCAAGCCTATCAAGAGCGAAAAGTTGCCAAGAAGAACACCAAGACCTATCAATCCATTATCCAAGCAACCCAAGCAGAGGAAAAATCCCAAGCCAGACTTGAGAACATTGCCCATAACGCCCGCATCAAACAGTTCGCCTTCCGTTTCCGAGTTAACCATCACTTTGTCAACCTTGAGCCAGAAGATTAGCCAAATCCTTGTTCATGTCTTGTTCCATCTTCAGATCTTGAAATCTTGTCTCAAACAGCCTTGCATCTTAGTTTCATTCTAGCTTTCATCTTTGCATCATTAATCAAAACCTTAGTTGCATTTGCATTCATCCTCCTACCAGCATTTTAGATTCAGTCCTTGTCATTTGCACTTGCATCATCCTTCTAGAGCATTGTCCCTTCACCCTTCAAAACCTTTTCCACCAGCATTCCCCCCATCAGCTTTCCATATCTTTCCAGCAGATCCATCATCTTTTGTTCCAAATCTAGAGATCCACCAACACTTAGTGTTCTACCTTTCGAGTTGTTCCTATCCTATATCCAAGATCAGAGACCATCATCCTCTTTTTTGACACAACGTGTTGTCATAAAGAAATCAAACCTTGTCCTTGCATAGCCATCATCTCGAGCAAGAGATTGGAGTGCATTGATAAGAAACTTGTTGACCGAAGATCATCAGTCTATCTTAGGTTGACCCCATCATATCTCTGATCCTCCATTTGGAAAAAATAGCAGCTCATTTGTTGACCGCTCAGTAATCTTTCACCAGCTTTCCACCAGCAACCTATCTTTCCTCCACCGTCTTGATCCATATCTGTTCCATCCAGCTTCCATCATCGCCATCTTGATCCCTATCTTTGCATTTGCATCTTAGAAGTCATCATTTTTAGAAGTTCATCAACTTTGCATCCATCAACATCTTTTAGCCAAACATCTTGCATACATTTAGCACTTGCATCTCCATGCCTGTTGAGATCAGATCTCGGAAAAGAAGAAGCATGAATCCTTATCCACCAACAACCTCATCCGATCCCAACCTTTTCACCAACGCCATGATGACCTACAATCCCCAGATCCAAGCCAATAACCCATGTGAAGATCCAAACATCCCTTCATCCCCGTTGGCAATCCAAGCATTTGCAAATCCTCCAGAAAACCCACCAGCGACCAATGCCCTTGTACCGCAACATCAGCAAAGCACGTTTGCCCACTATCTGCCAGAAAGTACCTCCATCCCACCATCTCTCTATCCACGCATCCCCATCAAAACAATCCAAGTTCCAGCACAAGCATATTCTCCGTTTGACCAATCATTCCCTGATCCTATCATGCAAACACCCCAAGAGCTTTCCACCATTCCCTTTTTCTTGCAAGGAAGCCTCGCCAGTCCCACAACACAAGCTGCAGCGCCATCCACTCCATCTCCTACCCCTTTTGCTTCATCATCTGCTATGGCTGCCCAAGCCCAAATCCAAACCCAAAGTCAGCTTCCACCTCTCACACAAGCTTTTACACCGCCGCCATCCGCAAGTCAAGCAACGCCTTTCACCATCAAAGGAGCACCGTCACCCTTCACCCCCCAAGCACCTGTACCTTCTTCTTTGGGGTTAGCGCAATCGCTTCCCATTCCAACCTCATCTTTCTCTTGGGTGTTTCCTTCATTTTCCTCCTCACAAGCATCCGCTCAACCACAACCTCAACAAGCTCCTTTCTCTCAAACATCATTCGTGTCCCAAGCTCCCGTTGCTCCTACCATTCCATCATCCGCTGCAGTGCACCCTAACACAAGCTCTCAGTGGGGCCTTACACAAGAAGAAATGAAGGCATGGGGGATCCCATCTCAATCCCCTACATCTATGGTTGCAAGTCAACAAACCGCCTTCGCCCAAGCAGCACAGCAGCAACTACCCCAACCACCGCCGGCTTCAAGCTATTCGTCCCAAATCCCAAATACCTTCCAGCAAGTTCCACCACCTCAACAGCCAACTTTCCCCAGCTATCTTACCCCATCACCCTTTGCTTCTAGCTTCCCCACATCTGTTCCACCTCTAAGTAACGCAGGCATGCACCCAGCTTATATCAGCCAAACCCAAAGCCAACCTCAGCAACTACCACCATCATACCCGCAAGCAGCATCATTCCAACAGCCTCCCCCACAGCAACCACATGTCCCCTTTCAGCAAACAACCATCATTCCTCAACAACAGCAAGTCCCTTGCTATCAGCCTCAGCAACAAAACCCTATCATCCCCCAGCAACAACAAGTTCCCACCCATCAGTTACAACAGCAAGTTCCAAATGTCCAATATCAGCAAGCAGTCCCACAACAACCGCCAGTTCAACAACAGCAAGCAGCCCAACAACATCAAGCGGTTCCATATCATTTACCACAATATCCCCCTATGCCACACCAGCAATATCCCCAGCAACCATTGCCCCAAAATCAGTTCCAACCCATTTATCCACAGCAAGCGCCATATCCAGTTCCACAACTTCCATCACAAGCAGAAGTCCCAGTTCCCTCGCCACTCAATGCTGAGTGGGAAGCAATGAAAAACACTCTAAAGGAGCTACAAAGCGGAACAGAGAATAAAACATACAAGTTCGAAGAGGTGTGCTCATATCCCTTCGATCGGTCCATAGCAACTATCCTTTTCCCCAAGCATTTTGAGATGCCCAAGTTCGACAAGTATCGGGGGAAAGGAGATCCAGTAAATCATATCAAAGAGTTCTACATGGCATGCCAAGAAGTGGCTTACAGTGATAACTATCTCCTGCGCCTGTTTCCCAAGAGCTTGGGAGGAACTGCTGTTGAGTGGTTTTACAAAATACCACATGGGACAATAAAAACCTTTGCTGAACTCTCTGAGAAGTTCATCACACACTATGCCCATAATGTGGAGAATGAGTTGTCCTTGCTAGACCTATGCAACTCAAAGCAAAAAGACGGAGAAAGCCTTGCAGAATACTTGCAAAGATGGCAGAATCTTACAACCAGGTTATCATATCAGCCGCCAGAGAAGCATCTAACAAAGATCTTCATTGATAACCTGCATCCAAAGCTATCCCATCACATGCGAATGAACTGTCTCCAGACATACCAAGACATCAAGAGCAAAGGCATAGGCATCGAGAAAGCTCTCCTAGACGAAGGCACTATTCGTCACTTCAAGGATGATTCCAAGAACAAACCCAACAATGATAAATCCCGTTACTGGAATCGTAACAAGAATGTTGTTACAGATGGAGCCACTGACACTAAGAATGTACAATTCATTGTGGCTAGTCCTACACCAGCTCAAACATACCAACCGCCACAAGCGCCCATCTATCAGCAACCACCAGCTCCCGCATATCAAGCACCTATTTATCAGCAGCCTCCTCAAGCTCATCAACCACCTGTGCAACAGTATCAGCAGCAATACCAACAGCAACAGCCAGCACGTCAAGGCAATCCTGTTAACACAGTTAACGTTGCCCCAAGGCAGAACAAGCCCAACAATCAGAACAATCCAAAGAGGACTTTCACACCTTTGGGTGAGCCTCTGGATCAGATCTTTTATCGGCTAGCCAAAGCAAATATGATCACATATCCGCCCATCTCACAGAAGGATGACAACGCACCAAAGTCTGATTGGTATAAAGAAAATGAATACTGTGATTACCATCGTGTGAAGGGGCACACAACATTGAAGTGCATGCGGCTTAAGAACTACATCCAGGATCTCATTGATCGCAAGGAGATCCAGGTCGATGCACCAGCTCAAGCTTCACCCAACGCCAGTTTGCAAATATATCAAAATGTGTTCCCTCAACACGATGCCGGGAAGAATCAAGCCAGCGCCAATCAGCCCCAAAATCGTGGCAAAGGCAAGCAAGAAGATCACACAGCGGCCTACATCAACTATGACAAGTATGTCGGATGCATAACTCAAGTTGAGCCCATCCAAGATGAGCCCACCATCAATACCATCCACGTCAGAGGGCCGGATCGACAATGTGCTGCAACTACCCGCAGTGGTAGGATAACTGTTGCCGGTGCTCCTCCGAGATCAGCTGCTCCTCCAAGGCCAACGTCTACTGCATCCATAGCACAGTCCAACACCAGGCCAGCATCAAATGCACGCGCAACACAGCATAATGCACCAAGTGCACAATACAATATCATAGAGCATCTTGGGAACATGCCAGCCCAAATATCTATCTTGATTTGCTCCACACATCACCCATCCATCAGGAGATCCTGGACAAAGCTCTAAAAGAAGGCCATGTCCCCACAGACATTAACACAACTCAGTTTGAAACTCTTGTGGGACACCTATCAACAGCATGTGCCTTATCCTTCAAAGAATCTGATATACCAGATGTCGCTCTTGACCATACTCTCCCTCTCCGCATTGCCGTCATGGTCAGAGACTTTGCCATCAAACGGGTTTTAATAGATAATGGCTCAGCCCTCAACTTGTGCACATTAAAATTCATCAAGAAGATCGGGTTCACGGAGGCCGACATACAACATGAGATGATCACCATCAAAGCATATGATAACTTGGAGCGTACCTCTGAAGGTACTATCACCTTGCCTATCCAGCTAGGCCCAGCAACGCAAGATACTGTCTGCCACGTTGTTGATCTTGACCTACCATTTAATATTCTTCTCGGCCGCCCATGGATCCATTCCATTAGGGCTGTACTATCTACTTACCATCAGTGCATCAAGTTTCCACATCAAGGCACTGAGATTACCATCCACACTGATCCTAACCCCTTCGCATACTGCCGTGCGATGGAAGCATCTTTCCCTCATTCTACTCATTGTCTTGGAACCGATATTGGTACTTCTATTGCTAGTTCATCCCGATCCCATCGCGATCCAGAGACCATCCTCTCTTCCACCTTATCATCCGTCAAGATCAACAACCAGGGTTGTGGCGAATACAGCCTCAGTGATGCATTTGCTGTAGGGGCTCTTCCACGTGATCCACATACTCAAGGGCGCCCAAGTTGTCAAAACAAGCCTGTTGAGGAACATTATAAGCTCAAGCAAATCGGAAACATGACTTTTGAGTCTCATGGTACCATCAACAGCAAAGAAATGGATCCAGATATTAACAAATGGTTATACAAAGATCCCCCATCACGTGACACACAACTTCTTGAGTACTTCAAAGAGAAATATCCAATCCCCTACAAAAATGTCACAGAACACTATAACTATCAAGGTGGTGGTCTAGGACCACAAGAGGACAGAAATTTGTTTCCTATCATACCATCCCAAAATCCAGAACAGCAAGGACTTGGCTTTAATACCTCTCGCCTGCTTGAACAACAGCCCAATACCACAACTGCGGACACTAACATGACCAACGTGAACTTTTCGAATAGCCGGGATGACCTCGTGGAAATTGAAGACATCCCCGAAGAGAAAGACATCCGATCCTACGACGATATCTTTGCCGACGACACCCTCCTGGGGACTTCTGTTCTCCAACAACTCTCCATTAACCTCATAGATCTTCCCCTCACAAACCCCGACCTCATAGATTGGGACCAACCAAGCATCGCACACATCGACGAGTTCCAAAGCGCACAAGCACTCCTAGAATTCATGGGGGCATCAGGTCCAGCAAGCAATCAGGATCCAACATCAACCTCTGTCTATCAGCTTCACCCAGAAGGATATTTTGGGGAAGAGGCAAGCTTTAGTCGCAAAAATGAAATAGCAAAAGAACATCATGAGTCTTTATGTGAAAACCCCCTTGGGGCACATTCTGATTCCAAAATAGTAAAAATAAAGGGCGTATCTTCTAGTGAAAACCTGGCAATTCAGGCGCTAGAAGATGAAGCCTTGCCTCTTCCCCCTATCCAAGATTATAGACCAGAGCAATCTCCAATCATCATAGAGGAAACCAAGTCAATCAACTTGGGAACAGAAGAATGTCCAAGGATCACCTACATTGCAGTCAACCTAACAGAAGGAGAAGAAATCGCTCTCAGTGCCTTGCTCAAGGAATCCATTATCAACTTTGCATGGTCATACGCCCATATGCCTGGGCTTGATCCAAACCTTGTTGTTCATCACCTATCAGTAGATCCAAACGTCAAGCCAGTGAAGCAGAAGCTAAGGAAAATGCATCCAAAGGTAGCATTGCTCGTCAAAGCAGAGCTTGAGAAGCTCCTCCAAGCTAAGATCATCAGAGCAATAGATTATTCAGAGTGGATCTCTAACATGGTGCCAGTCACAAAGCCTTCTGGCGACATTAGAATCTGTACTGATTTTAGGGACTTGAACAAGGCATGTCCTAAAGATGATTTCCCGCTACCTAACATAGACATGATCGTAGACCTTACAGCGGGTCACGAAATGCTATCACTCATGGATGGATTTTCAGGCTACAATCAGATTCATATAGCAGAAGCAGATCAACATAAAACAGCATTCACAACCCCATGGGGTACCTTCTGCTACAACATGATGCCATTTGGGCTAAAGAATGCAGGGGCCACATATCAGAGAGCAATGACAGCAATCTTCCATGACATGATCCACAAGATCCTTGAGGACTATGTGGATGATATCCTTGCAAAATCCAAAACAAGAGATGAGCACCTCAACATCCTAGAGCGTGTATTTGATCGTCTGAATCATTATGGCTTAAAGTTAAATCCTAAGAAATGTGTCTTTGGCGTAACATCTGGCAAACTTCTAGGCTTCATCGTCTCTAGACGAGGCATAGAGATCGATCCTAAAAAGGTAAAAGCAATAACAGAGATGCCTCCACCAAGAAATCTCAAACAGCTCAGAAGCCTACAGGGCAAGCTTCAATCAGTTCGGCGGTTCATCTCGCAACTAGCAGACAAGTGCCAACCCTTCTCACATCTCTTATGCAAAGACACCAACTTCAAGTGGGATCCCATATGTCAAAAAAGCTTTGATAAGCTCAAGGAGTATCTAGCTAACGCTCCAATCCTAGTACCACCAGTTCCAGGATGCCCACTCATCCTTTACATCTCAACAACAGCTACAGCACTAGGGGCACTCCTAGCACAGCATGATGATGAAAACAGAGAACGAGCTGTCTACTACATCAGTCGCACTCTTGTGGGCTATGAGCTTAACTATTCACCCATGGAGAAAGCATGCCTAGCAGTGGTCTTTGCCACTCAAAAACTTAGACATTACATGCTTAGCCACACAATCAAGCTCATATCAAAGGTGGATCCTCTTAAGTATCTGTTATCAAGGACAACCCTCACAGGCCGTATGGCAAAATGGGTCATGTTACTCAGTGAATTTGACATTCAGTATATAGATCGCAAAGCAATCAAAGGGCAAGTCATTGCCGATCAGCTAGCAGAAGCACCACTGGTGGATGCCTATCCACTAATCATGGAATTCCCCAATGAACACTTATGCATGATTGAAGAGCAGCCCATGTGGAAACTATACTTTGATGGTTCCAACACATCCCATAGCTATGGCGCAGGAATCCTATTCGTCACACCTCAAGGTGACTATATTCCAAAATCATTCAAGTTGGGATTCCCCTGTACCAATAACATTGCAGAATATGAGGCACTCATCTCAGGTCTCAGAACAGCTATCCAATGGAACATCACAGAACTACAAGTCTTTGGAGATTCACAGCTCATTATCAAGCAAGTCCTTGATGAGTATCAGACAAAGGATGACAAATTGCTACCCTACAAGCAACTGGTCGATAAACTGAAAGAGCATTTCCTACATCTACAATTCAATCAGATCCCAAGGCTTCAAAACAAAGCAGCAGATGCAATGGCAACCATCGGATCCTTATTGGAAATCCCACGTGACGCAACACAATATGAATTTCTAGTCGAGCAGCTACACTTGCCAACTTATGAGAACACCGATGCAAACATGGTGTGTGTCTTGGTTGGTCCCCAATCCCCATGGTACCACGACATCCATGCATATCTAAAAAATGGTATCATATCTCCCCATCTCACCAATAACCAACGCCAAAACCTTATTCGCAGAGCTTCCCGCTACACTCTTGTAGCCAACACCCTATATCGTCGCGGGTATCACAATGTCCTATCTAGATGTTTAGATTCAAACGAGGCCGTCCTGGCCTTACAAGAAGTTCACGCTGGAATTTGCGGTGCCCACACGAGTGGCATGGTTCTAGCAAAGCAGCTGCTTAGAGTTGGATATTATTGGCCAACAATGGAACATGATGCGTGTGAATTTGTCAAGAAATGTCTCCCATGTCAACAGCATGCCAATTTGATACATGCACCAGCACAGGATCTACAGCCTATTGCACCACCATGGCTTTTTTCATGTTGGGGCCTCGACCTCGTTGGCTTGATCACCCCCCTCTCTTCGGATGGACACAAGTATATCATAACAGCCACAGAGTACTTTACCAAATGGGTTGAGGCGATTCCGCTCACCCTTACTACTGGCATCCAAATATCCAAGTTCATCCTCTACCATATCATTTGCCGCTTCGGCATACCATCTACCATTTTCACAGACCATGGCACACCTTTTGAAAACCAGCATGTGGATGATCTGTGTGCCAGACTCCACATCCATCACCGTTTCTCCAGTCCATATTTCCCTCAAGGAAATGGCCAAGCTGAGGCAACTAACAAAACTATCTTGAAAATCCTCAAGAAGGTTGTCAATGATTCTGGTCGTGACTGGCACCTCCAAATCAATCCCACCCTTTGGGCCTACCGCACTTCTTATCGCACTCCCACAGGCACCACCCCATACTCTCTTGTATATGGTGCTGAAGCCGTTCTACCGATCGAGGTTAAGCTCCCATCCTTGCGCGTCTCCATGAAGAACTATACAACTGATGAAGACTATCGTGTGGCCCGGCTCACACAGCTAGATCTGCTAGATGAAAAGAGACAGCAAGCTTACGATCACCTGGTGGCATACCAAAATCGACTCAAAAGGAGTTATAACAAAAAGGTCCATCCTAGACAATTCCAGGTCGGTGACATGGTCCTTAAAGAAAATCAGAAGGTCCTAGCAAATAGAGAAAAGAAAGGCAAGTTTGAGCCTACTTGGTTGGGCCCCTATGTTGTCACCGCATCCTTCGGCTCGGGAGCCTATCAGCTATCAACACCAGAAGGTGAGCCCTTGAATGATCCTATCAACATCATCCATCTGAAGAGGTTCTATGCCTGAACCTGATCTTGCATATATCAGAAAATCCAAAAACATTCAAAAAAGCAAAAAAAAGCAAAAAAAAAAGCAAAAAAGCAAAAAAGAAAAGAGAAAGAGAAAATAATCGTCCAAACGGTGAAAACTTGGCAATTCAAGCGCCTTGGACAAGTATGTTGGTGAAAACCTGGTAAACAGGCGCCAACATAGTAAACTGGGCTATTTATCTATTCAGTTGTCCTTTCAGCTACCGTCCTCTTCCTCCATCCATAACAGATCTCCCAGCAGTTCCATCTCCCCTATCCTCCAAGCATTCGGCTTCCATCTTCCTCCAACCCATCTGCAATCCATATCCTATTCCAAAGCTTTGTACCATATCTTGTACCATATCCCTTTCCCTTTCCTGTACAGCGCTTTCCTCCCTGTATTTATCCTTCTTGTCTCCGTCCTAGTGAGAGTCCCGCCGAGTGTGATCTTCCTATCCCCAATCCTGAGCTTCTGTACATATCCCTTGTGCATATCGTTCCTCCTTGTTGTACATAACCTTTGTCCGTCCTGCAGCAGCATTTGATCAAATATCTTGTCCCATCCCCAGCCTCAGAAAATTTGTAGTCCCACTCAGGCCTTGTGCTTCAGCAACATCAATTGATGACTTATCCTTGCTCATCCTGATTATTCCTTGAACTTCAGCTTTTTGCTAGCGAACAACTACACTTATTCTTTCACCAACCCATGGGTTCTTGAGGATATATCGTTCCTCCTGTCTGACCTAATCTTCCATCCTGGTCCTTGAGGATATATCGTTCCTCCTGTTCGACCAATCTTCCCACCATCAATCGAACCTAATCTCTCTCCTTGGCAAAGGATGTCTTTTTGGAGTTATCATTTTGATCTTGGATTTTTTGTCCTTTGGGTCTTGTTAATCTTTTTGGCTTCTCTTTATCCCACCAGGGTCACCACGATTCTTTATATCACGGTGTGCTGCGTGTGCGGATAATCTGGGGCAAGGTCTTTTGATCTTTCGCTTCTGCCTGTGAGTCAGTTGTGTGTTTGTGGTTCCTTCAGCATCGGATCCGCCATGTCGCCTCTGCGCTTCATGTGTGATGTTGGGGCAACCCTGTGTGTTTGTTTAGCGTCAGTCCTCGTCAGTCCTCTGCGACGTTGTTGACAGGCCTTGTGATCCCAGTATCTTTGGCAGGTCTCTAACATAGCTATATTAAATCTAGGTTGTGCACTCCCGTTTGCACTTGGAGCTATCTGGTCCCTTGCATTTATCATATAGATTAATCTTGCATCTTTACATATAGCTGCATCTTGCATCTTGCATTTCCATCTCATCTTGCATTCACCCATCTTTGCTCTTGGAAGCTTGGTAATTTATCTCCCCTGCTTCCTCAGTCGTTCCTTCTCTGTTTCCTTTCGAGAAAATTTCACAATGTTTGCTCCTTGCGTTATTTTCTCGAGGGGGCACAATCCCTTTTTCCTCGAAATTCTAGCCTTGGGCATCTTATTTTCTTGTCTTTGAAGCCATGCCACTTGCGGCATCGCATCAAAGAGGGGCAAAATGTAGACACCTAAAAATTCTTTAGAAAATAAAGTATTTTTATTTTCTGAAAAATCCCTGATGACATCATCATTTATTAATTAATTATTTATTTAATTAATTTATTTATTTTTATGTCATTAAATCCCTTTTTCTTAATTAAAAATATTTAATTAAGAAATCCCTCCCAAAAATGTTTAAATCTTATTTAAACATTAATCCCCTATTTATTAATTATTTTAATTAATAAATTGACCAAAAATCCCCCAAAAAATAATTAATTTATTTTTTGACCAAAAGTTGGCCTTTTTTCCTAAAACCACTAACCTCTTCCAAAATCTTCTAATCCCTTCTTAATTTCGATTAAAAGGCTAATCCCATCTTTTCTAACCCTAATCTCAACTCAAAATATTTAATTAAGATTAAATATTTAATTTTCATATTTATTGAAAATATTTCAATAAATTTTCCCAAACTTAAGCTTTTGGAATGAATAAACTTTTATTCCATAAAACCTAGGAGAATTATAGACTCTTCTAGAAACTTCTCAACCCAACCTCTTCACCCATCCTAATCCTAAAATCTCCTAATCCTAATCCTAATCCCCTTTCTAATCTTGTCACATTCTATTAGCAAAAGGTTTACCAAAACTTATGCTAACCTCCTCTTAGTCATCCTCCTTAGTCAACAAAGATGGCCACCTCTTGGCCACCTCTTGCAAATGCATTTAAGGATGCATTTAAGCTTTCCTTATCTTTCTTACATGCATTCATTATGCATTTAAGACCTTCTTATCCCTTCCTTGCCACCTCTTGGCCTTGGGCACATTTACCAAATTGTGCACATGCCCTCAAACTTTCAACTCAATCCTCCCTTGACACTTGTCAGGACACTTGTCCTTGACTCAACCCTAACTTTAGCCCTAACTCTGACTCATCCTTTTTAACCAAGCCCTTCCCTTTTCCTATAAATACCCTCACTTCCTAAGGCAAATCATCTTTCAACTCTCAAACTCAATAGCAAAGTTATAATGCCATTTTCATTCTAGCATAAGCATAAACTCATCATTTTAGATCATTTTCAAGCTTAAATCACATTTAAATTAGCTTAATTGGATTAACATAGATTCATTTCTTGTTTAATCAATCTTAGTTCATCTTTTAGCTTTGCATATTTGTGTGTTCTTGAGGCCTTTGAGGCAAAATAGGTTCCTCATACCTATTTTGTGTCATTTTGGGTCTTCTTGATCCTCAAATCATCCTATTTGCATGCTCCAAGTGCTTGAGTTTGCACACCCACATCCATTTATATCCAAGCATATCAAACGGTGCATGGGCGCATCCGTTTTAGGCTTAAACTGAGGTGGCTTTGATTTTAGTTTGTTTACCATTAAATTTGATTTGATAATATGCTATGACGTTTGTTTGTCTTTGGCCTTCAAAACAGGTTTAGGTGCACGCTCAAATCCTAGTCTACAGTAATAGTATGTATTTGGAAAGCTTTACTTGATCTCACTTGATTTATTACTTGTTTTAATTGTCACTTGGAAGCCAGTTTTTCTTCTCTTATCTTTTTTGGGGGTGGGGGTGGGGTGGCGGCAGAGGATGCAATTAGTGTAACATGCCTTGTTTTTTTGTTCGATGTAACATGCCTTGTTATCTTTTATACCCTACTATGTATAATTTACTAAAAGGCTTTAGATAGATAGTTGCTAGTCATCAATGGTTTTGGTTTGTCGGACAAACGTCAGATGCTTTATATAACCTTTGCATAGTCAAGAAAATCAGTTTGATCCTTGGCTGATCACCTTTAGTTTACTTCTGTAAGTAATCCACGTGAATAAAGGCATATTGTATTACTCTATCTAGTATGCATTGTTATTTCTGTTCATTATTTCCAGCACTAGTTTAAATATATTAAAGAGTAAACAATATTTCTTGTTCTTTAAGAATATAAGAGCAACATGTGCAAATGTCAATAATGTTTAAACATTATTGTTCTAGTTGTTATGGCAAAAAGTGACGGAGAATAATTCTTTTACGTGTGAATCAGATTCTGGGAATGATTTCCAACCTTAAACAAAAAAATCAGCTACAGTACTTCCTCTCAGTACAAGAAGCAATGAAATGTTTTTTCTCAATTGCTTGGAAGCCGTCATAGCTTACAACAAGAACAGACCAATATAACCCATGTCCAGATTATGCTGACAGGCATTTTAAAAAGACCTATAAGCATAGCAGGTGAAGAAAATAGAAATTTATGTACATTTTGGATTTCCAAATTGAGACAAGATAAAGTTGCATACCAGTAACATATATCATCCAAAAAGTTCTTTACAACACTTCAAATGGACATGGCATCAGCCAATTCCAAAATTGCCTTGTAGCCAATGATGAAGGGGGGAAAGCAAGGAAAAGAGGGGTACAAAAAAACAACAAAAAAAAACGATTATTAATGATAGTAAAAAATCAGAAATTTCTCATGTCACATTATAAGAATTATAATGCATCACATGGTTATACTAGCAAATCTATGAATTTGAGGGGAGAGATGGAAGGGCAACATTATACTCCATTTCCTATGTAATTCTTTGTACCTTATATGAAATTAAGGAACCATACAATTAAGCTCTATATTATATGCCTCCTATGTACAAGATATACAATCCCTAAACTCCTCAAAATGATTTTAAATTTTACAGTATTAAGCACTTATATAGTCCCAATTACTTTTACATTTTAGCATTGGTGTACATTGTCATGGCAAGTTGTATATGGAAATACTGATCTGAATTTCTTTGCTTTCCCATTTTTTATTTATTAACTCTGTTAATGAGACAGAAAAGAATGGATTTGGAGATCCTTACTGGTATTTCTTCATTTTTTATCCCACTGGTGTGAGATGTTTCCAAGGACACATCCAAGCTATTTCTAGGGGCTTCCAATCCTGCAGAAGAATCCATAAAAAGAATAAGATCAACTCAGATTAAACTATGGAATATAAAGATCTCTAAGTCAATAAAAAAACAATATGCCACGTGACAGTTTACCATCAGAATGTCTTT
Organism: Chamaecyparis obtusa; assembly: GCA_027943335.1. NCBI lineage: Eukaryota > Viridiplantae > Streptophyta > Pinopsida > Cupressales > Cupressaceae > Chamaecyparis > Chamaecyparis obtusa. The sequence continues at coordinate 1,407,671 of BSBK01009544.1, forward strand.
TATCTGTGAGAAACTTCCTCCCATTTTGAGGTTGATTAAAATCAAAAAGGTTCAATAAGCCACCCATACAGTTTGGAAAATCCTTATTTGAATTGATTTCTCTCAGTGGATCATAACCCTTTTTCATGACTCAGAAGAAGAATTACAGAAGAACTATTCTTCATTACGTCCGGGTATAGAAAATTCCTGCAGTTAAAAAATTTACAAAAGGTAAGCAATCACACAGAAACATAAAACATATCCCAAACTTTAAAAACAGTGCATTTATTAAGGCAACTTTTTCAGCCTCTATTGTTGCTTCTTATTTGAGCTTAACTTCACTCAATCTTGAGAGTTTAGTTCTAGTTATAAAGTGAATCTATTTTTTAAAATTTGTAAGTAGTAAACTACATATCAAATCATTAATTGGATGAATCATACAATCAACAATTCTAAAACCTAAACACGAGCTTATGCAATTCCAAGAAATTCGGAAACTGCCCACAGAATGTAAAAAGTTAATCTGCCTCCAGTAACTCTGTTAAACTCATTAATGGTTTGCAATAATTTCTACTCAATTCCTCAAAATTTCCTATGAATCAAAAAGTAAAGGTAAGGTTGCTTATTGTATGCTTCACCTTAAGCTAGCATGAGCAACTTGGCTAATTAAAAGACCCTTAGTAGGAACACACACACACACACATATATCCAACCAACAAGTTGATTTAAGGCAGAGTTCGCTGGTAGAAAGTCCTAACACTTACGATGATGAGAAAAGAAAAGTTCGCTCACCATCACATGAAATTTGGAAAGAAAAATAAAGGAGAGGATTTCCAGTTAAGATACACAATACAAATAAAGGATGAAAGGAATTTGGTCTTGCTATCCACTATCTCACATTATCCAGCCCAAGAAAGTTGGTGTTTGGGAATTGATGTTTAAACCCTCTATATAGAGTTAGAATTTTTACATTAGTTCCAAGGGTTCTTATTTTTGAATTTTTATATTAGTTCCACAGGTTCCTATTTCCAAAAACATATTATCTGGATTCAACTGTATTCAATCCATTTTTGTATAATTTTGTATAAATAGAAGGTTATATGCTGTCATCTGTCATGGATATGTCTTTTAAGGAATTGGAATCTTGACACTGTAATTTCCTTAGCCTTCTTTGGGGCTCTGTTCATTTAACAGATTAAAAAATTCCTTTTAAAGCTTTCTATAAATGCACCGTATCTCTTCTGGAGCTTATGAACCTGGAAACAGATCCAAATGTGTCTGCTAAGTCAGCTTCAGTATAGTTGACAATGCCTTGTAACACCCAAATAATTAACATCAACTTATTTTCTTGATAGTCATTAGAAGTCTGGTTTTCTTAAAAATTAAATAATGAAAAAGTCTTCACATGTAAAATGTATGTTAAGTTAAACCAAAAATACACAACATGAGTTAATACTTGACAACATGCACTTCGTGAATGAAAATATTGATGAGAAATAATAACGGAAAATATGTCGCTAAAGTTTTGCTTCCAGTAACTCCTGAAGATTTAAACTATGTTCTCTCCAAATCCTGTTCACTTGGATAATTTCTTTCTGAAAATAAAATCACAAATGGACAGCAAAGATGCCATATTTATGGGTGCAAATTTCAGACAAATACCAAAAAGGCAAGAGATGTTCTTTCCAAAATAACTTAAAAGCTGTCACCATTGTCTCTGAAGCAATATATCCCATAACAGCAAGGGCTACATATTAGCCACTAAAGTAGTAAGCATATCCCATAAGAGCTTCCCTGCTGATTTGGTCTCCTGTCCAATATGCATTTTTAGGGTTTGCGGCCAGGAAACAATCATCAAGTTCAGGTGCTATGCTTTATCTGCAGACTACTTTGCAACAGTATAAATTAATGGAATAAAATAAATTATATCAACCCGCAATCTGGATGATAGTTTTCTGCAACTTCCTTAAGCAATTATAGATTCCAATCTGTTTTGTGATCTAACATCCATTTTATAGGTTCTCTTCCATAGATCTAAATAATAGATTGTGTTTGTAAACTATACTTTCTGCCATTTTATTGATCACTTGTTTTCTACCATCATCATCCACTACAATGGCAAAAGTGGATTTCACTTGGGCACACTCCTTGTCCTTTCAAAGTCTTGTAAAATGCTATAAGCCCAAACTGTATTCTTGATGGGTTTTACAAACAATTTATGAGTCATTCTCTATAGGATTTACCAAATAATGTCCCCTGCTTGGTAGTCAATCAGATAGATCTTGAAACGGATATTGAATCAATGTTATTTGTTCAATAATCTCTTATTGCTTCCAATATAAATGGTCATATGCCACCAAAACAACGCTCTTCCCAAGAAAAATATTGGTTCTGTTGATGGATAAACATTAGTTTGAGCCACTGCTGTGTTCAAATCTTGTATCTTGATATTCATGAAATTCTGAACTTGTCAAACAGGAAAGAGACGATCCCACTACCTCTCTTACCTGCAAAGTGATTGCAAGATGTCTAGTATATTCATTTGATTCACAATTATTCATGTCGATTCTTCAAATTGCAAGAAGTTGATGCACTATCCCTAGACATCACCTAGAGGCTAGAAAGCATGTGCTAGACTGGAAAATTTTCAGCCACCTCAAAATTTGAGCTCGTATGCCACTTTTCCAAAGAAAGTAGAGTGATCTATCTGATCTGTATATCCATCCATCAATGTGACCAACTTTGTTTTTCAAAAAATAGGATGATATCTTGACAAGTGTATAAGAATCAGATAAGATATTTAAAACGGAAGACTTCCTTTCAAGATATAGACTTGTATTACATAAAACAAGACACCTTCAGATTTCTATGCCATCAAATATGATAATTCTTTTCCAAAAAGAGATTTGTCAACCCCTAAAAGTTGTTTTGAGAAATCTCCAACAGTGTTGTAGGCTCATTTTTCTGTCCTCTGGTCCAAGAAAATGGATGTAAGCTTGCTTGGATCTTGGAAGTTAGTTCACATATTGAATTATGGGAACCATGAAAAGGAAAGAACGCATATCTCATGAGATCCACTAATGGCTTCCAAAAAGGAGCACCAATTTGCAAAATTTCCATGTTTAGGTTTCATCCAAATCTACAATTTCTGGATGAGCATATGTTGAATTCCTTGAGGTGTCTTGGTACACCTAGCCCATATTGATGGTTGTTACAATCTATGGCAAGCAATATATAACATTTTAGTTTCATAATCAGGCTCTAATAGTACTCGGAGCTGTTTTAGGCAAAAAAAATGATCTTTTTCAGAAGAAAACCTGTCAATTCTTGCCCAAAAAACAACAAACTCAAATGCTATCCTCACTGAAATATAGATAGATCAAATCACTGAAATGACATTTTACAGTTTTTTATAATTCACGAATGAAGATATTGTGTACTTCCAATGTTCACTAACATTAGCAATCCCATGTAGACATGCAGAAATTTCTTCAAGTTGGACATGTAGTAGACATCGTGAAGAGAAATATAAAAACAGTTCTACCAAGCCAGTTTATCTCTCAGTGAACACATTCAACAAAAGAGATAGAAAAGGATAAGAGTCTAGACGAATAGCAACTCGTATGAAACTTTTAAAGTAGTTAACATTATTATTGTCAACATACAGAGGGTTTCCAAATTTAATCATAACCACATCATGAAGCGAAAGAAGAGAAAATGTGATCCGTAAGTTGAATAAATAAACAAAGAATTCAAAAAGGAAACAAAGCAAACTTTTGCAAAAGGAAAATGCTTTCCCACCTTGCCATAAAATCATCTCTACCAGATACATTTTTCAAGCTGAGATCTACAATGAATTTGTAAACATTATGAAGACCATTTCACACAATACTGCAGAGATTTCTAAGCCATCAAAGCCATAAGATGATAGATCTTAAACATATATGGCTATCAGCTGATGTTTAACCACTCCAGTGTATACTTCAATAATCCATAACTTCAAAAAATTATTAGCCTTAGAGAAGCTTCCTGCTAGTACTGCTTGGTTATAATCACATATAGCATAGCTAATGATTTCTCCATGAATCTTCTGATGCAGTCAAGGGTATGGAAGAAACGCATCACAACACTCTTCTACAGGGTTTCCACATGCTTTGCAATTTTTCGCAAACCAAAATAAGGGACTCTACACTTCAAATTTCAGATAACAAACTAGTCAATGAATGGAGTTCTTATAGGCCAAAATTTCATACCACAATTAGGGACCTCTCACATCCATGCTTGCTGTCTTATATCAGACTTAGGATGTCCTCATAACCTATTTATTTACCAATTTAAAACAACAAAGAAGTATTTCTCATTCACTCTCAAAACAAAGCAATATTGGTTGACAATTCATAGGCAAGATATTTAGTAAACATGTCGAATTTCACTATCATTGACATTAGAATTTGCGTCAACCTCTCATGAGGAAATATGGACCGAGTTTCCCCTTGTGAAACTGATTTACAGAAAATTTAAACTTAATCTGACAACCTACACCTGGAATTTGAAACAAAGCATCTGTTATTCAGCAATAGAATGGCAATTTAGGTACTGGTCCTCTCAGAATCTGACATAATCTTCATTAAAGAGCCTCTGTAATCTGTATATTAACCATCCAAGTCTTCAATGAATAAGCTCTCTTAGCTTGCATCTCAACCTTTGCCTCTTTCTTTTTCTTCAATATGGTACCTAAGTAAGAATATATTTCAAGTTGAAACTCCAAAAGAACCAGTAAGAGAGATACTAGGAGAAGATTAAGGAATGCAACTCCTCCTTCAATGTGGCACCCAAATCAAACTGTATGGAATCATAAGCACAGTGCCTGATCCAAATGGACTCCATAGTGATTAACGAGTTTGTATAGTTAAGAACAAATCAGAGAGACATGAATGAAAAAAGGATTCAGATATAGGGATAGTTGCAGAATAAAAATATGAAGAATTGGAGCAGGAAAGGTACACCAGACTACAATGCAGTTGCCTTATTGTCTTATTCTATAGCATAGGTGCATTAGAATCCAATATTGCATAAAACATAATAGATGTATAAACATTGATGTCACAACTTATCTATTTTGTCACTTTTGTAGAGGAGAGGAACACACTCTTTTGTCATTTCCATCCAGGAGAGGTAAAAGGTCATACAAGGGAGGAGAAAGTATGCATTATGTCTGTTTCTATTTCCAAAAGGGAGATGAAAGGTCACACGTGAGTCTTAATTTCCTAAGGCCTTGGAAACTATATATGGAATGTGAGCATGGGTTTAAGCAAGCCAAAGGGGACAATCATGTATTGCACCTTCTCTAGGCAAGGAAGAACTATAATTTGTTGTATCATCTATTTTATGAGTATAATACTTAGGTAGAAGAGAAATTGCCACATTAGAGTTTTCCAAGTTCAAATATTGTATTATATTACAGAATTTTTTTTTCCAATAGCCAAACATAATTTATTAATCAATGGTTGTCATTTAATTGTTAATAAGTAGCACAATATAAATTCTTGGTTTTTTAATTTCTATAAGCACACATCTTAAGATTTTATGAACCAATGCCATCCTTCCAAATGAGTCAAAAATAAAATGCAACACTTCAAATAGGGATCCTACGATGTAGGAACTGGGACATGCACACGTCTAAGTGCCATGCAAACTTTATTATGAATTTGAACTCTTCCTTCACATGGGTGCATAGATTGTAGATAAAAAAAGTGCAATCAAGTCTGGCTCATTCAATTGGAAACTCTAACCAAACTTATCTCCATCTCTACTTAAGTCAACTACTCATCTTCCTCCTAGGCACTTGCAATCCTAGTCAACAACTTGTGTATGAAGTGAGACCCTTCAAACATCTAGGCACCATTTTGAAAGGGAAAGGATTCAAATTTGAATTTCCAAAATATTTATAGCCAACAAGTTGTCTACTTGTTTCCCAAAGACATCCCTATATTAAATGCTAAGGGTAAGAAATAAATGTAAGCTCCCTACTCACACAATGGTTTCTAAGGCCTCCTTTTATCTCTTCTAGCTTTTAATTAGACAATGCTCAATCATTTCCCCACCAAATTCCTCTCTTCATTTCTACTCCTCCTGCAGATCTTTATCTACCACAATCTGTCCCCCAATTTCTTCTCTTTTGCTTCCCTCTACTATAGAAAATAAATCCCTTTACCTCCTATTTCTTGCACAACATGCCCCAATTCTTCCTTATTTGAGAACCCTTTGCATAGAGATCTTGATATAATTGTTCATCATATTATATTTTTACTATTACTTTATACTTCTCCTAGCATAAATTTGATGCCTATTTTACATAAGTTTATCAGGAAAGAAACCTTATCCAAAAGAATCTACCTAATGAAAATGATGTTAAATCTGATCATAAAACCTTCCTTAATCATGTACATGCATATCGATTAATATAATCTCTTTGATTAAAATAGGTAGTTGGAATTTCGATTGCTACAACAACATTTCCTTCTTGAAGTTTTAAGTTGTTTATTGGATATAGGAGCAAAATTAGGTTTCTCTTGAAATTACAGAGTTGAAAATCTTGGATGTGAATTTGAGGTGTAGAGTAGGGGGGCAATGCCAAAGTGATGATCTATTAATGATTGCAACAACAAAAACTTATGGAGAACTTGAGAACCTTAAATGGAGGCGAATTGGGTTCTATATGTTTGGAAGTCAAAATTGCTATATTTAAGGGATTTCGTGAGTCAAATCTAGGGTATGGAACTATCCTTCCTCTCACTAACAATACTTGGGTAACTAAAAAGCATGCCATGGACCTTAAATCCTTCACATAACTCAAGTAGATGGGCATGGGTGTGTCTAGCACCAGTTACTCTCTAGGATTGCATTCAATTTGGATAGATCTAGTTGTTTTGGCCCATAGATTACATGATGCTATTGATACCTTGGGAATACAAATCCATGTGTGGCATCAATAAAGTGTTGGGAAATCATTTTTGCTTGTTAGATATCAATAAAATTTAGTATTATGTTTTAGTTTTCTTGATCATTTTCATGTATTTCATGGTTTTTCTAATTGAGTTGTGAGATTTGACTAGTTATTTGTAATTCAAATTTCATAAATCAGAAGTTAGCATTTCATTATAAATCTATTGTATTGGAATCTAGGCAGCATAACACGGGAACGCGCACCCCCCTAAAACCCCCAAGTACTGGGTGCGGGGACATCCCTGGGACGGGTACTCCACGCACCCCCACTGATGGCGAAGCCCAGCCGCACCCCAGCTGCACCGATCGGGTGCTTGGGGGGTCTTGGGTGCGGGGGTGCGCGGACTGGGTGCTGCCCAGCTGTCCCTCGAGTGCACCCGGTGCGGGACGGGGTGCGACAGCCCCAAAACAAAAAAATAAAAAGTTTTTAATTATTTTTTTTTTTAAAAAAAAGGTTGTATGTGAACCCTAAAAGGGCATGGGTCCCACAAAAATCCCTCTAAGCCTTCATAAAGCTCATTTGTTTGATTTGGCATTCACATTTGGCATCCACATTTTTTGCAACAGGTAAGAGGAAAGTGAGAGAAAGAGTTTGAAAGAGCTTGGAGACTGATTTTGCAAGTGATTGCAAGATCAAAAGGAGCAAGAGGAGCGAGGAGATTCCATTTTGCAAGTGATTCATCAAGCACAAGGTAGGGTTTGACCGTTTTTACTAAGTATTTTCTTTGTTTTATTTTCAGATTTTCATTTTTGAATGCATTGTTTGAGTTTTAGACTTTTAGTAACTTAGTTTTAAGTTGTTAACTTTTATAAATTAAATTTATTGTTTTAGATTCTTGTTGATAGGCTGAATATGTTGAATGTGCTTCAAAATTGATTCTTTGAATGCATTGTGTCAAAGCATTATGTTAAATTTTTAAAATTTTATTTGTTATAAACTTATAAACTTATAAGTTAGGCTGAAATTTAACATAATGCTTTGACACAATGCATTCAAAGAATCAATGTTGAAGCACATTCAACATATTCAGCCTATCAACAAGAATCTAAAACAATAAATAATTAGTTAATTTTTTTTTAAAATTACTAATTAGGTTGTTATTTTAAATGCAGTGTCTAAATGGCCTCTAGTCAAAGTGGAGAAGAAATAGGATTGTATGAGGAAAGTGCTAGTATATCTGAGTATGAGCCTGATCATCAGGGAAGTGAGCATGGGGATGATCTAGAAGCTCAATCTAAACCACCTTATAGTGCACCAGGAGTACCTTCTATTGACTGCCCCTCAAAGATATTGACATAGTTTGCTAGGGGTCCATTTGATCCAAAGTCCCCTCTAAAACAATTTGCAACCAGAATTTCACTCCCTATAGCTACAAGTGGTGGCACAAGAAAATGGAAATGTAATTTATGTGGCACAAAATGGTTTGGCAGCATTACTAGGGTCAATTCACACCTTCTCTTTTGGATTGGATTTGGTGTAAGTCCATGCAAATTCCTGGCAAATGCTGAAAATGTGAAGTGTAGAATTGAAATAAACAAACTGTGGGGCATTCTTGATGATAGTGCAGTTGGAGTGCCTAAATCTTTGGTTGGTAGGCAACAGGTTCAGGCTATTCAGCAGTTACAGGGGCAGTGAGATACTTCTACACGTATCTTGCATCAGAGAGCAGGAACTTTGTTAGTTTTAGCTTCCATCCCTTCATCCATTCAGAGTTCAGTAGGGGAGACCAGCAGGGGGAAACGGAAGGTAGGAAGTTCTACTTCTAACCCCATTGCTGATTTATTTAACATACACGCGAAGGATCGGTTAGACGATGCCATTGGTATATTCTTATTTGCCAATGGCATCCCATTGCATGTTACTCGATCTCCTTATTATAGGGATATGATGTCCTTGGTGGCGAGAGATGGAGGGCCTTCATATGTGCCACCAGGTGAGCACAAATTGAGGACGATGGTCTTGGATAGGCAGTATAACAAGATCGGGGTTTTGATGGAGCAGATGAAGGCATGTTGGATGGAGTCGGGTTGCAACATTATTATGGATGGGTGGATGAACATTAGACATCGTCCACTCATCAACATCATGGTCACATGCACTGAGGGCCCATACTTTCTAAAGGCAGTTGATTGTTCAAGGCATCGTAAAGATGCTGATTTTCAGTTTCACGTCCTTAGGGATGCCATTGAGGAGGTTGGGCCACAAAATGTTGTCCAAGTAGTGACAGATGCAGCACATGTGTGCAAAGCTACAGGGAGGCTTGTTGAGGCAGCCTATAGGTATATTTGGTGGACTCCATGTTGTGTGCATGCCATGAACAATGCACTCAAGGACATGGGAAAAATTGGTTGGATAAAACAAGTGGTTCATGATGCAAGAGAGGTGCAGATGTTTATCTGCAATCACCATACTTCACATGCACTGTTCAGGAGCTTTGCGAAGGAGTTCCTGAAACCAGTCGAGACTAGATATGCATCATATTACATTCTCTTGGAGAGAATGGTTGAGTTGCAAGAGCCATTGCAACTCATGGTTATGACATAAGAATGGAATTAGTGGGCTGAATCCAAAACAGACCAGGGGAAGAGGGTAAAGGAGATGGTGAAGACTGATCAGTTTTGGATTGATGCAAAATACATAGTCTCCATCATTGCTCCAGTTTTCACGGTCATCAGATATGGTGATGAGGATGCACCTACCCTTGGAGAGATTTATGAGTGCATTGATTCCATGCTTTGCTAGATGAGGGCTATTGTGCGTGAGAGAGACCCCACTCTAGCATTATATACTAAGCACATTCAGCCTATCATTCACCATAGGTGGGAGAAGCTGAACACTCCTTTGCACATGGCTTCCTATGCATTGAATCCTAAATGGTACATGTCTAGGCCTGGTAGAGTTACACCACTTCAGGATGATGAGGTGAAGGTCGGGTTCTTTCGGTGCATTGGTAAGATGTTTGATGCTAAGACTGCTAGTGAGATTCACTTTGAGTGGACGGAAATTGCCACTCTTATAGGTAATTGTTAATTAATATTTATTATTTACTTTTAGACTTTTAGTTTTACAGTTTTACTATCTTAGTATCTAGAGTTTGGTAACTTTACTTTTAGTTTTACTGTTTACATTATGTTACAACTGTCAACTTATTATGTTCCAGGATACTCGGATTTGGCAAAGATGGACATTAGAACTATTGCACAGAAGCATCCGATATTGTGGTGGAAATGTCATGGAGCACAGAAGGCAAAGATTACCGCACTAGCCATCTGATTGCTTTCTCAGGTTTGTAGTTCCTCATCTTTAGAACCTATTGAAGTTTTTAAATTTAAGAGTTTTTAATTTTAGTTTTAATTTTCTGATTTTAATATTTATAAATTTTTTTGCTATCTCAGGTTTCTAGTTCCTCAGCTGCAAAGAGGAACTGGTCTACTTATAGCTTCATCCACTCTATTAAGAGGAACAAACTTACCTCTAAGAGAGCGGAGAAGCTAGTTGCTGTACGCAGTGCCTTGCGTATTGTAGATTGCAAGACACACGGGTACAAAGAGAGCCCAGCAGCACAATGGGATGTAGAGCCAGAGGATCCAACATAGATCGATGAGGACCAGGTTGCAGCAGAAGCCGATGTAGGGCTAGTTGGTGTTCCTTTGGCAGACCTTGACCATGAGGACTCCCAATCCAGTAGTTCTAGTGATGAGGACTTTGGCTTGGGGCATGATTAGAGGCCTCCCATTCTTGCATTTTGACATGATATCAGATTGACATTTTGATTTTGTACTCATTTTGATATTGATGATTGATCATGATTCATTATATCATATCATGCTACTCTGCTCATTGTAATCATGATCATCTTTATGATAACTTTAAATGATTATCATTATGTTACTATGTTGAAAACTTGAATGTTTAATAGTTCTAATTCGTGTATTTCAATATTGTATGTAACTTAGTAGTTCAATTTGGTATGTTAAATGAAACATCTTTTCATAATTAACATTTCAAGTTATATATGTATAGTATGCAATCCCCCCCCTCCCCCCCGTACCCTCCCCCCCGCCGTCCCCTCGCCATCCTGAAATTGAGGCCCTTTTTTTTCCCACACCCGAAACTCGTCCCGATGTACCCGTGTACCCGTGTTTCACTGAATCTAGGAGACTTTTTTCTACATTTAACCTGCAAGTGCAATATGGTAGTTATGTATGTTTTTTAATGATTGAATTATCTTAGGAAAATAACACCATCTTGGGAATTTGATTGTGTGAGAACTAGTTAATGCTACTTCAGTTTAAGTGTTGGTTTGTCTACTCTATGAAATCAAATATTATTCTGAAGATCACTCAAACTCATTCTAAACTATTTCCACTACTTTGTCTTTGGAATATTATTTGGAAGCTAATTAAGTTGAAGATAGATGTATAATTAATTTAAAAATTAAAATTCTTAGGACTTTAAATTTTGGATCTTGCATTGCATGTAATCATTAGTGTCTAAATCTTGAACTTATAAATTTATAATATAATATTTTGATTATCTTGCGTCGGTAAAAAAGTGAACTGGAAAAGTGGTTTATGTTAATTATATAATATTGATTCACAAACATTTCTAAAAGTTAGTGAAATCCTTTCAATTTCATAATTGGAATGAAGCCTTGTAGTTGTATTTTCCTTGGCCAAAAATTTAGGTGCCTTGAAAAGAACAACAAACATAAACCTCTAGGTTCATGTCTAGACTAGTTGATATAAACCTTAGGGGAAGCACTTCACTTTCAAGTGAGAACATTTTTTTTCTGTAAGTTGGTGCATTGAAAATCATATTAGTGAAATGGCACTAGAAAGAGGGCACCATCAAAGAACCTAGGACAATTATTTCAAAGTTGAGATCAATTTAGGGCGATTTTGAAATTTTGTATATTAGTTGACATAAGAAGCCAAGATGAGATAAAGGAAAACTTAGACCATGACCTAATCAATTTGCTAATCTTTGAGAGTTGCTCTTGTTTCCTTTGTCAATCCTTTTTCAATTTCCCCACCTACATCAACGAATACACCTATTGCATAGGTAGTTGAACAAAGTACTTTAGACATTGCAAGCCTATTTCATGACTTGCCTAAAATTCTATAAGATTTCTCCCAAAATATAAACATGATGAGATTAGGTGATTAGAGAAACACATTCAAGCCTTCAAAATTTCAATGATATGCCTTCAACTAGAAGATGAAGATGTAGCCTATTGAATGTTTCAATTTACCTCAAACGAGTTCACTTATGATTGGTACATCAATATCCCAAAAAGTTTTATAATTTATTGAACTCTAACTGAAATTTCTTTTGTTAATCATTCTCAACTACACATTGATCCAACAATTATGTATCAACAATTTTCCTCAAATTATAGAGAACTCAATGAGTCCAAGAGATTATCCAATACCCAATTCCATAAGCTATGAAACAATTTGGTAGCGTATGTGCCAACAATCACAACTTCTCTACAAATATATCTCAAAGCTTTGGACCTGTTGAAAAACCATGTTCACGATGTCATTATAGTTTAAGACATTAGGTGAAAATATTTAACAGATTTTCCCTCCCTTTGCCGTGGTAGTCTCCAATCCAAAAATAAACTTTTCATGCCTATTAAGTGAGTAAAAGAAAAGACTATTAAATAAATAAAATCAAATGATTATATAAATAAAATGATGTGAAAACTCAAAGTTTGGATCTCTAATTAGTTTATGCCTCCTCTCTCTTTGGATCTGTGATTCCCTCAAAATAAATGAACCTCCACCTTTGCTATCCAATAAATTAGTTCGGCCCAAATATCTAGTAAAGCTCTAAAATCCTATCTTTGCCCTTCTTCCTACACATCACTTCTCACACACTTGCCAAATTTAAACAACTTTCACACCTATTCAAACCCACTCATCAAGAAATAGGTTCTCAAACCAACTAGACATACCCTCTATACCTATACCAAACTTTGGAGAACAAAATGCTGAAAAACTAGTGACTGAATGCAGTTTTTTACTTTTTACAGGCTGAAGTTTCATACCCCAGTTAAGGACCTTTTACATCCATGCATTCTGTATTGTATCAGATTTAGGAAATCCTTATAGACAATTAATTTACCACTTTAAAACAGAAAGAATTGTTCTTCATATACTCAAAACTAATTAAGTTTGGCTAACAATTCATAGACAAACTATACAGGAAACAAGTTTATTTTCACTATCACTGACAACAGAGTTTACATCAGGTCCTCTACAAAGAAATTTGGATAGCATTTACCCTTGTAAAACTGATTTACATAGGATTTATACTTCCTCTTAAAAACCCACATTTGACACAAAATGCCTCTATTCGGCAATAGAATGACAGTCTAGGCACTAGTCTTTTGGAAATTTGGCATAGTCTTCACCCAAGAGCTTCTTTAACCTGCATATTGACCCTCCAAGTTTGATTATACATCTTAAACCAGAGACAAGAATGATCAATCTCTCTTTCCTTCCATCCCAATCTTCCCCTCTTTCTATTTCTTAAATATGAAATCTAAGTGAGGATCTTTCAAGTTGAAACTTCCAAACAATGAGCATGAGAGATAAGATACGATAAGATAAATTTATTAATATCCAACAAGAGACCACAAGAGAAAATCAATGAAGACAACTCATTCAATGTGGCACCCAAATACAATTGAATGAGATCATGAATGTGGCACCATACTTCAGTATGAGTGGGTGTAAAATGCAACACTTCAAATAGGATTCCTACAATGGAAGAACTACATTCAAACTTTTGGGTGACCTGCAAGTTTCTCTTTGACTTAAAACTCTTCACATGGGTGCATGGATTGAAGACAAAAACATGCCCTCAAAGGTGGCTCATGAAATTTGAAACTCTCCCCAATCTTATTTCCAACTTTCCTTGAACTCAGCTCATCAAATTTCTACTCCTAAACACTTGCATTGCTAGTCAACAAATTGTGTGTGAAGTGAATCTCTCTACACATCTAGGGCACCATATTGAGAGGGAAATGATTCAAATTTGACTTTCCGGAAGATTAAGAGCCAACCAAAAAAGTACATATTGTAATTTTGGTTGATGTTGATTGCTCATTTCCTCAAGATGCTTCTACATCACTTTCCCTAGAGTGTTTTCTCTGGTTTTCAACAATCAACAATCTATAGTATCAATAAAATTGCTTATACCTTATGAGTGTACATTGCACCAAATAAGTGAGGAATAGTATTCAATTTTAGCTTACATATAGGTAGTATAACCCTGAGACAAGGCATGTACTAGAGTCCCCTTAGTAGCCTTTACATAGATGCCCATAGACATTTATAATAAAGAATTTCGGTCATCAGCTCTGCTAGCTTTCTTATAACCAGTTGAAGAGCACATTGCTCAGAATTTTGAATCTCCACACCCTTCTAGAAGATCTGGCATAGTCTCAACTTCAAAAGAAAGAAACAATGCATTTGTACATGATTAATCTTGCCAATAATAGCCAATATTCATGGAGGTCCATGGCCGATTGTATTGTGAACATATAGCCTGTCTTCCCTTTCTATAATTGTTGACAAATCCACATATCCTTGGGTTAGGGGACCACTCGGAGGACCCATGGGGCAAGTTCAAGTGGAGGGATCCTGGGGTGTTCACGGGGCCCCATGGCACAAAAGAGGATCCCCGATTTTCATTATGAAGACCAATCTTGCTTTCTTCATGCAATCCAAAGGGCTACTTGAGACACATTATTATTGATTATCAAAGTCCAGTCTCAAAAGAAGACATAGAATGACAGCTTTCCGTGAACCAGAAGCAATTCCGTGGTTCAAAACACCTGAACACTCCTGATGCACTAATTGCTGGAAACTGATCACTAAGAGATCCTCATATGCAATAAGACCAGAAATTATAATCCTGAATCCAGACTCCGAGGATTATTTGATAACATATAAATCATTTCAGAAACTCAAAAATTACCTTCCAGTGCATATTATATTATTAAGTCAAATTTTCAGACTACATCATGGCTTCAATACAAAGTTGAAAACTTTATGCCATCCACAAATCATGTTAATTAAACAAGAAAACAATATAGCCAAACAGATGTACAATTTTTTGCCCCTAAATTAACTAAGCACCATGCATTCCTAGAGGGTAAAAGCAAATTTTGACAGCAATCTGGTTGATTTTGGTGCTGAATTCTGATATGATGAAAGAATTGAAGAGATTGTACCAAATCTTAACCTTCTGTCGAAAAGAGAAAGCAACTTCACTACTTCCTCCCATATGTTTTCAACAATACTCTAGTTGAATTTTTTGATGAAACTAAAATACTTATTTTAAACTTAAAAGGAAATGTAACTTGCTGAGTCTGGATCCATATAGAACCTCTCAAGCCAGAAGCAAAATAATTGTTCTAAACGAACACACATATTTACATTCTTGACATAACTATAAATTCCCTGCTCTGTCTTCAGGGCAAAACAACTTTGCTTTCTAAAAAGAGAATTTGATAAATTTAGTTAAAAAATGTAGACCTGTAATATTAGTAGCCTGGAAATATGATTTCACACGTGCCAACATTCCAAACAAGAAGCATAACAACTTTTCAAAACAATCACAAAAATATAAAAATGGTGCAATGCTTTCAGACAGTAAGTAGTCTTACATAAGAACCTTGCAAACATTGTGAAACCAAATTTAGCTAAATTCACTTAACTTTTTACACAGAAACTGCACCTAGTCAGAGTTTCTTAGCAAAACTAGAATATTTGTTGTCAAGAGTAAGACACATAAATCCACCCATTGAATAACTTTTCAACCAGAAGTGAAATAAATGTTCCAAATAAACATAAGTATTCACATGTGGTCAAAATACAAAACCCTGCAGTGGTTTTGACCCATCATAAACTCTCGAATTTTTAAAAAATCTTTGGTTTGAGTCCAACTAACTGTTTTCCAGACAAAAAAAGAGAAAGAAAGTTGAAATATTTAATTAGAACTCCACGTGTAATATTTGTTATCAAAAACCATAATCACACATGTAAAGATCAAAACATTCTTGCGAAGGAAGCACAAAGTCAAACACTCACGCAGAGTAAAAATGCAAAACTGTTGCAGTGTTTTCAGACCAAATAAGCAGCCTCTAGACCAAACCAACACCTTCCAGTCAGAAATAAAGTCTAATTTTACACAAAACCATAGAGTTCTTACCTATTCAGACTTTGTCTGCCTAACATAAATGAACTCTTTTCAGAGAACACAATGGCTCACGTTTAAAGATCTCTCAAGCAGGAATCAAAATTAAATGCTCCACACAAGCACAAATATTCAATTTCCCAACAAGGCAACGCAATCCTGCAGTGTTTCAGACCATAGAAGAAATGTCAGAACAAAAAGGAAGTATTTTGAATCCACAGGCATGTGAATCTAATTCTAGGCAATTTCATTCTGTTCTCATCAAAAACTCTACTAATCAAATAATTTTTTTTCAAACTACAGAGCTCTCTTTGTTTGTGCCAAAACAAAGACTACAATATACACTTCGCCAAATTCAGTCCAATTTTAGGAAAAATCACTTCATTCTTAAGACTGCAATATACACTTGGCCAATTTCAGTCCAATTTTAGGAAAAACCACTTCATGCTTAACAACTTAAAATTTTGCACAAAAAAAGTTAACACTCCAAAAGTCCTTACCTATTTCGTGCCAAATTATTCACTAATCAGTCAACAAAATATACCTCTTCCTCCATTTACTTCCAATTTTAGTTTTGCGCACAATTCCACAAGTCTTCAACCCTTTTAGCTAAAAACAAATTATTATTGACCCAAAATTACACTTCCTTAGACAGTTTGGCACCAATCGGAAATGCTAGTCCTTCACCATTTGAGACTGATTTAAGCCAAAAGTTTTCTATTTTCAGCAATCGAAACCTCTAACAACACTCGAAAAGTCCTCATCACATTTAGGCCAAACTAAACAGTGATTGACGTCAGGAATTCGCCTACTTCAACAGTTAAGCGCCGATTTAAGCCAAAATCATTCTGTTTTTCATAATCAAAACCTCTAACAAAACTGCAAAATTCTTCAAAACTTCTACACCAAAATAAACCATTGCGAGGCACAAAAATACACTTCCTTCACCAGTTCACCTCCAATTTAAGCCAAAATCACCCTGTTTTTAACAATCAAACCATCTAAGACAAAAAGAGAAAGAGAAAACAACAATCCAAAAGTCTTCAACTCTTCTACGCCAAAATAAGCTCTAATCATCCATCAAAATATATTATGAATTTACTTCCAACGTAAGCCAAAACAGCACTGCCTTTTAAAAATCAGTCCAAGTGTCCAAATTGTTTCAAGCCAACAACAAAAACACTAATCATCCATCAAAACATATTTCTTCACTCATTTACTTCCAAACTTAGCAAAAAAACGCGCTGCGCCTTAAAAATCGGTCCAGAATATTATAAATCAGAAGCATTCAAACTCTCGCCAAAATAGACATTAATCATCCTTCACAACATACAAATTCATCAATTTACAATCATTGTTAAGCAAATATACACTATTTTTTCAGCATCGAACCAAAATAAAAACTAATTATACCTGAAGACGAACTAATTCAACAATTCACTTCCAATTCAGCCTAAAGACTCTGTTTACAAGCATTAATCCAAATTACACATTAAAGATGATTAAAACCTGACCTGAGCAATGAAATCAAACACGAAGAAAATCCTCATCATATAATTCTTCCTTCAAATTTCAGAAGGAAGAAACATACGGCGTATACGTCTAGTTTATAGAATTTTGACTAAAATCTTGTCACGAGAATTTCTCGTTTCTTTCCGATATTTTTATCTTCTGCCACATATGCCACGCCGATTCGATCAACCAAAAAATGAAATAATTTATAAAAAAAAAAGGTTTCAAGGTAGAGATGAGGCATGGTATTATTTTTGCAGTAACTCACCTGACACCCAGCTCACCGTGAAATCCCCACCAATTTTATAACAATAACCGCCACATTTAATGCTGTCTTCTTATCTTGGACTGTCTAAATAAACGATGCTTGTTATGATTTTAATCAAATAATTAGTCTGAACAGTTGCTACATTAAACACCTTTTGTTTTAAGTTCGTTCTCATGAAACTGGGATTGGGTGTTCAAGATTCTAGATTTATTTAATTATTATTATTATTACATACTAGTTTCTAGATTCGATGTGTTTTTTAGCATTAATGATCTATTATTTTTTGCTTTCCATTCCTACACTCTTATCCTGATGATGGATCACACACACTCCAAAACATTTTCTATGACGCTAAAAAAACACACAATCTAATAAAAACTAACATGTATTAAAAATAGATTGTGGAAATCTGATATTATTATGATTATGTTCATATATATACTACAAATGTTTATATATATATATATATATATACTACAAATGCTTTTAAAACTGTGTATGTTTTTTTGTTTCCACTTTTGAATTGCACTCAGCAATCCATCTTACTAAGAGGAAAAGTAAAGAGAAGGATTTCAAATTTAGACTTAAAAGGAAGAGTCCAAGTGGTGAGTGGAATTGTTGAGTGCAATCTAGAAGTTGACATAAAAAAACATACACAATTATGTATTGAGAAAACTTATGTAGGCATACATATTTGTTAAATATTTAGGGAATACTATTAAGGAATAATTTAAGTGAAACTTATCATTTAATTAAACATTAGAAAAAATAGAAAAATATGAAAAAAAAAATCACTATCCAAACATTCCTTTACAAATTAAGATTAGTATTTTTCCTATTGGTTGTCCTCATTCAATGACCCACTTGGATGTCTTAATATTTATTATTCTGAAAATAATTATGTCACTTTGTTTGAACGAATTTATGAATTTTTTTAAATTGTTAATTTTTGTGGATTTTTTTGTCTTGTAAGAGCTTGTAAGAGTAGTCTAATAGTAATCTAGATATCTTAAATACATTCTTGTAAAAACTTAATAAATTGGTATAGATATCTTAAATGTAAGCGACTCTCTAATTTATGTCATAAATGCAATATAGATACGTGGAGACTAATATCTCTTGGTACCTTTTAGATAGATGTTAATGATATCAAGAAGGATTTGAAATGGAGTGAATAAATAAGAACAATTTCTTAATATGACATTGATTTACATATTAAACATTCATTATAACAAAGATATCTCTCAAAAACATATTGAATGAATACTAATATCTCTTGGTACCTTTTAGATAGATGTTAATGATATCAAGAAGGAATTGAAATGGAGTGAATAAATAAGAATAATTTCTTAATGTGACATTGATTTACATATTAAACATTCATTATAACAAAGATATCTCTAAAAACATATTGAATGAAGATGTCTAACTAATTTATATAACATGTTGAAGAAAAATAATTAAAATTAATAACATTTGAAATATTTACATTAACTTTAAAATTATCATTACTACATAAATAAGTAACGATTGAAATAGAAAATAATTATTAATTATCTAAATTTTTATTTAAAAGATTGTATTTGAAAAAAATTAAATCAAACTTTATTTAAAATTTTCATAGAACACGACATTAAAAAAAGCCCAAAGATTATTATTAAACACACTTGAAAAAAAGTTGGGTAGGGTTTTAAAGCTTCTTTTAACTTTGATTAATATAGAAGCAGCAGCATGGCCTTATTCTTTATTAAAAGACATGAAATGAATTGTTAATCAGCTCTCCACATGCATCCCAAAGCCTAGAAAAGGAATTGTACATCTCACAACTTTAGTTTTGTCTTACAAAACTTTAATTTATAATTTGAATAAAAAGGAGGTGTGAGCTGGAGCAAATGGGGTGTATGAGAGGACCCAAAGTGGTTTACATTTTCTATTTAGTGATAAAGACTTGTTTAAGGTGGGTAAAATCATTCCTTTGCATTCTTTTATAATAAAAGACAGAAAAGCTTTAAAGCTTTTTTTCACTTTGCTTTGAAATAAACTTTAGGGTATGATTGTTGAGTTGGTTGAATGTGGCATGATTCATAACACCTAAATACTTATGATTTTGGACACCAAATAATAGATCAGCCTTCCAAAATCATGATGGTTGGATATTATGTTAACGTTGACAATTAGGTTTTGGTAGAAGGGGCAACTTTTTATAATTAGGTACAAGGTCCTAAACAAATTAGGTAGAAGGTCTTTGTTTGGTTAGGGATTGTATCTTTGTGTTTTTTGGTATTTTCACTAACTCTTTTGGTATCTTCACTAACTCTTCGAATCTAAAATTGTCATTTATTACTTTTTAATGAAAAATGACTTTTTAAAAAAATATATAAGAATTTGAATATATAAATTTTCGTATTTTTTTTATAGTCTATGATTTATAATAAAATATCTCTGGATAAAAATTGTGGATGATTTTTCTATTTGAGATGGATGTTTCTAATCATAGACTACATGATAGTTGATGTAAAAATCACACAGTTTATATATCCAAAGATATTTTATTATAATTATTATTTTTTATAAATATTTAAAATATCATAATATAATAATATATATTATTATTATAGTGAATAGTTAAGGAAATAAAAGAATATATACTTAGTAATTGTAGTAGATTTTTATTTTGGAGATAAAATAAAAGCCTTGAAAATACAATGTCTAATTTGTTACTTCAAAATTAAAATTAAGAAATGCTATCCAACAATCTAAATCATTCTAGTTCTCAATGTAAAAACCTCATGTTCTCACATTTAAAACTTGATGGAAATAAGAGTGTAAGATCTCAATGGAATATAATTTGGGAAACATAAAATATATCAAATAACATATTGTATTCTACTTTCTCAAAATGACTCTTAGACTACGTATAGATTTAATGCTATCATATTTCCACAATCTATTTTTTTATCACTTAGTTACTTCCGATTTGATTGTGTGTGTTTGCTTTTGCATCAATATTTTGAATCGCACCATCAGGGTGTAAAATGGTGCAAAGAGATGTAGAATTTACATATAGTGTAGAAATGAACATTCTACATCTCTACATCTCTTAGCAAAAAAAGAAACACACAATCAAACTTAGAAACAACTAAGTGATATATGTATAAATTTTGTAGAAAACTGATATATTCAACTTTGACTACAACTTGTTTTGTATTTTGTATATTGAATTTATGAATTTCATTTATATGAACCATCTAAATACTTAAAAAAGAATTCAAAATAATTATTATAAACTATACATAATCTCTCTTTCAACTATAAAACATAATAATTTTATAAAAAAAAAAAACTTGATATCATATCTAAAACTCTATATTCCAATTGAGTGCCTAAAAGTCATTAATCAAAACACCTAAGCCTCTATTCATTTTGATGGTATATCAAAACCCAAACAGAGATCTATTAAGCATGATAAGAATCTTTAATAAAAAGAACTCAAAAGAAAACAAGATTTGATTTAAGAATGTCTACAAAATCAAGGTGGCCCGTTTCATCCCACAAAAAGCATATTCATTGCGTTCCTTCCATTGGTGGAAATACCCAAAAAAACAAAAGAGGGAAGGACAAAATGGGTCACAAGACTTTGATTGAGATGCTTCCCATAAAAGTAATATGGAGTGATTGTATGAGCATCTAATATTCTAATGGTGAACTTACCTCCAATGTCTTTTCAATGGACCCACAATCTGTGGTCATTAGTGCGCTCATCTCAATCCCAATTAATGTGACATCTGAATGAGGGAAACTAGCCACCATATGTTTAATACCAATTTAATTTTACTGATCATTTGTCAGACAAGAAACAATAGTAGATATAAAGGATCAAATGTACAACATATTAAAACCCCTATTCTAGACTGTTGTATCCATTTTTTTAGCTGGATTTCTGTTGAAGTCTGTACCTTTACATTCTATATGTATTATAAAGCATAAGTGTTTTTTTTCTATATGTATTATAAACCATAAGTGTTTTTTTTCTATATGTATTAGAAACAATAAGTGTTTTTTTACTTTAATTATGGGTCATTTTACATGTTTTATGAGATAGAGAAATTGCTTTGTATTCAAAGAGAGTTCTAATATATTTAATGTCTTAGATATGATAACTGTTGTTTTTATTAAATATCTAAATGATCTTTATTTTAAAAAGTTTTCAGGTATCTTATATACATAAAATTGTTTCTATTATAGATGGATCATATCATATTTATTTTATAAGATCTATATGTTGATTTCATTAAAAAAAAAATGTAAAAAGTCTAATATATTAGACACAATTAACTATTAATACTATTAATTTAATGTGCATTAAATAATAAGTTATATTAAGAACTTAAAGTAAGAAATTATATGTATCAACCACTATTATGCATGTAGAATTGAGAAACAAGCTTAACTTAATTTGAAGGCAAAAAAAAACTCATGAAAGTGACACATCTAAGTTGTGATGAGGTATATTTGTATGGCTCCTCTTCAAACATTTACACCTAGTGTATCTCTAAATTTCATAGGCCATAGGGTTCACATAACCAAGGATGAGGTGGGGGCCACGTCAAAAGAATCTAACAAACAAAACTTGATATGTGCATAAGAATTTAAGGACTCCCACATACATCATTTCTTTTTTCCTTGCTCTAAGCCTTCTTCATAGTCTCCAATATGTTCATATAGGATTTCACCATCTATTTATAGTTGAGTAGGAAACTAGTAACACTTTAGATAACTGTTAAAAAACACTTACATTTCTTCTAGTTCTTCAAGAATGCTCACATCATGTTCATCATAGAAGTTTAGCACACATACACAATGTGGTTAAAGATCCTTATTTTCTCATAGATGAATTGTGTACTTTCAAAAAAGGCATTACATACATCAAAATAGTATTTTTTTAACATGTTAAGTGATATTCAATTTGGAAGGATGTATGTAGGATCAAATGAATATGCAAGAACTAGTAAAAGGTAAATTTATTATGCAATTGTATTGAATATTAAGAAATTAAATGTCTTCCTTTAAAACACAAATAAACACATTCCTCATCTCCACATCTTTGTTTCTCAACAACCTTAAAATTGTCATTAGTCATTGCTCCTATATTATATTAAATTGTTTAATTTGTGCTAAATTAATATTTATCATAAAAAAGACAATAACATGCAGTATCAAGTCTGATTCTTCTTGCATCATAGGTTGATGGTGACTCCCCTCTGGATGATGCTATTGTTGCAGATCTAGCCTCCTTAGTCCTCATGGATCCTACTCCTTCTATTGTTGCTTATTGTTCTTGGTACGACCCCCTCTAGCCGCATGGACCCTTCTCCGCATGTTTCTCTTGCTCTTCTCTAATCTTTAGGTGACGATGTGCAACCTTCTCAGCACTCCACCCTTGTGTTGACAGTCTCTTAAAAGCGGTTTCACCACTTGTTCCCCCTTTTGGTGGGATCATAGTGATAGAATCGCCTAGGCAATTGTTCAATGGCCTAGGGAAAATCATCCTTTAGTCTCTCATTCTTCTTTGCATGTTGTGAGTGAGTTGTCTACCCACTCTTGAGGTGGGCTTCTAGCTTTTATGCTAGTGTGTCATTTATGGCCTATCCTTGTGACAACCATCACCTTTGTTGTTTTGATTAAGTAAAAATAGGTTTTGAAAGGACCCGAAACCTTGTACAAAGAGAAAAGAAAGATAGAGCGATGAAAGATCATAAAAACCAACTGTGGAACACCACCAAACAAACCAGAGGAACTAACCATAGTTCTCACCACGTGGACCAAAAACCAACCCAGCTAATCCACAAAAAAGGAAAATCAAGATTTACATTTTGGCCCATCCTTATGAGAACATAAAGACATATCAAACGAAGGTTTGGAGGATTTGACTTTTTTTCCTTTAACTGATGTCCATCCATCCTCCACCTTCTCGGTAGCCTTCTGCCAATCCAAAGATAAACCCGAAGGGCCCATTATAGGGCAAGCAACATCAACATCCACAGAAGGGATAGGGAAAGCATTCCCCAAAACCCTCCCAGGTGAAACATGGGCAACAAAACCCACAACATCAGAGGATAAGACAGCTACCCCAGAGACAACATCAATAGCAACATCAATGATAGAAACAACAACAACATGGACAACATTCTGGCCAACAGTTGCATCAGGGACAACATCCGTAACATCAGAGATAGCTTCAGGAGCATCAACCACAGTACATGATCAGTTTGAGGAGAGCAAGCAACCACACCCCCATCTTTGGAAACTTTTTGAATTGTATAATAATGGTCAGAAACCCCCAACCACCAAGAAGATGATATCTTTGATCTAACCTTATTAGATGAACACCTCGCAACAAGGTGTCTAATTATATGACATTTTCTGCATCTAAAAGGAATACCCTCATAATCAAGATTCTGGGCCCAAGTTCCCATTGAAGAAGCCAAAGTAATCTTCTCAGGGAGACCCAAAGAAACATCAACCTCCACAAGAATACAAGCATACATCATCTTAAAAACATTAGAGGAATCCAAATCAACCATCTGGAAATCCCCAATGGCCTCCCCCACAGCTTCCAAAACTGAATCCAGCCAAAGATGTAAGGGAAGATTCAACAATCTTGTTGTTAGTGTGTTGTTGATCTCTATTAACACTATGGGTTGTGGTTGTGTAAGGGAAAACACCCTTATTTTTCTACTATTTTAATAAAAAACTTGCATTATCAAGTATGCATGTAGAGGAATATTTTTTAATGCAAAATAAATAATATAAAAGAAAAAAAGAGTATATAGTATGTTGGACAAAACATGTTTCAAATAAAAATTTATATGTTTCCATTTCTTAAGATCACATCAAGATCAAACTTGTCATATAAAACTGTAATCTTAATTCTAGTGTCAATACATTTTCTCTAATATAGAGAGAGATATAGAGATAGATAGCTAGATTTGCCTACTAGAGAGAACCTTAGCTTATCCTCAACGACTCTTGGGTAGTTTTGAGCTTCTTATCAACATGAGAAAATATTATTTGAAACTCGTAACCAGAAGATAAGTGGGACCTTTGCATTTACATGTTTTTTCTATAGCTTTTTTAATGATACTTGGGTGGTCTTGAGCTTCATATCAAGTTCTTGAGAAGAGATCATTTGATAGGTATAACTAGGAGTATGTGGTCTTTGCACTTATACTTGATGTTTTAACTCCATATATTGTATAATAAATTAAGTGTGGTGAAATATAGATATATAATTTTTTTATATAAAAAATTATCAATTTCTAGTAAAAAAAGCATCCCCTCTTATTTGATATTGTCCCAATACATATTAATAGTTTTATATAATATTTTAAAATTTTAATAAATATCTATAATTATTAATAATCACAACATAATAACAAATTTTAGATTTGTATTACAACTAATAATACAAATAATAATTTGAAAAACCAACCCCTCTTATTTTCAATATTTAATATTGTCCCAATACATAAATAGTTTTATACAATATTTTTAAATTTTAAAAAATATTCATTATTAATACTCACAATATAATAATTATTTCTAGAATTGTATTACAACTAATAATAGTTTGAAGTGATGAAAGTTGCGGATTAACAACACATTGAATAATTTAGAGAAAATACATGATATCTAAGGTAATTGACTAATGCAAATCAATCACATGTTGTAGGCATTTAAAAATTTCTTTGGCACTAACATCATCACACTTCTATCACATCATTAATCACTAATTAGTTAATTAAATTGGGTAATATCTTTTTTTACTAGTTAATTAAATAAATTATATTTAATTAATTAATTTAGATTGACTTTATCCCATCACTAATTAATTAAATTTACCATTTAATTAATTAGACCAAAGCATGTATATTTCTCCTTTCATCTCATTTAAAAAATAAAATACCAAATCCCATCTCCACCTCACCAAAAAAGCGAAAAAAATACTTTTACATCTTGATCATTAATTTAAATTAAAGAAACCTTGACTATTCATTAGATGATTCAATCTCTCTCATACACTTGCACTCACCCCAAGCCTCCACCTATTTGAATCTCACATATCCAAGTAATTTAAGATATTATTAATCGTTCATCACATGATTTCATTTCATCCCTCCACTTGCACAAATCTCACCTATCCATCTTAGCTTTCCCTATATGATAATGAATGCAAGGAAGCTAATGTGGTAGAGAAACTTCCTACACTAATCTTGAGAGGAGTACAATGTGAAAAAAAATTCAAATCCTTACAATAGTTATAGAAATTTTAAATAAATAATTATAAATTGCATGCACACCAAACTTCACACTAAAAAAGCTAGCCGATACATTATTAAAAAATAAACAAGATTTACAATATATTCGCAAAACAAGCTTCTCGTAGGAGTATCACCAACCAAAGATTCAAAGGAAAATCAAGAGATACCAGACTCTCATAATACATCACAATACCTAGCCGTAGTACAATGCTTTGATAAAATAGGTTTTATTTATAGGGAATACAAAGCCAACATAATTTCTATATTAAATTTGTGACCTAATGACAAACGACCAAGATCTATAATGATAAATTATACATAAAATATAGTTTTTGAGGCATTGACCCTAAACCCTTATTGGGGCACATGACCCTTGGACCCCCATTGGTGGAATAATCCCCCAAGACCTCGCAAGGAGGTATCACCCCATTACACCCCAACCCCGCACTCTAACCTATCAATAATAACCTTTTGTTATTAAAAGGTTAAGACTCCATTTTACTAATAATGAATCATTGCTCTTCAATCCAAGATTCAATCTCAATTATTTACCTATGTTCCCAAAATCCATAGAAACCCTCTCTAAGGACACACTAGATCCTATCTATAAGTTCAAGTGCATGTTGCAAAATTAGGAAATTTCTGAAAAGAAATCAACATTCCATCCAAATTTTCTCTCTATACCATCTTGCAAATATCCAAAACATCAAAGGGCTTGTGTAAGGTGAGAAGCTTGATTTGTTTCTTAATCCATTTTAATGCTCTTTTTTCCCAATTGGAGGTGTACGTTTAATCTAGAATAAGAGTTTGTTTGTACATACATTTTCATGTTTTTATTCTAGGTTTTACATTGCACATTATGACATGCATACTAAAAAAGCTCTCCCAATCTATTATTTTCTCTTACAATCCATGTATAAGATAAAATATGGATGGGGTCCTAGAACAATGGTTTGCACATAAAAGAGACCCCAAAGCCAATATTTTACACATACATTTGAATTGTAAGGGAAATACTTGAAATTAGATAAAATAAGATACATACCTCATGATGAAATTAATTTGGAAATAGCTATTTTCTAGTGCCGGTGTATAGTTTCAGGCAATTCTGCAACTTGTCCTGGATTGGAAATGCCGAGACGAAGAAAACCCATAAAAATTTTGTCTTTCTAACAGCAGGTAGTCTTTGAACCCGATAAAAGGTCAAAGACTACATTAATGTTTTGAAGGTCAACTTTGACTTTGTTCGTGGATCTTGAAAGTTCAGCGAAAAGGGTATCCAGATCTGCACTTTAATTCGCCATCTCGCACCTGTACCTGCAAGAAAAATGGTTTTGTTTGTTGGGGTAGGGGTTTGCCTTGGTCAAACCTCGGTTTGGAATAAACCTTAATAATGGAATTAAAATAGAGAATTCTAGCAAGTAGTAGAAGTAGATCTAACAACGAAGCTATGATATTCAATATATATGCAAATTGTATTTGAAATGTAATCAAGTATGTTAATATGAAAGCTTGAACATAACATCAACAAATGTAAATCAAACCTCCATGATTGTATGCTTGGAATCCACCTTGAGGGAAGAATGAATGGATATTGAAGATGAACAAAAGGATCTTGAAGGAAGATCACACCATCATGATGGCTAGATCTAAGGTTTGAATGATGAATCTTGCATGCTTGAACCAAATCCCTTCAAAGGCTTGAATGCTTGAATCCTTGATCTTCAATGGAGAACTTGAATGGAGAAGAGGATGATTGCTTGAATGCTTGAATGGAAGATTGCTTGAATGAATGCTTGCTTGATCACCAATGTCTCCTTGAAAGTGCTTGAGCAAGATGGAAAAATGAGATGGAGAAAATGAGAGAGGAAGGCTTCCTTTTATAGTGATCTAGGGCACAATCCTCTAGAGGGGCCACCTTGGGGAATTAAATTTCAATTAGGGCTCAACCCTTTAGGAATGGACCTAAATTAAATATAATTTAAGATTTTACCATTTTTGAGACCAAAATAGCTGACCCGGAAGTGGGAAAACAATTCTTTCTGAAACCTGACATCCAAAGATCACAAGACCTTGAAACTTAAACCTAGGGTCAAAGACAAGGTCGACCCTGACCTAGGTCAGGGATGAGGTCATCCTTGACCCCTTAAGTGATGAACTACAACTGATTTGAATACATTGAATAACTTGAAGATCTGTGATTTAAGATCAGTGAGTTGCTAATTAGATATGTAAGATGATTAAATTAGTAATATGTTGTCATTGATGTCAACTAGTTTTGACATACTTATCTTGTAAGTTACTATACCCAAACATCTGTAGAAGAAGAAGAAAAGAGATGAAGAACATATATATCTACATGAGGAAGATGGATATGATAGATAAGAATAAGGAATACATTGGGTAACTTATGGATGAGTCTATGACCTTATGTTATTGACTTGATTATGTTGCATTCATCTATGATGAAGGATAAGAGCAAAATGCACAAAGCAGTGTTGTCGATTAATGAACCATTTTAGTATACACCAACGCAGTGTAGTGTATACCGATCATAGTACAAACTGAGCTTATGTTTGCCGAAACATTTCTTTGTTAATCGAGCATAAGAAAAGAACTAAATGACTAGTTTAGTCGATGGAAGTTGATGAGCTGTAAAGTACCTTGAAATCAGAGATGAAGATAATGTTTGTTACAAAGATTGATGGCTAACATAATTCGAAGAAGATCTAATGGATTGAAACAAAATGTGTTACTGACACATTAACCGAGGAAGGTTTAAGTAGCAAATCAACAAAGGAGATTAAGCGGAAAAACTTGATGGATGGAAATAAAATGGTTTACTCGTCTATTTAATAGACTAGGATTTCATGATGAAATCATGTCAGAAGAAGGAGACTGCAGAGATATCGCGTGAACAAGCTTCATGCATGCCTGATCAGACTAGTTAAGGAGAACCGAACTACAGAGATTATCGAGTGTCAGAAAGCTATTACCGAGTGACAGTAAGTTACTGAATATTGATTGAAACATAATTGATATATTGATTAGAGGATTTGAATGAGCTTAACATAGATCTGATAATCTGCAATTGAAGTTGTGTTATAATCAGATCAACTGTCGTTACATTTTAACCATTGTAAAAGAGAAATCTCTTAACAGAGTGGACTAGAAAGTCTTGTAATGTCATTCATAGAGTGTACAATTGTTATCCTATCAACCCCATAGTGAATGCTAGTTGGATGATAATGGTTGGTCTAAAATCCTCTAACAAGGTCACACCTACAATGTGTTTGTAACCTTTAACAGGGTTGGGTCTTCACCGACCTCACTTTAGAAGAGTGAACAATTTTTGGGTTGCCAGTCCCAAGTGGTTTTTCCCTTCACAGGGTTTCCACGTTAAATCTCTTGTATTATGTGTTGATTGTGATGATTGTTTGTTATCATACTTTACATGTTGCATATTAGATTTGATTGGTAATCATTATATGTTATTAACTGGTAATCGGTAAGAGCACAAACATAATACTATTTTAGTTTACCAAGCTGTAGAAGTTTTAGTAAATTGTTTTTGGATATACATTTTATGATTGGGACTGTGGATAACTGATTCACCCCCCTCTCAGTTATTCTAACAATTGGTATTAGAGCGTTGGTTGCTTGGAATAAAGTTTTAAGGACTTCAGCACAAAGATCTCAAAATGTATAAGAGGGAAGTGCCAAAGCTAAACAAGGATAACTTCATAGTATGGCAAAGCTGAATGAAGCTGCATGTATTTGGAATTGGGAATTCTTCCCTGACACTAATGGAGAATGGCTACATTGCACCGCCCACTAGTCCCTTGACCCTTGATCAACTAAGAGACATGCATGAACATAATGCTACTATGATGGAGATTGCTACTGCCTGTACCAATGCCGAATTTGAAGATATTAAAAATTGCACTACTGCTAAAGGTATGTGGGATAAACTTGCTCAAGTTCATAGTGGTGATGTGAATGTCAAAAGAGCCAGAGCTGAAAGCTTAAGGGGAAGATTCAATGATATGAAGATGAAGGAAGGAGAAAATATTGTGCAATATGCAAATAGACTGAAAGAGGTAGTACATGCTATTAGAGCATCTGATGGTGTTATTGATGAAGAGACAGTGGTAAGCAAAGTTATCAGAACCTTATTGCCGGTTTATGCAATCAGAATATTTGTAATTCATGAAACAAGGTCTGCATCTGGTAACAACCTTACTCTTGATAATCTAATTGGTAAGCTTACAACCTTTGAACTGAATAACTTTGATAATAGTGTTATACCATCTGTTGAATCTACTTTTATGTCTTCTCTGAAGATTGGTACGTCTAGTAGCAAAAATAAGAATGATGATAGTGATAGAAATATCGATGATGATCTTGATGAACTTGAAGCTCTTATGGCTAGAAGGTTACCTAAATGTAAAGGAAGGTATAGAGGTAAATTACCTTTAGCATGCTTTAATTGTAAAGAGGTTGGTCATATTGTTGCTAGATGTCCACACAGGAAAGATGATGACATAAACAAAGACTGGTCTAGTGAAGGAAGCTATCGGAGAAGAGGCAATAGAAGTTACCGACACTACAATAGAGACAACCGAGACAAAAATGATAAAGGCAAGAAGGTGTGCTACATTGCAGAAGAAGATGTCACTGATAGCGACACTGATGAAGATGTGGAGGTAGTATTTATTGAAATGAAGGATGACTCAGAGGAAGATGTGAGGTATGTAGAGACAACACTTATCTCTAAGGTTAATAAAAATGATACATGGATTATAGATAGTGGCTATACACATCACATGATTGGTGATGAAGAGAAATTCGATCATCTTGAATAGCACAATGGAGGATCTGTTAGAATGGGTAATGATGCACCTTGTATGGTTAGAGAAAAATGATCCCTAATGATAAATGATAAAATTAGATGTGACAATGCCTATTGGGTAAAAGGTCTAAACTATAATTTGCTAAGTGTGACACAGTTGAACAATTCAGGCCATCGAGTTGCTTTTGAGAGCAAGAAAGTGAAGATGTATGATGATGGAGGAAGACTTATTGGAACTAGAACACAATCGAGAGGTAATTTGTTTTATCTTGATAATGATCAGTCTTCTTGTTTAATGATGAAAGAGGAAGATGCATGGTTGTGGCATAAGAGGTTATTTCATGTGAATTTTGATAACATGATTAAGATTAGTAAAAAGAAAAAGGTTAGAGGTCTGCCTAACTTATCTAAGCCTAATCATGTTATGTGTCATGAATGTCAGAAAGGTAAAATGACAAAATCTAGTTTCAAAAGCAAAGATTATTCAACACAAAAATTACTTGAGTTAGTGCATACCAACCTATGTGGTCCTATGAGAACTCAAAGTTACTATGGAGACAAATATTTTATTCTTTTTGTTGATGATTATACTAGATTAATGACAGTCATGTTCTTGAAGGAAAAATCAGAGGCATTTAAGATGTTGAAGTGGTATAAAGCAAAAGTTGAGAAAGAGACTAGTAAAGAATTGAAATGCTTAAGATCTGACCGAGGTGGTGAATTTATTTCTGATGAATTTACTAACTTTTGTAATGAGCATGGTATTAAAAGACAGGTCTCTGCACTAAGGACACCACAACAAAATGGAATAACTGAAAGGAGGAATAGGTCAATCGTTGACTGTGCAAGGACACTGATGTTACAAAAGAATGTTGCTCAAACATATTGGAGGGAAGCTGTCAGCACAATTGTTTATGTTCTGAACCGAGTACAACTGAAGAAGAACACTAATAAGACACCCTATGAGTTATGGTTTGGTCACAAACCCACTGTAAGTTATTTCAAGATTTTTGGGAGTAAATGCTTTATTCTGAAAGATGAAAGAAATGGGAAGTTTGACTCAAAAGGTGATGAAGGGATATTTCTGGGATATTCCACTAAAAGTAAATCATACAAGTGTCTTGCCAAAGTAACTAATAAAATGATTGAAAGTACTAATGTTCGAGTTGATGAGTTTGATGATAAGAATGTAGAGGAAAGCACAAAGGAACCGGAAGACTACGGTAGATTCAGTTACATTGAACAACCAGAGTACCTACCGATGCAACAGATAGTGACAACCAGTCAACAGGAAAATAATACCGAGGAACAGGAAAAATAAATCAAAGAGTAGGAAGCATCCACCGAGCAAGCAAATGAACCTGCACAGGATGAAAAAGAAAGAAGAGATCAGATACTGGCAAGATTTGTCAGAAGACATCATCCTGAGACACAAATAATTGGAAATAGACAAGTTGGCATGCAAACAAGAAGTAAAGCAAGACAAGGTACATGTCTAGTTTGTGAATATGAACTGAAGAATGTAAAAGTTGCATTAGAAAATGATGAATGGGTTAATGAAACGAAAGAGGAAATAGAATAGATAGAGAAGAACAAAACTTGGATTTTAGTACCCAGACCCAAGGACAAGAATTTTATCGGTACTAAGTGGATATTCAGAAACAAGCTTAATGAGAATAGAGACGTAACAAGGAACAAAGCTAGGTTAGTATGCAAGGGAAATGCAAATGAGGAAGGAATAGATTATGGTGAGACTTTTGCACCTGTTGCTAGATTAGAAGGAGTCAGAATGTTACTTGCATATGCTACACACAAAAAGTTCAAAGTTTACCAAATGGATGTCAAATCAGCTTTTCTAAATGGGATACTTGAAGAAGAAGTCTACATAGAACAACCTGAAGGGTTCGTTGATCCAGAAAACAAAGATATGGTATGTAGATTACATAAAGCTTTATATGATTTGAAGCAAGCACCGAGAGCCTAGTATGAAAGGCTACATATCTATTTGCTGAGTATTAGATTTGTTAGAACAAGTGAGAACAATAATCTGTACATGAAAGGAAATTCTGATGATACTATCTTGATTGCAGAGATATTTGTGGATGACATAATATTTGGAGGACAAGATCAAATCTATAAGTCATTTGCTGATGAAATGAAAAGTGAATTTGAAATGTCTATGTTTGGAGAGATTAAGTTCTTTCTAGGCTTATAAGTGATTCAACAGAATGATGGTATATTCATCACACAATCTAAATATATAAAGGAAGTCTTGAAGACATTTGGCATGGAAGATGCTAAACCTGTGGGAACAATGATGGCTACTAGATGTAAACTGACTAAAGAAGATGGAACTACTAAGGTAAACCAAATGCTGTACTGATCCATGATTGGTAAGTTAATGTATGTAGTTCACAGTAGACCTAATATAGCACATGTTGTTGGAATAGTTGCTAGATTTTATGCAAACCCTAGAGAGTCACACATGGTTGCTACAAAGAGAATCTTAAGATACCTAAAGAAACTAAAGATTATGGACTGTGGTATCCGAAGAAGGGCAAGTTTGAACTGAAGGTATACACCGATGCTGATTGGGCTGGAAATGTGCATGATAGAAAGAGTACCACCGGAGGAGCATTATTCTTTGGTGAAAGGCTTGTTACATGGAAAAGTAAGAAATGGGCTTGCATTTCTTAGTCTATAGTTGAAGCAAAGTATGTTGTTGCTACTACTAATTGTTCAAATATTGCATATATCAAGCAAGTGTTAGAAGGTATGAATGAGGTAATCATTGAGCTGGTGATTATATATTGTGATAACACTAGTGCTATTAATATTTCAAAAAATCCGGTGATGCACTCTAAAACAAATCATATATCAATTAAGTATCACTACTTAAGGGAACAAGTACAAGAGAAGCAAGTGAAGCTAGAATTTGTTACATCAAAAGAATAATTTGCTGACATATTTATAAAGCCTCTACCGAAGGATACATATGAATACTTGAGGACTAGACTTGGGGTCCGTCCCCTATCTACCAGTCACTAAGGTGATCTGGAGGTTGCATCAGCCTAATCTTATCAGAAGATCATACATGTTGATGCAGCAGAGTTCACACTTTGGACTTCTATCTAAGGTTGTGAAAGGTTGAAGTACTGGAACAAAATTGCATAACGGTATACCAAGATACAGAGAATGCACAGAACAAAAAAGAGCTACATGGCTACTACAGAGCTGTATGTTTTTATTGTTCTTTGGCATTACTGTCAAAGGGAAAGAGGTCAATATGAAGAATATGAGGCCAAAGACAAAGGGATAGAGATACAGAAAAGATAGCTGAAAAGATCATATCTGCAGAACTTAGTCTGCACTTGCAAATAATTTTATGTAACGCAGTGATTAAACATATTAAGCTAGGGAGAGCTTGTACTGTTACAACATTTATTGATAGAGTTGTAGAATACATGTTTGGTATGTGTATGACATATTTCATATTTCTTGTGGTGCCATCAATGCCAAAGGGAGAGATTGATGAACTACAACTGATTTGAATACATTGTATAACTTGAAGACCCATGATTTAAGATCACCGAGTTGTTGATTAGATATGTAAGACAATTAAATCAGTAATATATTGTCATTGATGTCAACTAGTTTTGACATACTTATCTTGTAAGTTACTATACCCAAACATCTGTAGAAGAAGAAGAAAAGAGATGAAGAACATATATATCTACATGAGGAAGATGGATATGAAAGATAAGGATAAGGAATACATTGGGTAACTTATGGATGAGTCTATGACCTTATGTTATTGACTTGATTATGTTGCATTCATCTATGATGAAGGATAAGAGAAAAATGCACAAAGTAGTGTTGTCGGTTAATGAACCATTTCAGTATACACCAACACAATGTAGTGTATACCAATCATAGTACAAACCAAGCTTGTGTTCACCAACACATTTCTTTGTTAACCGAGTAGAAGAAAAGAACTAAATGACTAGTTTAGCTGATGGAAGTTGATGAGCTGTAAAGTACCTCAAAATCATAGATGAAGATAATGTTTGTTACGAAGATTGACGGCTAACATAATTCAAAGAAGATCTAATGGATTGAAACAAAACATGTTACTGACACATCAACCGAGGAAGGTTTAAGCAGAAAATCAACAAAGGAGATTAAGCAGCAAAATCTGATGGATGGAAATAAAATGGTTTAATCGTCTATTTAATAGACTAGGATTTCATGATGAAATCATGCTAGAAGAAGGAGACTGTAGATATATCATGTGAACAAGCTTCATGCATGCCTGATCAGACTGGTTAAGGAGAACCGAACTACAGAGATTATTGAGCGTCAGAAAGCTATTACCGAATGATAGTAAGTTACTGAATATTGATTGAAATAGAATTGATATATTGATCAGAGGATTTGAATGAGCTTAACATATATCTGATAATCTACAATTGAAGTTGTGTTGTAATCAGATCAACTACTGTTACATTTTAAGCATTGTAAATAGAGAAATCTCTTAACAGAGTGGACTAGAAAGTCTTGTAATGTCATTCATAGAGTGTACATTTGTTATCCTGCCAACCCCATAGTGAATACTGGTTGGACGATAACAGTTGGTCTAAAATCCTCTAACAAGGTCACACCTCATAGTGTGTTTGTAACCTTTAACAAGGTTGGGTCTTCACCGACCTCACTTTAGAAGAGTGAACAATTTTTGGGTTGCCGGTCCCAGGTGGTTTTTCCCTTCACAGGGTTTCCACGTTAAATCTCTTGTGTTATGTGTTGATTGTGATGATTGTTTGTTAT
Organism: Chamaecyparis obtusa; assembly: GCA_027943335.1. NCBI lineage: Eukaryota > Viridiplantae > Streptophyta > Pinopsida > Cupressales > Cupressaceae > Chamaecyparis > Chamaecyparis obtusa. The sequence goes on from BSBK01009544.1 coordinate 1,443,646, forward strand.
CATACTTTACATGTTGCATATTAGATTTGATCGGTAATCATTATATATTATTAACTGGTAATTGGTAAAAGTGCATACATCATACTATTTTAGTTTACCAAGCTGCAGAAGTTTTAGTAAATTGTTTTTGGATATACATTTTATGATTGGGACTGTGGATAACTGATTCACCCCCCTCTTAGTTATTATAAAAATAAGGTCATCATTGACCTTGAGGTCACAGATCTCAGGGTCTCAGTCAGAGTGAGAAACAGGAGGTCCTGGGGGTGCCCAGAGACCTAGAAATGATGTCAGAACAAGGTAGAGTGCCAGGGAGAGGCACAAAATCCTATGATGAACATGATGAAGGAAAGGAGGACCTATTTGCAAGTCCTACCTAGAAAATAGAGCCATAAAAGAGGGAAATTAAGGAGAATCCTCAGGATCCTAACCATAATTTCACCTAGAATGAAGGAATCAAGTGCAGAAAAGAAGTGGAAAATGGGGAAAATGCTAGCTCTAAGAAAAGATCAATTCAAGGCATTCAAAATGACCCCAAACCACTTACTCAGAGGGCTAAATGCTCTTAACATGGAAGTGATTCCATTTTAAGATGATACATTAAGCCCCCACTTTAGCAAGAGTATGGGCTCGATGCAAACTCTTGGTAAAGGAGAAGAAAGAGGAGATCCAAGTGGATTCACAATGAGATAAAAATAACACTTAGCTAAGGACACAATCCCCTAGGCTAAGGATTATAACTCAACATACACACAAGAGGGTGCGAAAAGAGAAAACCAAAAGAATAGGGGTTATTAGTAAACAACCCAAATCAATTAGCATAAGAAACCTCGCTAAGAATTATTTCTCATACTAATATCATATTTGGAAAGCTATCATAAAAGCATAAATGATTACATAAGAAAGACAAGAGCAACACTATAAATAACATAGCTTCATGATCTAGTCCTACTAGCATGAAATCGAAAAGAGAGAAAGGGAGAAAGTGATTACCTCACCTAGTAAGATTCCCACCTTACCATGAATCACCTTGGAGGGAGAGCCCAATAGGTTCACCCATAAACTATGCCTTGAAATTGTAGTGTGTCTTCTAACGGATTCTGGAATATCCATAGATCCACCTTCTTGTATCACTATGAATATGAATATGAAATGCGTATCCTTTAGCAACTTATGTGCGTTACCTTTGGAAGATTTAGCATATAAATGTGTGTCTTTTCAGGATTTAGCAACTTATGTGCATTACCTTCCAAGATTTAGCATATTGAAAAATTTGAAAAATGTGTGTCTCCTCAGGATTTAGCAACTTATGTGTGTTACCTTCGGAAGATTTAGCATATAAATGCGTGTCTTTTCAAGATTTAGAAACTTATGTGTGTTACCTTCCAAGATTTAGCATATAAAAATAAAAAACTATAGTACAAGGGAGACCCTATATATGCCCCCCTCCTTATCATGGCAGTCTACTAGACAGGATAAGGAAGAGGAAGAGGATACCTACTTCACAATGCAAGGAGATATCCTGTTTACAATAATGTATACCATATTCTTAGCGAGGGATAGTGACCCCTACATCCAAGAGCATAGATAATCGTGAAAAGAATATGTCACTCATGGAAAAAGGATCCTCAAATGAAAGAGATCTTATCGACAAGACCCCCACCATAGAGGAGTGCTTTAGATAAAATATCATATTTCAAAAGGAAAGAACAAAGATTCAATCATCAAGGCCCCTGCAAACAAGAGGAAGATGAATCTTTGGAATGAGGGAAACAACTCTAACACCAAAGCAAGGGTGAGGGTTTATAAAGAACATAATTTTCAACATAGAGAAGAAGTGACGACTTAGGACAACAACTTCTCATATAAGAAGGTTATCCATAGTCAAAACATCTGACAATATGATGAAGTAATATTGCAATATAAACACATACCACTAAGCTAAGGAAAGTAGTTCCCTAGATAAAGAGAAAGAAGGGAGAACCTTGCCCCCCAGGGATGAAAGGCAAGGGATACCTTTGCAAAACACATGTCCTAGAAAAGATATCTTGAATAATAGAAGAGAGCAATGGATGAAAAACTATCATAATACAAACCATCAAGATAAATGAAATAATAACCAATTAAGCTCAAAGAAGGAACATAATGGATTCTAAAAGACAGTAAGAAATATACCTCTTGCCCTCATTCTAGAGGAGAAAAGATCTATGTTATATCAGAGTGAGGGGTAAAATTATGAAGAAATCTCAAAGGGGAAGTTTCTTTTCTCTTATCTTTATGGATCAAATAATAAGGAGAAGGTAATTTGAAGAATCTTTGCACATCATGTGAACCATTTGAACCTCAACATAAGTGTGGGAAGAACTAGGAATAACAGATGGAGAATTAGGAATTGGATTAGGAAAGATAGGATTAGGATTAGGATTAGGATTAGGAAGATTAGGAACACTAGTAAAAGTGTAGGAAGTGATATGAATGGAAGACACAACCGGAGGAACACTCGGAACCATAGTTGGAAAAGGGTTTGAATAGATATAAGTAATATTATGGTAATAATGTTGTGAGGTAGGATCTTGATTTCCCATAAGATCACCACTAAGAGGAAGAGCATTAAGGGAATTCATATCTTTCTCTTCCAATGCCTCATCACTAGAAGGAATCCAAAATTGAGGTGAAGGATTTATAATGTCATCTTCTTTTGCATAGGGGGAGTGTGTTTTAGAGAATATGTCATCCTTTTGTATCAAAAATTCTTCACAAGGAGGGGATAAATCAATGTATTTATCCAAGGGTTCATCCCAAAATTTAGAATTATCCACAATGGCTTCATGAGGAAGAGAGTAATCAACATCCAAATCCAAAGGTTCATCCCAAATAGGAGGATTATCCACAATGGTTTCATGAGGAAAAGAGTAATCAACATCCAAATCCAAAGGTTCATCCCAAATAGGAGGATTATCCACAATGGTTTCATGAGGAAGAGAGTAATCAACATCCAAATCCAAAGGTTCATCCCAAATAGGAGGATTATCCACAATGGTTTCATGAGGAAGAGAGTAATCAATATCCAAATCCAAAGGTTCATCCCAAATAGGAGGATTATCCACAATGGTTTCATGAGGAAGAGAGTAATCAATATCCAAATTCAAAGGTTCATCCCAAATAGGAGGATTATCATCCCTATCCATTAAGCGCATTGTAGGAGTGTCATAAGTCATTAAAGCTTGATCCCTAAAGGGCAAAGAAGGTAAATTGTTTTGTAAACTAGCCTCATAGAAAAGACATATATGAGGAGAAGAATGAATATCAATCCCCAACTCATCTTTGTAAAGGTCAATTGAAGAGGTTGTAGAGGAAGATGAAATAGGAATAGGATCAATGGAGATCTCATTCGAACAATTTTCATCCTCACTTCCATGTACCTCATTAAGGGATCTATCCTCTTTTGCAATAAAAACTTCATCAAAGTATTGAAAACAAAAATCATACATGTTGACCACAAAGTAACACTACAAGCATGAAAAATGAAAATATTTTTGTATTTTTAAAGGAATTTTGCAAATTTTTTGTATTTTTGAAAGATAAATGCATGGGCATAAATAAATCTAATCTGAATGCAAGAAAAGATTAACCGCAAATCTAACACAATAGGGCATCTAAATCCACAAAAGAAAGGAGGGCAAGTGTGTCAGGTTCACCAAAATGTATAATGAAGGTGAACACACAAGGGAATACAAAGGAAGATCTAACATAATAGGGCATCTAAATCCATAAAAGAAAGGGGTAAGCATGTCAAGTTCACCAAAATGTATAAGATAAAATATGGATGGGGTCCTAGAACAATGGTTTGCACATAAAAGAGACCCCAAAGCCAATATTTTACACATACATTTGAATTGTAAGGGAAATACTTGAAATTAGATCAAATAAGATACATACCTCATGATGAAATTAATTTGGAAATACCTATTTTCTAGTGCATGTGTACAGTTTCGGGCAATTCTGCAACCTGTCCTGGACTAGAAATGCTGAGACGGAGAAAACCTAGAAAAATTTTATCTTTTTGACAGTAGGTAGTCTTTGACCCAGATAAAAGGTCAAAGACTACATTAATATTTTGAAGGTCGACTTTGACTTTGTTCACGGATCTCAGAAGTTTAGCGAAAAGGGTATCCAGATCTGCACTTTAATTCATTGTCCCGCACCTATACCTACAAGAAAAATGGTTTTGTTTGTTGGGGTACGGGTTTGCCTTGGTCAAACCCTAGTTTAGAATCAACCTTAGTAATGGAATTAAAATAGAGAATGCTAGCAAGTAGTAGAAGTAGATCTAACAACAAAGCTCTGATATTCAATAGATATCTCTGTGTGCTTCTGGATTAGATTTTGTATATTTTTTAAGCATAAAAAATATAATATACACAATCTAATCCAGAAGCACACAGAGACATTTGAAATGGATTGTGGAAATCTGATACTTTTAATTCAATAGATATGCAAATTGTATTTGAAATGTAATCAAGTATGTTAATATGAAAGCTTGAACATAACATCAACAAATGTAAATCAAACCTCCATGATTTTATGCTTGGAATCCACCTTGAGGGAAGAATGAATGGATCTTGAAGATGAACAAAAGGATCTTGAAGGAAGATCACACCATCATGATGACTAGATCTAGGGTTTGAATGATGAATCTTGCATGCTTGAACCAAATCCCTTCAAAGGCTTATATGGTTGAATCCTTGATCTTCAATGGAGAACTTGAATGGAGAAGAGGATTATTTCTTGAATTCTTGAATGGAATATTTCTTGAATGAATTCTTTCTTGATCACCAATGTCTCCTTGAGAGTGCTTGAGCAAGATGGAAAAATGAGATGGAGAAAATGAGAGAGGAAGGCTTCCTTTTATAGTGATCTAGGGAACAATCCTCTAGAGGGGCCACCTTGGGGAATTAAATTCCAATTAGGGCTCAACCATTTAGGAATGGACCTAAATTAAATATAATTTAATATTTTACCATTTCAAAGACCAAAACAGCCGACTTGGAAGTGGGAAAACAATTCTTTATGAAACCCGACATCCAGAGATCACGGGACCTTGAAACTTAAACCCAGGGTCAAAGATGAGGTTGACCATGACCCAGGTCAAGGACAAGGTCTTACTTGACCCTCAAGGTCATCCTTGACCCCTTAAGGTCATCATTGACCTTGAGGTCACATATCTCAGGGTCTCAGTCAGAGTGAAAAATAGGAGGTATCGAGGGTGCCCAGAGACCTAGAAATGATGTCAGAACATGGTAGAGTGCCAGGGAGAGGCACATAATCCTATGATGAACATGATGAAGGCCAGGAGGAACTATTTTTAAGTCCTACCTAGAAAATAGAGCCATAGAAGAGGGAAATTAAGGAGAATCCTCAGGATCCTAACCCTAATTTCACCTAGAATGAAGGAATCAAGTGTAGAAAAGAAGTGGAAAATGGGGAAAAAGCCAGCTCTAAGAAAAGATCAATTCAAGGCATTTGACATGACCCCAAACCACTTAATCGGAGGGCTAAATGCTCTTAACATGGAAGTGCTTCCATTTTAAGATGATACAATCCATTTTAATGTGCTTTTTTAGGCTTTTCTATGTTCCTAGTTCTATTTTCTATAAGAGTGATTATGTTAATCTTCAAAAAAAATTTGATTGAATTCTTTTGTTCCCAATTTTGACTTTCTAATTTATGTGTTGTATTTTAGGAGTTCAAAATTTATGCATTTTTTTGATGCATTTCTACTTTTGTTTCCTTGTTTTTATCCAATGTTTAATTTTTATCTTATCTTCTTACAAAGATTTTTTGATGTGGAGTTTTTGCAAGTTTCCTTGATCAAGTTATAACTTAATATATGATGTAACTTATTAGCTAGTGCTACATGTAGGTACATTTCATAGCAAGAGCTTAAAAGGTTTTATTTCATTGTAATCCTAGCTCTAACTAACCAACTTGTAGGATTTCATCTATTAACTAGTTATTTGTAGATTGGTAAATTCTGACTATGTTTTGTAGTATTCCTCTTTTTCTTTCTTCTAATTCTAGTTTTATAAGACAATGTTATTTCTTCTCTATGCATCAATAGTTATATTTTATCTTTATCATTTTTTGTTGAATTTCTATTGTTTATGTTTCCTAGCATAGTTTATGTAGATTAGAAATTATGTTATGTTAGCAAAATTTCTATTTAATCTTTAATGTTTCAACAAAATGAGTAAGCTTTCCACTTAAATTTTTCTCTTGCAAGTTCACATTTCCACTTAGTGTAGAAATATTTATATTCAATATTGAGCATGTTTGTCTTTGTTTCAATATGTTTCTTCTATTTTTTATTTTTTTAATCTTTAAGGCCAACTAACTCTTGTCATTATTTTGTTGTTTTAACATTATTTTTTACAAGTTCTTATGTTCAATCTTCAAACCCTACTAACTACTTATATTGTTGTTTTAGAGGATCATTGCCAAAGTTTGATTCCCTATCATTAAATCATATAATTTCTTTCTTTCGAGGAGAATTATCCTTTGTTTCAATCTTGGTTGTATTTTGGAAAATAAGTTATGTATTATATCTGTTAGAACATGTTATTTTATTGCATCATATACACACTTGTTGCATCATTCATATTTCATATTATTGTTTTATATATTTGTGCATATGCTCATGCTTAATTGAGCACATGCATGGTTAGCTTAAGTTCACTTAGTGGAGCTTTAGTTGAGCCTAATTCAGCCTAGTTGTACTCTAGTTGAGCATTTATTTTCTTTGCTAGCTTTCATAGATTTTTCCTAATTTAAGAGGACTTTACTTCTATAAAATAGTTCTTTGTGTATTTTAATTCTCATTTCTATAATCTTTTTTGTTGAGGAATATAGAAAATGTTTCTTGTTTCTCTTGTTTATGGAATGTGTTCTTCATTTGTTGTTTGATCTTATGGGTGCTTGTGTTGCAAATTTCAACATAATCCTCTTGCATCATAGATTGATCTTGAGGATATGATTGTGTCTTCATGGTTACCTTATGTATGCTCATCTTGCACATTAAAAAGATCTTGAGGACCAAAAGAGGCTTCTATTTTTATATAACCAAATGATAATTGTGTATGCTCTTCCCATTTCACATTATTGTGATCCTAATAATAATTTTTTTTTTTTTTTAATTTTCATTTCTCTAGGGGCCTAGTGACCTCAGAAGTGATAGATCCAAGCATGAAGGAAACCTTTTTTTTTATAGTGAGGTATTAAATTTGAGGTGTGTACCATTTTTATTTGCTAAGATATTGTTTGTTTTAAGCACATCTTAAAGTGAGGTAGTTCTATCAATACCCAAGCCTCAAATAATACAACCTATGGTTAGAAATGCCTTTCTTGGTGCAACTCCAATCAAGAGGCATTAATTCAAGTGAAAAGCATATTTGATCTCATCATCTAAAACCTTATATAGGACTCCCTAATTTAATAGATTTAGGTCTCAAATACCTTTAGGAATATTGAGAAATCATTAGAAAACTTGTTAAACCTAGCATAAGAATTCATTAGTCACTTGTCACTTGCGATTCATTGGTAAGAAGTTATCCCTAGGAGGTTATTCATTGCATACATTTGGAATATACTGGTGATCTCACAAGAGAAAAAACAAATTACTTGAATAACATAGGACACTCTACTTTTCTTTTATTCTATGAAGTTGTATAAAAGCCAATAACTTGCAACAATATCTAAAGGTAATAATCCAAATTAAAAAAAAAGAAAACACCAATTCCTTACAACATGTTTATGCTTCCTATCGCTAGATGACATGCTAAATTGAATAATAATTATAAGAGGAAAATATTTTTCTCCAACAACCATTTGTCCAAGATCCTTATGTTGGAGAGTCTTCTAGCAATAATATACATAATAGTAATAGTTGTAATATAGTCTCATTATCCAAACTGAGTACTCCCATGATAATCATTAATTCCTTGATTTTAAACAAGGACACTCTCTAGTAGATCAATTTATAAATAGATTATAAAATGAAACTTGTCCTAATTGAATCAAGGATTCAGTTACCTTCAAACTAAACTTTGTGAACCTTAATACCATATTGTGTTAGTCCATGAGCACACCAACAACCATATGGAAGAAGAAACCTCAACTCAAAAATATGATAATAGTTATAACTATTTAGATTAAAAATGATGACAATATAAAAATCCTCTTGTTACTAAAACTAAAACCTTATTGCATAGCCCCCAAATAAAATAAAATAATGACACAAACCTCATCACCTAATTTCTTTTGGAAACTCTATCAATCAAACCAAACCGCTCAATGAAAATCAACCATTCCAAATCAACCAAATCCAAACAATTTTAATAGTAATAATCAATTAAAATTAATAAATTAAAATTATTAATGAAACCTCGTCTATCTAAACAACCCAAAACATCAAAGCAATCCAACATGTCAAAAAAATCAAACATACCATTAAAACTGACTCACTTGAAATAATTAATTCAATCCCAACCAACAAAATCAAAGCTATCCAATTACACAAAATTTTCAACCATAGCCTTCTAATTTCCTTCCACCACCACTTCCTCTTCAATAGCCCATTTGACTAGGCCTGAGAAACCATGATGTCATTAAGGGGTTACAAGTAGGGATGCATAAACAACATACATGAATTTTCCAAGGAATATGTTCCCATCCCTTCAATCAAACCATTTAACTAATCTTATTTTTTATCTCTTTAGAGGTACACAAGTTGAAAAGTACAAGACAAGGAAGACCCAAGAAAAAGTGTGAATGAACTCTAGATGACATGTCGAGAGTGTTGAAGTTTGGAACACAAGCACCTAGGATCAAACAACAAACAAAAACACCTTCCACAAGTAAGGGTAGCAAGAAAATAATTGTTGTATTCCTCAAAAGCAAAAGGATTTCAATTTATAAGATAATTAAAATGAAGAGTTCAATTTCTTTTATAGAAAGCAATTGTGCTAAAAAAAAAGAAAACTCGTGCTAAAAATAAAATTAGCAATGTAAAGCTAAGACATGCAAACTAAAGGTGCATGATATGCACAACATTTAAACTAGAGCATAACTAAATTAGATTGAGCTAAATTTAGAGTCACTATGTGAACTTAACCTATAGCATGAATGTGCAAACATGTGCTTTAATTATGCCTGAGAATATTACCTAGCATGTGCATAATTAATTAAAGAAACATATGCAAGTGTGCCTAAAGCAATCGATATGCATGCTCTAAAATAGAGGTCACATATCACATGTCATTTTACTTGTAGTGAATATATCCACAAAGTTTAGGAGGACAAGTACTAGAATTGTTTCTACACCTCCTCAAAGGTTTATCAAAAAAATTCTCAAACTTGGTTAAAACAATTATGATTTACACTATTGCATATAGTGAAGAACATGCATTAACCATGACAAACTCATGCAATGTCAACAAATAAAATGGGGAAATTTATCATCCTTCCTAGAAAAGTGGTAAAATACAACAAGTATATTTGTGTGGCCCAATCCTAAGAAAATAATTAGTATACAACGTTATCACCAACTTAAAATAGTAAATGACATTCACTAACAAGTCCATTGGGTAATATTTTTCATTAAGATTTTTAGAAAGGAGTGCAAATTGAAAAATCATTTGTAGCTAAAGGAATGGTGAAACATCAATTTAGTGTGCTTTTAGTTTCTAGTCTTCTTTTATAAACTAATTTGACCTTGGAAGGATAAATTTTACTCCTCTCTAATCAAAATGAGTGTACACTTGCTTCTAATGGTAATGTTAAAAAGGTAAGATAGTCGAGCAATTTCTTAAGTCCTTGGTAGAATATAATTTATTGTAGGTCAAATAAAATTTCATAGAGGCAAGAGATGAACTCTTTATCAAAGTGGGAGATCTTATCTATATAAAAAACTTGAGAATATCTCAAATTGAGGCATTGAAAGACTTTAAATCAAGTACAAATCTAAAAAATCCAAAGACATCATAAAACAAAAAAGACCAAAAGCTAAGAAGAATTTGCAAATGGGATTTAGTCTATAATTGATAGAGTTGTCAGGCTAGCCTCGAGATGACCTAACTTTCCTTGAGTGTAATAAAAACCATATCTTGGAATATTAGGGGCTTCAATGCTCCTATCAAATGACGCTTAATAAAGATCAATTAGAGAGTTTTAGTGTATATCTTATTTTCCTCTAGAAACTAGGCTTACTACTGATTTAACTAATGAATTAATTTGTAAAAATTCTAAATGGGAATATTTATTTATGGACTAAAAGTGGGCTTCAAGGAGTTTTATTAACGTTTAGTTTGTAGGGAACATTAATGTAAAGCTGATTACCCTTTGGATGCTTTGTATAATTGAGATGAATTTTTCCAAATTATCTTTGCATTGATAAATATATATTAGCCTATTGAGATTATCCTAAAGAAATAGATTTATGATCAAGTACAAGTTTTTTTCTTAAGGTGGAAATGGTTCTACTAGGTAGTGACTTCAAAACCATAACTACTTCAAAAGAACAAGTTGTTGGTTTTGAGTTTTCTAATAAATATTGGTTCAATTTTAAAATTTTATACACAAATGTAACGTGTTTGATATTTCAGATTCTAATTTTACTTCCACTTAATCGGACTAAATACCTAGTATGAACATCATGAATAAATTGAATCACTTTCTTCTTTCTCTAGCTTGGTCAATGGATTGTATTGGTTAAAAAAGTATCATTCCTTCATCATCAAGGTTTGATAAAACCTTAGAAAAATGACCCCTCAAGTTTGATTCTATATGGTCTAGAGACCCTAGCATCTTTTATCTTCTTAAATTTTGGTAGTCTCAAGCACACAAATTTAATGGCTCTACAATATTCTCTTTTTTAAAGAAGTTGATCTTTTTAAAATATAAAATCAAATTTATGAACAAGGATTCCTTTAAGAATATTCTTGAAGAGAAATTAGATATTGAATTTTCTCTTAAGGTTTTGAATAAGCTACTTATAAGAGAGAGAATGAATTAGGATAATTTTCAAAAAGAAAAAGTCCTTATGAATTCTTTGCAAGAAATTCGAGATCAAGACAAAATCTCTTAGCACTAAAATTTGAGGGATATTTGGTTTAGAGAACAAGATCAAAACAAAATATATTTATTTTATCTCACTAAAACCAAAAGATTGTTCAATCCTATATAACCTATTAGGTCCCAAGATTATTATTTTTTTTAAAAAAAAAATTGAATGAAGAAGAGGAGATAAAAGGTAGAAGCTTTCAAATTATTCAAATTTATTCTCCAAGAAGATGATCCTCAAAGTATAAAGGAAGATATAGGATCTTTCAATAATATTCTAAAAGTTAAGAAAAATAAAATAAAATGTTCGTCCCTTTCTGATGTCGTTGTTGTTTTTCTATTGGACATCTGGCTTCAAATTGTCCTTGGGGGAATCAAATTGGATCCTACTACTTGGTGGAAGAATGTTATTGGTAATCATTTGACTAGAGGATCTTGTCTCTTGTGAGGATGATTGATAATAGGTTTTTGATGAGTGTTTAGATTTTGAGTTGGTATTTCTCTTTGTCGCGTCCTGAGGACCTTATTGTTGTTCCTCTTTCTATGTTCTCTCTTCTTTTTTATACAATGACTTCCACTCTAATTTTCTTTGGTGTACCTTGGTGACCTTTCACCTTATCTTATTGTAATTCTCCTTTTCATGTTTCTTTTCCTCCCATGGGGGGCCTCCTACTCTGCTCCTCCTTCTGAGATTTTAAATGATACTATTGCTTGGATTGTGTTTTGTCAATTAAGGAAAGGCATTATTACCTCTCCTCTCCCTCTTTCTCATGTTGTGAAAGAGAAGTTATTAGTTTAGGGCTGAGACACTTGTTTCTTGTTTCTCATGAGACCCATTTTATCTAATGAAAACAAAATCAAATGTTAATGATCCTCATCATTTTGGATGAAATAAGATCAACAATTTTCTCTATGCAACTTCATAAAGTGCTAATTTGGGATATTTTTTTTTATCAATTTTTAGAATGGTTTGTATTTTATAGGTAAATTTGTTTGATAGGTGGTCGAAGAACCTAGGAAAAGAAAAAAATTAAAAGTGCCCAATAACTCATTCATTATTATCATTCTGAAATGTACAATTCCTAATTCTTTTGTTGATTTCTTTGTGATTTCTCTTTGTAACTCTACTACAATATCATTTCCAAAGTAAAGCATGTGTATAGATTAATCGTCATAGTTAATCTTCTTATTTCCCACGAACAATGTGACTTTTCTTGAAGACATGAATAATAATTATGATTAAGGTTTATGAAACAATATATTCTATTGAAAGTCTTCACATCTTAAAAATGAATATGAAATTAGGTATGAAGAAAGCATATGAAAAAGCAATATGGAGTTTATTAACAAAATTTATGGATGGATTTAGGTTCTTAGGTAAGTTGTGCAAGTGAATTTATTCATGGATTTATAGTGCTAGTTTTTTTTTTCTTGTTAACAGAAGTCTAGTTGACCTTTTCCAATCTTCTAAAGGTATTCATCAAGGGAATCCCATCTCCCCTGCTTTTTATCTTAATGGATAACGGTTTGAGGAGGTCATTAGGAAAATTCATAAGAGGGGTATTTGGAATGGTGAATAGATAACACAATATATGGATGCTATCACACATTCTTAGTATACAAATGATACATTGCTATTTAGAAGTGCTAGTGTTAGTGAATCTAAAAGTATTTAAATTTGATTTTAAACCTCTATCATTTATCACAAGGTTAGTCATAAAAATAATAATTCTAGATTCTTCTTTATTAATATATCTCCCATGATTCAGTGTCATATTTTGAAGTTCATGAGCTACACATGGGAGGCCATACCTAGCTAGTATCTAGGGATTCCATTCATGTTTGGAGATGATAGGTTAGAATTTTGCAAAAAGACATTTCTCTCTATTCAAGAAAAGCTATCTTCATGGAAGGTTAGATAGTTTTCCTTCATAGATAGAATCATTTTAATCGATTTTTTAAAAATGTGATCCCAATTTATATAATGTATGTCAAAAAATCACATATGACTATGGTCCACACTTTGAAACAATGCAAACTTTTAAGGAAAGGTGATGGTAACAAAAGAAAAATATCTTATTTTTTACAACTTAGATTGTAAAATGGAAAGGAAAGAAAGTATATGTTTAAAGTGTCTTGTTCATTAAAATTTTACTTTTGGTGCAAAGTGCACCTGAAAAATGCTTTATTTCCCTAAGACTAAGAGGTGCAAGATTTTGCTATCCAAGTATTGGAATTCAAAGACCTTGATCAAATTTATACTATTTTAGATCCTCCCACTAGATTCATATTTCAAACATTATTTCAGTTAAAAATAAAAATGATATGAAATTTCTTTTCTAGAGAACCCATGAAATGAGTGTGTGACAATGCATTTTTAAGGCTAGATTTACAAGATGCCAAACTTATCGACCATTATTCTCACAATAAAAATCTATTGATTATCTAGAGTTTTATTCTAAATCAAGTAATAATAAAGTATCTTTGAATGGTTTTTTTAATTGTCCCTTTTTGTAGGATCAAAATTATATAAAGTTACTTTCAAATTAACTTGAGAAAAAAGTGTTTCAAACAATTGTGTATTGTCGACATGGGGTTTGGGCTAAATCAAGTCATTATTTGGTGGAAGAGGGCTACCTATCATTTGAATGTGAATAATAATATCAAGGTTTTCATGGTTGACTTGTGTTGGAATAAGACTTGTTCACCTAAACGAGTGTTTTTTCCTAAGTTTCATTGCATAGTAGAATGTTAATTGGAGATTTACTTATTTGCTTTGGGGTTTGAAGATCCTCAATTATGTGTAGATCATTTAATTCTTCTCTATTTTTTTAGACATTATTGGGAGTGGATTTTTGGTAAAGTACACAGTGAACTTACAATAGTGGGTTACACTTTTTTGCCTAAACAGACACTAAACTCTATATTTTGAAAAAAAAAACTTTCAAATTCGGATGCATATTGTCGTTAAACCGTTTGAAATCGGAAGATGAAGTAAATTAGAGTCTTTTAGGATTTTTTTTCTAGATTTTAAATATATTTTTTATTTTTATTTTTGAATTGATTTGAATTTTCTTTCTCCCACAAAAATTGGTATGTTGCTGAAAACGTCATTTTCAAGAGTTACAATATTTTCATAGAGCATAACTTTTTTTTCTAAAATAGATATCAGTATTCTTCTTTGTAATTTAATTTTGTAACATCCATATATAGGGAATGCAATTGGTTTGATGACATTATCATGATTATTTCTTATTTTATTAACGTTTGAAGTTGATTAAACTGTAATTTTGACATACCTTGACTACATAGCTTATAGCTTGTCATGTATTTGTCCAATTTCATTTTTATTTTTCTTGATAGAAAGAGAACTTCAATACCTAGGGCATAGATATTTTTTAGAATTTTTTTTCTCTCATTTACTATTTTTTCGTAAGTGTCAAACATAGAGGTAGACATACAGTGAAATATATATGTTTAGTAAAATTAAAAATACAAAGTCATAATAAGCTTAATATATATTAACATTATAATCATTGAAAATATTTTTCTCAGTAGTACCTTACTACATAGATAGGTTTGTCAAATGGATTCATTTGATCTACCAAAAGATAAAGTCGAAGTGATATTTTGTCTGTATTTAATAGGTGCAAAGGAGACTCCATTGTAGGTATGAATGAGGAGTATAGATGTTATATCAATAAAAAAAAATTATTTAAGAGGCTTTGAGCTAACCACTTGTAATTAATTCCTTCAAATGGAACCTCTCAAGGCTTAAATCATTATATTTTATTAAAAATATGTTATTTCAGCAAAATGAGCATGTCTAAAAAGTGTAACCCACTATTGTGGGGTCACTCTACAATAATATTTGATTCTTCTCAATACTATCTTGTCTCTTTTTATATTTTGCATCATAATGCTATATATAGTTGTATCTTATTGTTATTCTCATTGTTAGTGATTTTTCATATTTGGTGAGAAACAAATTGTAGAAAGGAAAAATAACTCTTCTTTTAATGTAATAATTTTGAAGTTTTCAAGGAAGCTAAAATAACAAAGAATTTATTTTCTTTTTGGGATGATTTCTAAAGAATTGGCATATGTTGAGTGCCTCCTATCATGGGGTATAAGGGTAAGGATTTTAAGATTACTTAAATAAAATTTAAATGAAAACTTTCATGAAATAATTTTTAAAGTTAAATTTCAATGATGTTTGACATGTAAGTTCATGATTATTATAGACAAATTGTGTGTTAAAAGATTGGAGAGGGTAAAACAATTTTGGTTAAATATTTTAAATGTCAAAGTGAGATGAATGATGATGTTGAAATTCAAGTTTTAAAGTTAAGCCTTAACTTAGCTAGAGATAAAGCTTTGAATAGTTTTATAGGAGATTCAATGATTACAATTATCTCAATTGCTACGACAAATTCAACAATATCTTTATTTTTTTTGCTTCAAAATCACTAAATAATTTATGAGAGTTCTAAAATATATATTGCTATAAAGGATCAAATGACTTGGTAGATAGATCAACAAATTTAGACATTGATCTTTCACTTGATCATAACAAGAATCAATGATTATAATAATAAAATGATTCTATTATAAAAAATATTAGAAAAAAATAAAATAAAAAATCTAAAACGGATTCTAGTCATGCTAATTGAATGTTTTAATTTATTTCATATTTTAGAGGTTGTTTTTTACACAGATAATTTAAAACAAAGAGCTTGGTATTGATTTTGGATTAGAGGGTCAATCATTCTTTTTTTGGGCCTAACTATTATGTTTGTAGTCCTTTCTATGGGTATATTTTTCTAGTTTCAATGTGCACGGAAGTACTAGAGGTATCAATTGAGTAGATTGATAAGTATCACAAGTTTAGATTAAGCCACTAACTCTCAAACCTTATCATCATTAAAAAAAATTGCTCTCAGCCACTAAATCAAGATATATGCATTCAAGGTTTGAGTTTTCAAAAGATTTTCTCTAATATAAAATTTTCCCCAAATCAATTCGAAAAAAATCAAGGGTAGCTAATAAATGTAATTATGTGATTAGAGATTAATATTTTGGACAACTCCATTTGTAATATATGAATTATGATAAGTATATAGTGAGTGATCCCCCATAAGCTACATCTATCTATCCAAAAAAAGATGGCAAGAGTTATTTTTTATGGCTAAGAGTTTTTACAATGATTTACTCAAAACTTTTATGGAGAAGACTATTCCATATAAATAATAATAATTGCAAATGACTAAAGTGCCAATAGAATTTCAAGAAGTTATTATGAAGCACGTCATGAACATAATTAAGGAAATAGAAAGAAACATACTAAAGGGAGGAAGATGTCCCACGGTTTCAAGATTATATAGTAAATGCTACTATATTCTAATTCTATTGATATTATACTCTAATCTCAATGATCTTTCTAAAGCACCTTTTTATTGAGTTTATTAGTTCTTAAATAGATTTTTTTAAGTTCATAAATATGGTGCTTCTTATTTTCAATGATGATGTTGGTCTTTATGTTTATTAGATTTTGTATATACTCTTTTACTTCATAAACAATGGTGGTCCTTATTTTTAATTATGATAGTGACTTTAATACATGATATTACTTGATCTAGTTTTCTTTACTTTCTTGTGATATCTATTTCTCTAATAGATTTTAGCTACATCTTCATAATTATTTCAATGATATTAATGCATAACAATAACTGTTTGATCTAATTTTATAATAGATTTTAGTCACATCTTCATAGATATTTCATGATAAGTTTTGGAACTTCTCTTGATTAATCTTTTATATTTTTAATATTAATTTTAAGTTAGAGTTTACACCAACATATTTTGTCTTTAATTTTTTAATTACAATATTGTTGTATTTTGAGCCCTACTAACTTGCATTGACTATTGTTGAGCATTTTATAGTTCATTTCTTCTTAAATCCCAATACCTAAATTATAATGAGAACTTATACCAAAGGTATGGATTTTGGTAAGGCCACAAAAGTAGTTCCCACTTTTTGGCCAACTTTGACACTGAAACGAATATTTTGAAAAATAACTTCACTTTCAAACACATATTACTAGAAAACCAGTAAGAATTTGAAGATGATGTAAACTAGTGATTTTTAGCATTTTCTTTCTAGTTTCTAAGTATATATTTTTTGAAAAAAATTAGAATTGATCTGTGTCCATTTATCCTTCTCCTTCGAAAAGTGGTTTATATGAAAAATCAACATTTTTAAAGAGTGACAGTCATTTGTTTCAACATAACTCCCTTGCTTTAGATAGTTGGATTTATAATAAAATTCATAGCCTCAATTCTAAGGTTAGGAGCATGTAGGTTCAACTGGATAATGAAATTCAGGCTAAGAAGAGTCTTGAAGAAAGGTTTGGGCAGATCCCTGAGAAGATAAAATCTCATGAAGAGGGTTTGATGAAAATTCTTCATGACAATGAAGGGAAAATTAATACAACTATTCATAAACTTAAGAGTATTTTAGGCCAAGTTGAGAAGAAAGATGGTGGCTCAAAAGCTGGTCAGGCTAAGCTGGAAAAGGATGTCTTTGATGTTACTGAGGAGGTCCCAAGTAAAAGAACTAGGGAAAGCTTAAGGAGGAAATTCTTAGTCTCTGCCAAGACCATCCAACATTTGAAGGACTTTGTGGAGGAGGTCACCATAATTGAGAAGCATATAGCTGACACCCTAAAGGAGATTTCCTAGCTGTATGTCTACTTCTGTGTATGAGTTTTTGGTCCTATTTTGTTTCTTTTTGTTTTATTGTTGGTCCTGTGTTAGGGCTGTTGTCTCTAGTTTCTCGTTGGTCTGCTGGTTTTTTTGTGCCAGTTGTGTTTTGTTTTGGAAAAACTTTATTGAATATCTTCTATAATATTTTGTGAGGGGTTTGGGGGTCCCCTTTAAAGACTATTTTTACTTTAATCAAAAACATGAATTTTTTTTGAAAAAATGATAATGACATAATTCTTTCAGGGTTAGAATTGTAACATCAATACCTAGAGGATGTCGTTGGTTTCATTCAATTTGCTTCAAAATTTTATATTTTATTGAGTTATGAAGTGACATTAACTGTAATTTAGACATAGGTTTCTTCAGTTTGATAGGACTTGATTTGTATAGATCGAAATAAATTTTTTTCATTTTTGATAGAAAGGTAACACAAATACCTATTGGATACATATCTTTCAAAAAAAAAATCCCTAATTTTCTATTTTTCCTGAAGCGTCAAACAAGGAGGTTGTGAAATGGTCAGACAACCTATATTTAATAAAACTAAAAATAGAAAGTCGCGATAAACAAAATATATACTAAAAGTAGTCATTGGAAAGCTTGTTTAGAGTACCACAATCTTCCATTTTTTGTTTCATAATATAGTCTTATTTGGCCATTGATTGAGCCCTTAGAAGGGCAGAATTTTCATGTCCTTCACCAAAATTTTCATCTTTGGACCCTTCGAACGAACACCCCTTCAAACAAAGGGGTCCAAAGGTCTTCATGTGAAGGGGAGTTTGAAAAAGTTCCCTTTGGGAAAATTCGGAAAAAATTTCCAAGGCCAATTTTTTCCCAAGAGGGGTTCGTTCGAACCCCCATCGACCACTTGTTTTTTTTTTCTTTTTAAAATTTTTGGTATTTTTATGTGTTTTTAAAACAATCAATTTTTTTAAATTTGTTGTTTTATAATAGAAACATAAAAATAATAGTTTAATAAGGGAAGCATGTTTATTGTATCTTGAATTTTTTTTGAAGAAGTTTTTTTGAAGAATGAAGATGGGAAACAAGAAGGGAAGACACACTAAATCTACAAGAAAAAAGTCACTTGGTAGAGAACAAAAAAATTGTGAAGCATCATTGGCATATTATTGCAGAACTAAATAAGGTATGCATCTATAAATTCACATGTGTGAGTTTTATATGTCTCTGTTTATAATTTTCTTTAATTTGTTCTAGTTTGATTCATTTTCATGCATGTAGCTCAAAATCAACAATTACAAGATGAAGAAAAAGCTCAAGCAGGAGGGTCAAACCAAGTTGAACAAAGGGATGTTGGAGAAGATTCAGGATCAGTCCCTACGGGAGCTCAAACAATGGAAGTTGGATAATGGTCGGGATTAGTTGCTCCTATTTGTATGGATGAACACATAAAACTAGCTCAAACTGTAAATACAAAAATCAATTATAGAAACTTCGATCTTTTACTTGCAATGGATGTGGAGAAACTGAGATCACTTGCTAATATTAAAGCCTCAAGTCTTTCTAAGAATAAGACTTTGAATAAGCTATCAAGATAAATAATGACTAAATTTGATAATCTTGAAAAACTTGAACAATCTCAATTGCTTTCTCTTGTTCTTATAGAAATTTTTTGGCAAGAGCCGTTAAAATTGTTGGGTGTAGACACAATATCAAAAATTTGAAAAATTTCTAACATGCAAAGTGATATTATTGAAAATGTTAGGAAAGGTTTGAGCTCTATAGGGAAGAAATCTCAAACTAAAGATGAGACCATTACAAGAAGAGTTATGTTGACATCCATTGTTGGTAACACTATACCCTGAGATAGACAAATATCTTTAGTTTCATCTCAGATTGGTTTTAGTAGGAAAAAAATATCAAAATATGTTAAGAGGAGAATGATTTTGGAAGGTAGCACATTAGAAGGCAATTGGAAAATTATGTGTAGAGCTCCTTGGTCTAATAGGATTGAGGAGGGAATTAGGAATTTGGTCATATCATTTTGGAATGATAATACCCATTCTTCACCAAACACTAGAGATGTTATCAGATAGTGGATTAGAGCTAATGAATGTAAACATCATACAAAACATTGGTTGGACACAACACAACATGAAATGTATGTCTTATTTTTTAGTTCAAATCCTAATACAAATATTAGGAAAACATTGTTTGAAAGATTGAAGTCATATTATAAGAGGAGAAACAAAGTGTTTGAAATTTGTTGTTGTCGTTATCATATTGAATTTGATCTCCACTATCAAGTTTTCTGAAAGTTTGTAGAAGATGCTTTTGGTTTTCAAAATGCTCCTCTTAGTAGACAAAGTGAGTTCATCTCATCCATTTTATGTGACAAAATAGATGATGCAGTTGGTCAAATAAATTGAATAAAAGGAATATGTGAAACATGTGCTAATTTGGTCCTTTTCCCTTTAAAATTGAAGATATTGATGTGACAAAGATGATAAATTGAAAGAGTTACAAATATTAAGGAATGAAACAAAATTTGGGAAAGAATCCAAAAGGTTAGAATATCTTGAAAATGAGATAATTATTGGAGCATTTATGGAGAAATTTAAAATTTTGATTCAACCATACAGTCATCATGTTTTTTTTTCAAAGTGGCAAGCACAACAATTCCAAACACTAGAAGATAATTTTCCACTTGGAACTATTCTATCAGTTGTTGATTTTGCATAAAACTATTCTTTTATTCATCAAAAGGTCATTCAATCATAATACTATTTTTTAGAGCAGGTTTCTATTATGGTACATGTGTGTTATCATCATGCACAGTTAGATTTAGATAGTATTCATAGCACATTTGAAGCAAATGTCATCAATAAAGAATATCACTTTTACTTAAGTGATGATAAAGAACATGATATTCATTATGTAGAATATTGCTTGAAGAATTTTTTTGCAAATTTGAAAGTGTTGGTGTAATTAATTATTCCTAATTACACTTTACTTAATCTTACTTAGGATAATGCATTGCATAGTAGTTTGTGATTGAGACACCTAGGAGTGTGCACATCTATTAAGCACACGGTGTAGGAGAAATTCCACTTTTGGTGTGATAGTTGTCTTCACATACCTCGTTGTGTGTGAGATCCACCTTTCGTTCTCTTATCACATTATCATCCTAATCCAATGCACATACTTTATTGCATATTGGAGGATAATCCACATTTGGTGGACATGTGATTACACCTAGCATAGGTGATTGCTTATCAGCTCCTTATCATTCTCTCATATCACCTTTCCTATATAAGGAGGTCTATTATGTAATCATTTCAATTGAGCATTGAGCAATTCATTGGATCTATTCAATCCATCCTTGCATTCATATTTTCTCTCTTGTGCTTTTCTTCAACCTCTTGATCTTGGTTCAATATTTGCTATTTGCAAATTCTTACATGGTATCAGAGCTCTCAAGGTGTGAAGACCTCTTCTAAAGAAGTGCAATCTTGGCTTGATTCAATTGTGGGTGTAGAATAAAGGTATTTGGACATCACCATTGCATAGTCTATTTGGAGAAAATTTGGGGTTTTGTATTTTGTGGCTTTCTATTGCAGGTCAATATTGGTGCTTGCTAGTGAAAATCAGAGGTTGGCATCATATTAAAGAGGTCCAAAAACCCCTAAATCGAATTTTATTTCATCCAAATCGGACACCCGAGGCCAAATCTAGAGCTATTTGAATTTTGGAAGTGTGGTGGCGGCGATTCAGAAAAAATAATTTCAGAGGCGATTTTCAAACAACGATATCTCAGTCATCTGGACTCCTTTTTTTGAGCAATTTTTTTGTTTTGGGGTAGAATTTCATGATCTACACAATGGTTTAGGTGGTTTCTGATCTTTATTTTTGAATTTTTCTGAAAATCACAAATCTCAGTTTTTGCAACTTCCAAGGCCTCGTTTGAGCTCATATGAACTCCTTTTTAGGTGCAATGTTTTTTGAAAGTGCATAATTTTTTCTATATTTTCTAGATCTAAAATCGGATTTTAGTGACTGTGACCAGAAATTGCACTTTCATAAATTGGCTTAGTTTTTTCATTTGTAATGCATAAGCCTTAGCTTGGTCTTTTGCATAATGATCTAAGTCTATTATAGCCTGATTTTGGAGTGTAATAATTTGTTGATCTCAATTTGTAATGAGAGAAGTGTATCATTAATGTAATCATGGGTTATGAGACACATCCTGTAGTAGTACTTTTGACTAAGGATAATTATGAGTCATGGGCAAAAGGAATTATCACAAATTGTAGATGGCTTAATCTCTTGCCTCATCTTTATGGACTCATTCCTGAGCCAAAGTAACAGGGGAAGCAATATTTTTGGGAAGAAAAGAATGCTCATATTATAAATTTGATTATTAGTAGCATCAGTTTGTGTCTCTTTTATGACATCTACCCCAAATTTAGAGGTGTTCAATGTCCACAGATAATTTGGACAATCATTTGGGAGATTTTTGGTGATCCACATGTTCCTCCATTCCCAGATGATCTTGCTTTAGATTGCCTCATTCCTCTTGATGATGTAGATAATATTCCCTATGATGATTATACTTTAGATGCAATTGAAGAATTTGTGACAATTGAGAGCGAAGATGATCCAGTGGCTGCTCCTGTAGCTCCTACTTCTCTAGTTGTTGAGATCACACAATCATCTCTTGTTGGTGATTCCAGTGATTCATTGCAAGAGATATCTATTTGTCTTCTTCATTGGGATTCTTACTTGACAAATATTGGTTCATTATTTGTGGAGTCTCATGTGCCAGATCTAGTGGCTGTGAAGATTTTTGGTGATCCACATGTTCCTCCATTCCCAGATGATCTTGCTTTAGATTGCCTCATTCCTCTTGATGATGCAAATAATATTCCTTATGATGATTATACTTTAGATGCAATTGAAGAATTTGCAACAATTGAGAGCGAAGATGATCCAGTGGCTCCTCCTGTAGCTCCTACTTCTCTAGTTGAGATCACACAATCATCTCTTGTTGGTGATTCCAGTGATTCATTGCAAGAGATATATATTTGTCTTCTTGATTGGGAATCTTACTTGCTAGATATTGGTTCATTATTTGTGGAGTCTCATATTTCAGATTTGGGAGACATACTTGAGGGGGTTTCTCTTCTCTTTGATGACAATTTCATCACAGTTGGAGATACTTCACATTTTTTGGAGATTGACATTCTTGATTCTTCTTCTTCACTTGGTTTGTCACATGATGTGATAGATTCTTTGAGATTGGAGAGGCCTATTCAGTCTTCAATGATGCATATTTGGAGATCTTCCTCCTTATTTCATTTGGATATGGATTGGTTCATGGCATCATCATCATACTTCATTTGGATTCCACTTCCTAGTTCCTATCCAGAATGGGAACCATTCCTACATTTGTACTTGGTATATCTTCTGCCCAAGGGGAGAAATGTTGTTTGTAGTCATTGGAATATACTTTGTCTTCAAGCACTCACCATTTTTTTAGGAGATTCTTCATTATGGGGGGGATATCATGTCTCCAACTATCCTTCTTATGGGGGGATACTTCTTTGTATATACATGATGTATGTCATAATTGCGGGGTCTTGATTAATCCATCCATGCATGCATCTTGTATTCATCTCTCTTTTTGGGGGAGGGTTTTTCCCATGAGGTTTTCCCTCTTTCTCCACTTTATGAGAGATTGCATTATCTATAGCTCTTACATATTGTACATGGGTACCTAACATGGCCTAGTAGCTGGGACCCATCTTGCATTGTGAGTTTAAGTGCATTCCCCTAAGTTGCACTTAAGGGGGGGTGTTGGTGTAATTAATTATTCCTAATTACACTTTACTTAATCTTACTTAGGATAATGCATTGCATAGTAGTTTGTGATTGAGACACCTAGGAGTGTGCACATCTATTAAGCACACGATGTAGGAGAAATTCCACTTTTGGTGTGATAGTTGTCTTCACATACCTCGTTGTGTGTGAGATCCACCTTTCATGCTCTTATCACATTATCATCCTAATCCAATGCCCATACTTTATTGCATATTGGAGGATGATCCACATTTGGTGGACATGTGATTACACCTAGCATAGGTGATTGCTTATCAGCTCCTTATCATTCTCTCATATTGCCTTTCCTATATAAGGAGGCCTATTATGTAATCATTTCAATTGAGCATAGTCAATTGAGCATTGAGAAATTCATTGGATCTATTTAATCCATCCTTGCATTCATATTTTTTCTCTTGTGCTTTTCTTCAACCTCTTGATCTTGGTTCAATATTTTCTATTTGCAAATTCTTATAGAAAGAAAGGGGCATAAATATAAACATTATGTTCGGTCATATGGGTGCACCACATAGTTCAAATCATTCAGACCATTTTATGCACTTTATAGATATCATCATAATGAAAATACCACATGTATGGAGTTTCTTTGAGAGTGGACATGGAAAAGGTGAACATGATGGTGTTGGAGCTTGCATCAAACGTTCTCTACAAAAGTATCAAATGAATTATAAGGGAGTTCACATAAACAATGCACATGATGTTGTTGAATGATGCAAGACAGATTTTGCATCAAACGAGGTTGGCACATCATCAAGAATGAGTCAAGGTACCATATAGAATATTTTGGGAGATAACAAGTATGTACACGTATTTTTAATAATAGATATATTTTTTCTTGTTTAAATTTTACATGTCCTTTATTCAAATTTTAAAAATGAAATTCATAATTTGTCTCATTTTTATGTTAAATATATGTGTTCAAGTGTGGATAGAAAAACTATGCATGGTTGCAAGAGGATAGAAAACAAGTGATCTCTACATATAGTTATGAGTACCAAGTTTCGCAATTGGACAATGTACACTAGGGACTACTCATGTTTTTGTTGTCATTGCATTGCTGAAAAATATTTTGAATGAATGAACCATGAACGTGGATATGTAGGTGCATGGAATTTGGTGTCACTTGTTGTTACTAATATAATTAATGGAGATGAAGATGAAACCTTTGATGACATTTCTCTTATTTCTATTGATTATGACCATGTTTCAGGATTGGTCAAAATTGATAAGTATTTAATTTAAATTATATATATATATATGTGTGTGTGTGTGTGTGTGTGTGTGTGTGTATCTATATCTTCTATATCTATATCTATATCTATTACTATATATAACTTTTGAAGTATTTTCTCTCATACATGTATGTACATGTTTTTTTTTGTGTAGAAGATGTCTTTGCAATGATTGTTGAGTCTAGAAATGTAGGAGTTAATTACTATTTATTGCATTGCACCGCATAGAGGATGAAGTTGTTGGAAACTGCAATTGAAACAATTATTGTATTTTCATTGATGTCAAACCTTAACTGGTAAGACTGTTGCTACTTAGGAAAGTACTATATCTATGGTGAGAAGGGAAAGAAAGGTTGGTAACAATAGCACCTAAGGAAAGGTTGAGTTATCTTGATACTACAAAGTGTACTTGATTATGTTGTACAATGATGAGACAATGTATTGTTTATCTTAGTAAGATTGAAGACTAAACTGGTAGGCTTAACTGAGCAAAAATGAAGAAATCATGTTTAAGTCAAGTTATGACAGAGTCGACCGAGTTAGTGGATGCTGAGCAAAAATCTAGTGTCGACCGAGGATCAGTAAATTGCCTAGGAAGACAGTATTTGTCGAGGAATCAAATTTTAGTATTGACCGAGCATCAGCAATTTTATATTTGAAGAGAATTCAGATTTGGAGCCGACATTGTTGAATTCTTGGATTATGTAAAACATGTTGACTTTATTTATTGATTGTATGGAAGCTTTTAATGCTTTGTAAAACATTTTATTATAAATCTTTATTAGATTTGAGATGATTCTAGAAGAGGAGACGAAGAACATGAAGTGAGTAGATTCAATGTATTTGACCTAACCCTAAGATCTACGAAGGAGATTAAGCAGAAAAAATAAATTTAACCTAACAGAGGAAAGTATTAAGGGAACCGAAGCATTAGGTATGTGGATGCATGGGTGAAGTAGATGCTGGAAGAACAGTAAAGTTTTATTGACTATATAAGCGAAAAGGCTGAAGAAAAATGTGGTGATTGCTTGAAGGAAAGTTCCTAGCAGATCAGAAATGGAGATGGCAAAGTTTCAAAGTCAGTAAACCAGCATTTGTGTACGGAATTGGATCTGATATTTGCAAAGTGAGTTGTATGTTTTCAGATCAATACTATTGCTACTTTCTAACCATTGTAACGGTCAAAATCCTTTTAACAGAGGTTGACCTAACAGTCATATGTTAAATCCTTTGAACAAGGTTGCATTCTAATGGAGTCTATGTAAGTCCTTTGACCAGGCTCACTTTTAACAGGGTGATTGAAATCCTTTAACTAGGTCACACTTGATAGTGTGTATTGTAACCTTTGAAAGGGTTGGCTTTTAACCGATTCACTTTAGAAGAGTGAAAATAATAGTAGCATGTTACAAAGTGGTTTTTCCCATATTGGGTTTCCACTATAAATCTTGGTGTCAATACTTGTGTGAATGTTTTGGGTTTGAACATTTTTGTGTTTTACAAGTTAGATACAGCTAGGTAGTGGACTGCTGAGTTATATGTTTCTATTATTGAATCAGTGATGACCAAGTTTGTTTTGGTTGCTTGATCTAATTTAAAGAAAAGTTATTTTATACATCGGGACCTGAGAACAACTTATTCACCCCCCCTCTTTGTTGTTCTAAATCATATTAACAGAAGTTACTTGAACCCGAAGAAAGCGATGGGATGTTGTTCCCTACAGGTTTGTGCATTCTTTAGAGATCTATAAATTGTTCTTTATGTTTCAAATATATAGATAATAAATAACAAATTTATTTTAATTACATTGTTAATATTTGTGGTGTGCAGGCTCAGTAGTTTTAGAAGGAACATATTTCAAGCAAATCAAAATAGTGCAACATGGAATTCACTTTTTTTATTATCAACTTGACAATAAGGTGTTTCAATATAGTCACTTAGTAGTTTCTACCTCCCTTTGTCTCCATCCAGTTAAATCTCAACATGGATGTCATAAATGGAGAATATATAGTGAGGACCATGAGAGACTATTAAATGTTCTTCATGAGCGTTCTGAACCACTTGAGATGGTCTAAATAATGTTACTTATATATATTTCATGTTTTAGGACTTGATCTACATTTATAATGGATATTTGATGGACATCTTTCACGTTTTAGGACTTGATCTACATTGATCTAATTTAATATATGACATGGATAGATTTCATGCTTTAGGACTTGATCTACTTTAATATATGACATGGATTGTACTAGATTGATATAATTTTTTTTTTGATCTTTATAGATGTTAAGTTTGATATACATACATTTTTTAAATTATAAATTATATACATTGCTCAAGAAGATTATATATTATATGTAGTTGACTAATAACATTTATTCATGTCAATTTCTTATTCAAGTTTGATATACTTTTTTGTTTGATCAAGTACATGTATATATATATATATATATATTGTGTGTGTGTGTGTGTATTACTTTCAAATTATATAAGTGAAATTATATCTATTGATCTAGATATGTAAAATTTGATTCTATATGTTAAGATTCAAATCATCCAATCAAATAATCTTTATATCAAATCATCTAATCAAATCATGCATGCAAATCATCTAATCATATATAATGTCAAATCATAAATGTAATGTACATATAAATCATATCTGAATGTAAAATGTCCTAAAAACATAAATGTTGAATAAAAAACACATAAAAAAAAGTGTCAAATCATAAATGTAATACATAATTCATCCATGGACCTAGGTTTGGAGCTTGCATATAAATATATGTCTTGAGAAGATATGATAAACTAAAAATATCAAACATATAATAATGAAAGATCTATGTAACACATGTCCTAAACTAGAGAGTCATCTAGACGCATACGAACAGAGTGACCCTCTAACCGAGTCTCATGAGCATCCTCTAGCTATGAAGTACTGACTGACCCCTACAAATTTAGTACAACAATTGGTTATACACACACATATAATAAATGTAAACTATTTTAAATATATAAATTTACACAAGTAAATGTACACACATTTAAAAGTTTATTTAACACTTACTTGAGCACTGGTATGTGTCGCATCCACCAAATATGTCCTTCCAACATGCTTTGAGCCCACATTGGAAGTAGTATGTTCTGCTAATTGTGCCTACAAAAATATTATACATGTACGAACATCAGTACATGTGCGTGAATTTACAATTAATTTTTCATTATTAAACTAAAAAATGAATAAGTGTACATTGTTGTAAAAAAGAAATTAAAAATCGGTACTTAGGTCTGAGGAGCAAGAGGATCATCATTGCACACTAGGGTGTCATCGATAGAATCTACATCTCCAACAGTCCTAATCCTCTCTAGTAATGAAGAGTGCAAGGGGGTATGTAGATGAGATGGGAGTGGTGTAGAGTTAGAAGGATGCAATAACATATCCATATATGATCCTATATCACTAGAAACGTCGACGTGACTCAACCCTCACAACTGCTCCTCAAAAGTCTCCATTCCATCAATGGTGATGCAAACATCTCCAACTCTTATCTCTGCATTTGGAGTTGTAGTAGAGTGTTGTGTAGAGTATTAGATTTGATGAGAAAATCAACCCATAGCTCCCAAGAATCTCCTACATGCAAATGCCTGTCACAAAAAGAGAGAATCAAATAGATATGGAGCCCTGAATTCAATGATCCATGAAAGAGGAGACATTCTGATATGCAAATAAATAATTGTAATACAATGTAATGAATATGTTGTTACAAGAGAGATCACTCCTTATACAAGGAGATCAAAACCCTAAATGAGAAACCTAGGTTGCATGATAATAATTAATAAAATAATTAATTATTATATGCCTAAAGTTTAGCTTAAGTAAAGAAAGAGTTAATAAGTGACTTAATAAGAAACTGCCAAAAGTAAATGGGTCCTGGCAATAAAGTCCTGATCAGGTACCCAAGTACAAAAGATAGTCTCTATAAAGCGGAGAAATAGAGAAAACCACATGGGAAAAACTCTACTCCAAAAAGAGACAAAGACTAGTGAAGGACTGAAGAAGCCTCCAAACTAGAAAATGTCCCTCAAAATAGGAACAAAGAATGAACATGAAGAACACCACTAAGGCAAGAAGCTACAAACTCTGTCAAAAAGAATAACTGTTGATTTGACGAACCTCCACTGAAATAGAACATGACCAAGTATAGAAGATTGTAATCTGCATGAGTTCCCTCAAATGACACTACTCGAATCAAGAGGCAAACAAATGAACTTGAATATATAGATGGCATAAAACACCAAAGCCTAAATAGTTGATCAATCAAATATAGAAAGTTGCTTCTAAAAATAGGAATGAAAGAGTGTACATATGGTAAATGATCCATCTCACCGAAATGCATAGGTACCCAACCACTGCATCCTCTTAGTACATAGGAATAAATACTCAATACATAGCTCATTCCAATGAGCCAAGGAAGCATAAGAACCAATAGAAGACCCCCCCCCATAATGCATACAAAGGAGACATGGCATGCACACTGAAAAGGATGGCCAACAAGAACTGCTTAATGAAGAACCAGGAACATCAAAGTTGCAGATAAAGTGAAAACACATAGAAAGGCTAGTGTCATTGACACACATCTTGAGGCTAATGTCATGGAAGAAACACTCACTTGAAAATGGTAGATGGAAAAGAAAGGTAAACATCAAACCCCCCATGAAACTTTATAATGTAGTGCGAGTACAAAAGGCACAAAGATGTGCAAGATCCCAAGCATGCAATAGAGTGGCACTTTATCTTAGTGTGTTTCCAAAAAATAAATACTTACAAAAGATGTCTATAATGCTCAAAGAAGACAGAAGGTTGTAGAAACATGAATAAAAACCAAATATGAGTCATCCCATACAAGGAGAAAGATCTTAGGACCTAAAACATCCAAGATATTCACTAGAGTGAATAAAAGCAAAAAACTGAATAAAATGTACCTGGAGAAGAATTTGGAAAAAAGATTCATAGAACTAGAAAGTATACAGAATAAGATTTCCAATGATATCTTATTTTCCTAAAAAGGAGTCTGGATGCACAAGATATGACTCCCGGGGTGTAGAAAGGAACTTCTAGTTTGACAGAAAACATACCATAAAAAAATCAGAAATTCTAACCTTCAGATCTTGATAGAGCTCAAAAAGAGCTTCGATGATATCTCGTTTACTCGATTTTGACACTGTATGAGAAAGTTATGGCCAAAAAACCACAAGGCGCTCCAAAAGGGCCAAGAAGGTTCATTCAAGTTGCTCATATAGTGCTGATGTCAGTAGATCATAGGCTTAAATTTGATAGTCATATGGTCGTCACCACAAAAAAAACACCAAGAAATCAGAAAATGACTGGGATAAAAATCCGGTCGCAATAAATGTTTGTTCATCGCCTGGAAATTATTGGGGGCACTCGGGTGGCACGCAGGTGGACGAGAGGAGGAACACAAAAGGTGGCAAAGTGATGCCAAGGTGAACGTGGGTGGCACTGAGGCGGAGGTGGGCAGTGGGTGTGGTCATTGAGTAGCACGTTGGCATGGGGAACCATCAAAAAGGGTTGAGCAGTGGGTGCTAGATGGAAAAGGGACATCGATGACCCCAGGCCTATGACCTGCTCAAGTTCATATGCTAGGGACCCACAGCCTACATAACAGATATGTGGGGTTCCCAAAAAAACCACAAAAAAATAATAAAGTGTCCAACGCTTAAAATGTTTTTGAACAACTTTCGGCTTGGCAAGCCATAAAACTACCAAAAAAAGTGAATAAAAAATGTGTTCCGCGATCTGCATGTCAGGGTTATACGACCCTGGTACAAGTTTTTTTGTCCAAATTAGACAAATTTTGTATGGAAATAAGGGTTTTTGGGTGCTTTGAGCACAACAGTCAGGTTCGTTTGAGCCCAAAGTGGCTAGAATCAAATGCCCCCAAATCTAACACAAAACTTTCTGAAAACCATAGATCTAAAGAACAAGGCCAGATCTCTCATGAAAAGAATAGGGGCATATAGATATGAAGCTCTGATACCGTATTGGAGTTGACAAGAAAATCAACCCACAACCCCTAAGAATCTCCTGTGTGCAAACACTTGTCACAGAAAGAGAGAAGAAAATAGTTATGGTGGCCTGAACTCAATGATCCATGAAAGAGGAGACATTATGATATGAAAATAAAAAATTGCAATAAAATGTAATTAAGGTGTTGTTACAAGAGAGATCAATCCTTATACAAGGATATCAAAACCCTAAAGGAGAAACCTAGGTTGCATGATAATAATTAATAAAACAATTAATTATTAGATGCCTAAAGTTTAGCTTAAGTAAAGAAAGAGTTGATAAGTGACTTAATAATTAAATAAATATGATTTAATTAATAAGAAAAACAAATTATTACTCTAACATAGAGTGTTTTGTACTGTGATGTGCATGACCCGATGCCATATCCTAGGTCACTAAAAATACAGGGTCGTGCACAACTCTAGTGATATCTCTAACACTCTGTATTGGTATTATCTGCAAGTCTACAATGTAGGAATATGACTGTAAAAGATCATCTAAAAATTAAAGTGCCATATCCATGTGTATCTGATCTCTTGTAAGCCCACATATATCACTCGATGTAGGAAGACCTACAACTCTATAGGCCTCATCTATTGGTCCTACACACTAGATGATGCCTCAATAGAAAATCTCAGGCGACTGGGTCTAGTCATAATATATCTTCCTAGTGTGTCTGAAGTAATGATATTGGTTGTAGATGCAATCTTACCTATCCTATCAAATCCTTCCCTCTAAGAAGCAATGAAAACTCTATTAGTAGTAGCAGTCATCGTTGGTGTCACTATTAGAGTCCTCTGTCCCACCAACTGTCGATGAGTAGGTGCAACTCAATCAGCTTTATGATAATGATCGTGATCAACAACTCTATGGTACCCCTTACCAAAATATCCTGAAAGATCTAGATAGTTGACGTTGAGCCCTAGAAAAAACTCAGTGTACAACTGCTGGGCAAAATATAATGGAATCTGGTCATAATTAGGATAACGACCATGTGTTGCAAGGAATCAAGGGTATATCATACATGCTATCTATGGAATCACACATCAAGTTACCTAATATCCCCTCACCTTGGCCTTACCCTCATAAAATGGGAAGACCTCTCATTTGATGACATCCTTAGAGACAAGGCTCTGAACCAACTCTAGGGATACATCTCATGAGACCTCATCCCTCAAATCTGCAAAAGTCCTCTCAATAACCTATGGTGAAAATAAAGAATGTGATCTCAACCACACTATCAGGTCATCAAGACTCCTCAAAATATTAGTACACATATCTTTGCATAACCCCTCCTCAAATCTATTGATTGTCTCTCCAAGCCGATCCATCTCTTCTCTAGAACTATGAAATATAGTGGCTAAATCAGGAGTGTGAGGGTAAATAGGGGGTGCAGTAGCATTAGGTCCCTAACCCTGACCCTAAACCTGAGGGTTATCATCCTCATGTACATCTTGAGGTACATCGTCTCTATCCTGTGTGACCATCTAGGTGTAACATGTGAAGTAAATATTAAAAATTAAGTACTTGAGTACAAATTACAAGTGCATGTAAAATGGAAACTAATATTAAAATCTAAAATTATACATTTTTAATTTACAAGTACACTTTAAAAAAAAAAAAATCTAACTATGTCCTAAGGGGTCCTATGTGTCTTAAGATATCGTAAGGGATGGATAAGGATCCTAGAATTTCTTAAGGGGTTGTATGTGTCATAAGTGGTCCTAATGGATCCTAGGTTACATTAATGGATCCTAGTATGTCTTAAGGGGTATTGAGTGCAATAATGGGTCCTTGTATGTATTAATGGATCCTAAGATACATCAATGGGTCCTAGGACATTCTACGATACATTAATGGGTCTTGGAGGTCCTAAGGGGTCATATGTGTCTTAAGATGTCTTAAGGGATGGATAAGGGTCCTAGAATGTCTTAAGGGCTCATAGATGGCATAAGTGGTCCTAAGGGACCCTAGGTTACATTAATGGATCCTAGTATATCTTAAGGGGTCCTAAGTGCGACAATGGGTCCTCATATGTATTAATGGAACCTAAGATACATCAATGGATCCTACGACATCCTAAGATACATGAATGGGTATTTGGGATCCTAAGGGGTCCTATGTGTCTTAAGATGTCGTAAGGGATGGATAAGGGTCCTAGAATGTCTTAAGGTGTCGTAGGTATCACAAGTGGTCCTAAGGGATCCTAGGTTACATTAATGGATCCTGGAATGTCTTAAGGGGTCTTGAGTGCAAAAATGGGTCTATGTATGTATTAATGGAACCTAAGATAAATCAATGGGTCCTAGGACATCCTAAGATACATTAATGGGGCTTGGGGGTACTAAGGGGTCCTAGATGTATTAACATGTCATAAGGGATGGATAAGGGTCCTAGAATGTCTTAAGGAGTCAGAGGTGTCATAAGTGGTCATAAGATACAATAATGGGTCTTGGGGGTCCTAAGGGATCTTAGGTTACATTAATTGATCCTAGTATGTCTCAAGGGGTCTTGAGTGCGAAAATAGGTCCTTATATGTATTAATGGACCCTAAGATTGTAATATCCCCGTCATTAAATGACTATTAAAACTATTGTATTAGGGGTTGCGATTGATTTAGTTTATCTCGGGCCCATTCTTTCTTTTTGGCATAGTCTAGTTGTTGTCGTCGGCTCTTTTGTGCACTCTCAAGAGTTTTCCCCGATGGGTATTTATGCTTGGCGTGTAGGTTAGATTTGATATGTTGAGATTTATATTTGATTTGTATTTGTGAATTCCTATTGGGATTCTATTGTTCGCCATTTCAAAGGTGGAAGACCCTCCCTATTTGGTTTGTGTGTAGTTTCGGTGGGATTCAAACCTCATCCTACTCTGGCTATTTTGCTTGTATCAAATCTGGCAAATTTGAGGTTTCCATCAATTAATTCAATAAGATATTTTCTGGAAAATATATATTTGGTCGGCGTACTACTCCGCGTCTACAAGAGCATACTTAGTGATCAACAAAGGAAAGGAGGACTCCCAAATAAGCATCTTCTCTATGTGTTTTTCCCTACCGTATGGGCCACCTTGTCTCACCATACGACATCCACACCCTCTGTACGGCCTACCCCACTATACCATTCAACAACTATCCTGCACGGCCTTGGCAATACATCACCGTACGGCTCCTACACTGCCACCGTACGACCACACCCAACCGTACACCACCTCCTATTGCATTGTACGGCCTTAACACTTCCACCATACATCTCTCATGTTCTACCATACGCTATCTCTTGCCACACCATAGGACCCTAACACTCTCATCGTACAGCTCCCCTGTTCTCCGTACGCTACATCAGACCTCCACCGTACAACATATA
This sequence comes from Chamaecyparis obtusa, assembly GCA_027943335.1. Taxonomy (NCBI): domain Eukaryota; kingdom Viridiplantae; phylum Streptophyta; class Pinopsida; order Cupressales; family Cupressaceae; genus Chamaecyparis; species Chamaecyparis obtusa. The sequence continues at coordinate 1,478,070 of BSBK01009544.1, forward strand.
ATCTCCGTTGTATGGTCACTCCCAAGCTTCGTGCAGTTAATCTTTGCTATCGTACGACCCTTCTCAACAACCATACAGACACTTCTAGACAAGGTGAGGACAACAATATCTTCCACTGGCATAATTGGCCTCCGTACAATGAATCACGAAGTGCTCAGGTGAGATTAGTGGTTTGGTACATTACAATGGTATCAGGGCTGGTGATTCTGCCAGCTTGTGGGTATTGAATGAGAGTTTACTCAAGGAAAAGGAGCAGATCTCACTCAGTCGGTAGAATGGGTGATCCCCAAGACCCTATGGCCAAATTCATGACTCTTTTGAGAGAGTTCACTAAGAATCAGGTACAGATAAATGACACTCAATGCCTCATGGAAGAAACATTGCAAAAATTGGCCGAAGGCAAGCTATCTGCGGAACAAAGCGATAATTCTATCTCAGGATGGGAAAATCCCCAAATGGTACGATCTCGACCGTCAATGCCAACTTTCCCTCCATGAACGGAAGAACGGAGAGGAGAGAAACCAACCTTCTAGGAAATACAAGATCAACTTCGGGACAATTGGAGGAACACAAATATGGAAGGAGATATATCCTACAAAGATTATGTTGAGCTGAGAATGAGGTGCTCTGGTGGAAATAAGCATGGCTATTATAATGATGATCTGAGATGGAAGATGGGTAAATTTAATCTATCATCCTTTGATGGTTCTGGAACTATCACAGCTTGAGCATGGGTGCAAAAAGCAGACACATATTTTAAGCTGAACCCTATGCCGGAAGATGAAGCCATCAAATTTGCAGCACTACATCTAGAAGGAATAGCCCATGAATGGTGGCATCATGGTCTGGTTACTCTCGGCCATGACCAAGTAAATTCCTATGTTGAATTCACCGAGAGATTGATAGACCATTTCGATGGAAGGGATCCAGAACTGAATTTCAAAGAATTGGCTCAGTTAAAGCAATCTGGCATAGTTGATGGTTACATAACAGAATTTCAAAGAATGTCTGTCTTGGTGACTGATATTTCAAAAAGATGATCAGTGGTGTTGTTCATGGATGGACTGGCGGAACCCTTGAAGGGATGGGTGAAGGGATTCAACCCCACCACACTCACAGAGGCAATTAAGAAGGCATGCGACATGGTGACATCTTTGTCTTCATCCACCAAATATTACTCTCAATCCAAACCACCTCTCACTCCAAGGGAAAGAGACAGCAGACCCCCACCCCCACCTAGGAGGCGCCCGTTGGATGAGGAAACTAGATAGGAACTCAGAAGGAAGAAAATCTATTTCAATTGTAAGGAGCCATGGGTACCAGGACATCGATGCCTTGGCAAAGGAAAAATCCATTAGATTGAGGTTTCATCTGACAGAGAGGAAGAACAAGCACCCAAAGCCGAAGCAACTGAACAACAAACTTTGGGGTAGGTAAACCTCAATCGGGCAGAAAGACTTGCCACACTATTGAAAAGAGGAGGCGCCATTGCTACTTTGGCGGGAAATCTAAGATGCACTATGTTCTGGGTCCGGGGCACCCTCCAAGGACAACGGGTCGTGGTCATGCTTGATAGTGATGCCACACTCAACTTCATTAACTCATCACTAGTGAACCGGAGGAGTCTGTGTATAGAGGCACACTAGGGATTTGACATCAAAGTAGCGGGAGGGAACCTGTTAAAATGCACTCATTTGGTTCTGCAACTGAGCATCACAATGGGAAACCACACAGTGACAGATGATTTCTTTATAGTTGATTTGGATGACATGGAAGTCATTCTGGGCATTCAGTGGATGAAAACATTGGATGAATACACAAAAAGTTTCAAGCGAATGGAGTTCTCCTTCGAGGTAAACAGAAAAAAGGTTGTTCTGAGAGGGATGTCAAATGGAGGTCCGAAGGAAGTTTCAGCCCAACGGATGGAAGCAATCTTCAGACACGATGATGTGGCTTGGGCCGCACACTATTTTGCCTCGATAGAACCCATACAGAGATGAAGAACTGTTAATGAAGAGGAAGAGCTTTAGGCAGTTTTGGATAGACATCATCGAGTCTTCGCCAACATATTGCTAGGTGTATCACCACACTAGGGGTTTGAACACACTATTGAGATGGAAACCAGCGCCAAATCGGTTATCACTGTACCGTACCATCACCCAAAAAGGCTGAAAGATGAGATTGAAAAAATGGTACAGGAACTCCTAGATAAAGGATGGATCAGGCCCAGCTCCAACCCTTTTGCATCATCAGTGGTTTTAGTTAAAAAGAAGGACAAACCATTGTGAATGTGTATAGATTACTGTGCACTGAATAAAAAGACTATCAAAAATAGGTATCCAATTCCCAAGATCAATGAATTGCTAGATGAATTACACGACGCCGTCTATTTCTCCAAAATAGATCTCCATTCAGGATATCACCAAATCCGCATGAGGAAACAAGATGTGGAGAAAACAACATTCCATTTCCATTATGGGCATTACAAATTTTTGGTCATGCTATTCAAATTAACCAATGCCCTAGATACTTTCCAATCTTGCATGAATCACATTTTTAACAAACAGCTGTGTAAGTCCCTACTGGTGTTCTTCGATGATATACTGATCTATAGCAAGGCATGGGAGGAGCACTTAAGGCATCTGGAAGAAGTGTTCGAAATTATGGAGACACAACTACTATTCACCAAAAGATCAAAATATGAATTCGGGATGACAACGATATTATATTTGGGACACATTGTCAGTAGTCAAGGATTTCAAGTACACCAAGAGAAGACTCAGGCTATCTTGGATTAGCCACCCCTGAAGACTCTCTCAGAACTACACGGGTTCTTTGGATTGTGTACTTACTACAGATGGTTTGTGAAGGGATTCTCACAACTCAGGGCACCTCTCACCGATCTAAGAAAGAAGAGGTCTTTTTAGTGGAATGAATGGGCACATCAAACTTTTGAGAAACTCAAGGAGATTATGAGTTCTTGTTCAGTCCTTGCTCTACTGGATTTCAACCGACCTTTCATCTTGGAATGTGATGCCTCCAAAGAAGGTATCAAGGCCATCTTAATGCAGGACCACCACCCTATTGCTTTCAAAAGTTGAAAACTCTCAGGAGCCGAGAGGTTGTATTCTATATACGACAAAGAAATGTTGGCCATCATGCATGCTTTGACAAAGTTTTGGCAGTACCTCGTCGGAGCCAAGTTTGTTGTCCGTACAGATCACAATAGTCTCAGGAATTTTCTAGAACAATGAGAGTTGAATGAGCGACAAAAGAAATGGGTAAGTAAAGTCCAGGCTTTTGACTCTGACATTGAATATGTGAAAGGGAAAAATAATGTAGTGGCTAACGCCTTGTCAAGAAAATCGGCCATTTGTTCCTTATCTCAAATATCAGTGGATTGGAAAGAACATTTGTTGGTCAAATACTCCAAGGACACATTCGCATGCCAACTCTTAGACAAATAAATACAGGATGACAGGTATAAGGTGGTCGATGATATTATTTTCTACAAGGACATAATTTACCTGGTGCCTGAATCCAAGTTGAAGAAAAAGGTTTTGAAAGAAATGCACGATTCACCTCTAGCTGGGCATCAAGGTTACTTGAAGACCTACCGACAGATTAGGGAAAGATTTTCTTGGAAGGGCCTAAAAAGTGATATATTACAGTACATCCGGGAATGTTCCATCTGCCAACAAAATAAATCCGAACACACTCTACCAACGGGTTTGCTCCAGCCATTACCATTTCCAGAGAAGAAGTGGGATAGTATATCAATGGATTTCATCTCTGGTCTCCCTAAGGCACAAGGGAAGGACTGCAACTTGTGGTAGTCAACAGACTAACCAAGTATGCACATTTATTTTCTATTCCAACAGAGTTTTCCGCTTCACAGGTAGCAAACTTATTCTTCTGAGAGGTGTTCCGTCTGCATGGACTCCCTCGAAACATAGTGAGCGACAAAGATAGTTACTTCCTCAGTAATTTATGGAAGGAATTGTTTCGAATAGTAGGGACAAAGTTGTCACCAAGCACCAGTTACCACCTGCAGACTGACGGACAAACAGAGATTGTAAACAAATGGTTGGAAGGTTACCTTAGAAATTATGTTTCAGTACAACAGAGGGTATGGGTAAAATGGCTACACTTGGGAGAGTACTGCTACAATACCACTTTCCACATGTCCATTAGAATGGAACCTTTCAAAGCTTTGTACAGGTATGAACCTCCTTCATTTGTGGATCTGGCTCTCAGTGACAGTCACACGTGGAAGACCAAAGACTGGCTGCAAGAAGGAATAGATATTTTAAAGTCTCTAAAGGAAAATCTCTAGCACGCTCAGAATTAGCAAAAAATGTACGTCGACAGGAACCAAATCGAGAGGAGTTTTGAAGTAGGAGATTTGGTATACCTCCGACTTCAACCTTACAAACAATCATCTCTGAAGGCTTCTGAAAAGGAGAAGTTGAGACCGCACTTCTACGGACCCTACCGTGTGACAAGGAGAGTGGGTGAAGTTGCATACGAATTGGACCTACCTGAGGGAAGCCGAATCCACAATATCTTCCATGTTTCCTGTCTGAAGAAAGTTGTGGGCCAGCAAGTGACAGTCTCCACAGACCTGCCACCCCTCGACGATAAAGGAAAGTTAGTATTGGAACCTACAAAAATCATCGAAAACCAGGAGAGAAGATTGAGGACACACACTATCAAGGAATTTCTTGTGCGCTGGAAGGACCCTCCCCTTGAAGATGCCACCTGGGAAGGAGAAGAGATTCTAGAACACCCCAGCCTGAAATTGCTTGAGGACAAGCAATCTTTGGGATGGGAGGACTGTAATATCCCCGTCATTAAATGACTATTAAAACTATTGTATTAGGGGTTGCGATTGATTTAGTTTATCTCAAGCCCATTCTTTCTTTTTGGCGTAGTTTAGTTGTCATCGTCGCCTCTTTTGTGCACTCTTGGGAGTTTTCCCCGATGGGTATTTATGCTCAGCGTGTAGGTTAGATTTGATATGTTGAGATTTATATTTGATTTGTATTTGTGAATTCTTGTTGGGATTCTGTTGTTCACCATTTCGAAGGTGGAAGACCCTCCCTATTTGGTTTGTGTGCAGTTTCGATGGGATTCAACCCTCACCCTACTCTACCTGTTCTGCTTGTATCGGATCTAGCAAATTTGAGGTTTTCATCAATTAATTCAATAAGATCTTTTTTGGTAAATATATATTTGGTTGGCATACTACTCCGCGTCTGCAAGAGCATACTTAGTGATCAGCGAAGGAAAGGAGGACTCCCAAATAAGCATCTGCTCTGTGTGTTTTTCCCTACTGTATGGGTCACCTTGTCTCACCGTACAACATCCACACCATCCGTACGGCCTACCCCACTCTACCATTCAACAACTATCCTACACGGCCTTGGCAATACATCACTGTATGGCTCCTACACTGCCACCGTACGGCCACACCCAACTGTACGCCACCTCCTGCTGCATCGTACAGTCTTAACACTTCCACCATACATCTCTCTTGTTCTACTGTACGCTATCCCCTGCCACACTATACAACCCTAACACTCTCACCGTACGTCTCCCCTATTCTACGTACGCTACATCAAACCTCCACCGTAAAACATACAATCACTCCCAGGCTTCGTACGGTTACTCTCTGTTGTCATATGACCCTTCTCAACAACTGTACAGACACTTCTAGACAAGGTGAGGACAACAATATCTTCCACTGGCATAATTGGCCTCCGTACAGTGAACACGAAGTGCTCAGGTGGGACTAGTGGTTCGGTACATTACAAAGATACATTAATTGGTCTAAGTGGTCTTATACATTTTAAGAGGTCCTACTAAGGGTTCTTAAAGCTTGTTTAATGTCATAATGGGTCTTATGTCATAATAGGTCTTGGTAAGGGTTTTATGTAATAATGAGTCTTATGTTATTATATGACATCAAGTAGGGGGTATTATGTCCTTTTATGTCAATAATAGGACTTGCTAAGGGTTCATAAAGGGTTTAATGTCATAATTTAGAGGTTGTTATGGAACCTTATATAATATTGAATAAAAGATCCTACTAAGGGTTCTAGGTGTCTTATAAGGTTTTAGGATACATGCTTAAGGGGTCCTAAGATAATATGTTCACATGTCTAACTATACAATGTATAACAACTTTACATGTAAAATGGAAACATCTAGAACATATACATAACATTTCAACATATTAGAAAGAAATCTAAATATTTAAACATCTAAAACATGCATGTGTACATAAAAATTTTTCTACATTTTCTGTAGAGTTATTAAACTAATATTTTCTAACCTTTTCTACTAGGGTTGTCTAACTAGGCTTTTCTAGCTAAAGTTTTCTAACTAGCGCTTTATAACATTTTCTAAGTAGGGTTTTCTAAATAAGATTTTATAACATTTTCTAACTAGGATTTTCAAACATTAGTTTAACCAACATGTTTGTAAAAGTATCTAACAACAAATCTTAAATATGTGTACATAACATTTCAATATATAAAAAAGAACTTCAAATGTTTAAATATCTAACTATACATGAGTACATAACATTTTCTACAGCTTTATAAACTAAAATTTTCAGATATATCTAACTAAAATAATTAAAAACAAACATTTAAGAAACATTGTTTAAATGTTTTCTAAGGGTTTTCTAGTTTTCTTTTTCTAAATAGGATTTTCTGGTTTGGTTTTTCTAACTAGGGTTTTCTAGCTTGGTTTTTCTAACTAGGGTTTTCTAAAATTTTCTAAACAGGGTTTTTTAACATTTTCTAACAATTGATTTGTAAAATTATCTAACAGAATACAAAAAAGCTACTGAAAACACAAAACTAACTAAGATATATGAAAAATAAATAATTTACAATTAAAAAAAACAAATAAAGGAACAATAATGTATACTTGATATGAAAGACATTCGGAAGAGGCCGAAAATGCTCATGGGATGTTGATGTCGCACCAGGACATCACTGGGTTTTATCTAACACCCAGGGGTCCACAAGTTTTTTTTTTAAAAACAATGATGAAAATGACCCATGTCGCCGTAATTTATTAAAAAATTTGGCCAGGGGGGTTCAAACGAGCCCCCCCTTTCGTTTGAACATGCTACATACGCATGTTCGAATGAAGGGGGTGGGGGGGTCATTCAAACATGCCACACAGATGTGTTCAAATGAACCCCTTTGGGACCTTCGAACGAAGACCCTAGTTCATTCAAAGGGCTCGAAAATGAATTTTTTTTGTTTGTCAAATTTTCTTCGTGGCAAAAAGTGGGAACCACTTTTGTGGGCTAAACCTTTTGGCCTCACACAATTGTGCATAACCAAGAGGGCCTCCTCTTTAGTTCCTAGCTCCAAAGCCCATGCAAACACTACTGATGAAACATTAATGTTTGATAGATATTGGTGGTCTGTGATCATAAGCTCCTCCCCAAGAAAAAAAATCCAAAATTTACCAAAATTGTGGCTTATCCACCATGAAAATGCCCTACATCCTCTTCCTAGTAACCTCTCCCAAGAAAGTTTGTTGTTGCCTAGGTGTCTGAAGGGTAAAATTAGCTTCCATCATTTTCCATGTTCCTAAACACAGTCCTTTGCAAACACTTGGAGAGAATACGAGTTCTGCACTTGCCTTTTGGCTAGCAAACTTTCCTTATCTACTTCACATATGTCAGCCACACCTTAATCTAAAATCTTCTAATTTTAATGAGTACAAACGTACTCAATTTCCCCACCACATCAGCCTTGGCATGTGGGAAATTTAATGCCTTAACTCCATGAAATGATGGCCCAACAAGATATCTCCAAACTTTGAATCATTACATCAAGTGCTATTAATTCCCCAATGAAGCCATAAATCTTCCTTTAACGAGTAGCGGGAGTGGTGGGAAAATAAACAAAAACAAATTCAAATTTAAACTCACTCCAATTCATGTGTGAGTTTAATGGGACTCTCTCTTTTCTCTATGGCCATGTAGGGCTATAAAGATTTCGTCACTTCAAAATTCACTAGCTCTTGGCTAAAAGGAATGGTTATGGGGGCAGCCTAAAATTTACGGTCTCCTCACAAATGATAGTCAAAACTACGAATCTTGAGAATGTGGGCATGATGATTGTAAATGGTAGCTTGTGCAATAATAAAATCTTAATAAACAAATTCTTGGAGGATGGTGAGTGACTCGAGAGACTCCAAAATGGGTATTATAGATTGAACCTTTCCCCTCCTTATGTTGTGGATAGTTTTCATATAATACATTACTCTCAAAGGTAAATATATGACTATACATGGATATCACTTCCCCCTACTAAACCATGTTAGTTATAGGGGAAAGATAAATGTTCATTTTTTCTTGTTTTCATCTCTGCAACAAATCATAGAGAAAGAAGCTTCCCTACCCCTTTACCAGGGCTTGATTATGATGTTGTAAAAACATGCTTTGGCCATGGACCTACATTAAAACCCTCTACATTCTGATCAACAAAATCACTTCCCTTCTCCACCCCCTCCCATGTTACTATAACTGATGGTGATAATGATGAAGACGGACTAAGATCATAGGTTTGCAAGATAGTAGAAAGATTAGATCAGTTATTATCTTGTCATTGATGTCAAGCAATTGATATCTGATTTATATTGTGTTGCCATATCATTCGGAGCATGATATAAGTTGAATGAGATAAGAAGAAGAAGTGAAATGTTGTGAAGATGAAGAACTTGATTGGGAAACTGATATAGATTGGACAATGCTTAGATTATGTTGATATAATTATTTTCTACCTAACATATTATTATATCAAGTTGGTAAAGAAGATTAATCAAGTCAGTAAGTAAAACTATTTTGGCTATCGAGAAGAAAAAGTCATTCGGTAAAAAGAAAAAGTCATTTGGTTAAAAGGAATGTAAAGTTTCGGTAAAGGAAAAGGAACTCAAGACACCGAGCAGAAGGTTTTAGTCATCGAGCAAGGAACACAAATTAAATACAAGAATCAGAACGACATTTAATGTCTAGCTATGATGAGATGAAAGATTATGATGGTGAGGAAGAGTTAGTTGAAGAGATCTACAATCAGGAAAATTCATGATGATGATCTATGGTACAGATCTAAGCAGCTAAAAGAGAAGGAACAAGTTTCAAGAAAGTTCAAGTACCAAGGTGAAGGTAAAACATGTTACTGAGCTCTAGATTCATTGAAATAGTTTATGAAGTTGATCGGATGGTTGAAATTAATCAAAAGAAAACATGATAAAGGAGATTAAGCAAAAAAAAAAGTCTATATAAAGGATGAATTTTTATGAACAAATGGCTGGAAAATTGAAGGGTTGATAAATCACCGACTGATGCAGTGAAGAAAAAAAGGTTGAATTCTGAGTCAAAAAGATAAATTTGATGAAGTGTTGAAGCCAATGGAAAGTGATGGATTGAAGTGAAGAAGAAGAGCGCACAAAGGATCTGATTATGCAAAGGATAGTTGTGGATTTATAGGTCAATATATGCATTGTTACTTATTAACATTTGTAATAGAAAAATATCTTAACCGAGTGGACTTAACAGTCTTATTGTAAAATCCTTGCAAAAGGTAACATTCTAAAAAGTGTTTGAAGACTGTTAACCAGGACACTCCTAACAGGGTGAAGATCTTAACATATCTGAGGAAAATCCCTTGACCGGGTCACATTTAACAATGTGTATTGTAATCTTTAACAGGATTGGCTTTTAATCCAACATACTTCAAAAGAGTATTTTCTTTAATGAGTGACAATTCCCACAGTGGTTTTTCCCAAAGACGAGTTTCCACGTTAAATATTGGTGTTATATGTGTTGAATGATTTATGTGATTATTATTGCTGATTGATAAATTTTATTTACTGTTGTCAGTAAATAGTGAATTTTGTCTGACCGAGTTGACACCGAGTTGAATTAGAGAAAGTTTTCAAGATATAGAGAATCAAGGATTATTGATTCACCCCCCCCCCTTCTCTGTAATCCAACATCCCACTCTGTAGTGCATTGACAATACCACTAGAAGGTTGGAGGTTGGTAACCCCTCTACTAAAAAAGAATCCAAACTTAAGACCTTGCGCTAGGAGACCAAAACTAAAAAAGGTTGGTAACCCTTCTCCCATAGTTAATAAGTTGTTTATGGTTACCCTAGAAAAGCGTAAAACCCATGTAGACCTCGTTGGGTTCTCTAAAAAAAAAACCCAAAAGTATTATCACAAGAAAGTTGTTACCATTATTATTGTTAAGGACATTGATGAAAAGCATTAAAAAGGAAAGGATCCTGAAAAAGAATTTGTGGGGTCTTATTTGGGGAGTGGAAGATCTGCAAAGATGGAAAAGGTTGCCTCGACCCCACAAAATAAAGATAAAAATTCATTTTTGAGGATAACCAAAATGATTCCTCTCAGAAAAAAGAGGACACTATTGCAGGGGAAGACAATGAAGAAGAGGTTTATGAGGAAGAGGAGGAAAAGGACGAGGAGGTTAATTTCCAAAAATGAAATATTGAATTTGACATCGCAGAAGGGACATATAATAAGGGTTATGATGATAAAGACATGGAAATATCTTAGTAGGAGGGGGATGCTATGATAAAACCCAATAAAATAAATATGATCGAATGAACATCAAGGACACTATGTTGGAGCTCATAGAGAGGGTGAATTTTCTAGAAAATAGGATGACCAAGAAAAAAAGGGAAATGGAGGATTCTTTTCTTTCCCTCGTAAAATTGAAAAAGGGAATAATAAATAGAGCTATGGTAGGGATGTTTACAAGTAGGTCAAAAATCAAAAGAAAACCTACGATGGAAGGCAACAACAAATGAGCTAAAGGTTTGAGTCTTTAGGCTATGCAAACAAGAAACTAGAAGGAGGCTCTGAAGGACCTCAAAAAGAGCCATAACCTCATCAATGTCCCTAACAATACTAGTTAATCATGTCCTCTATCTTCTACTTTTTGATTTGGGTCTTTGTACCCTAGTTGATTATCATTTATATAATTTTTAGTGAATTTTTGGTTCACTCTAAATACTTTAACTATTACTATGGTTATGTATATGCATAGGATGTTTTGGTTAAAGTTTTTTATTTCTGCAAGTATGCTTTACATGGTTGTTATTTGGACCGGCTTACAGATTTAACAAGGCTAGGGTATGTGTTGTTTAGTATTTAGTGTCCCCTTAAGTGTTCAATACTTGTTCTTTGATGGTTGCTTCTTAGTATTTGCATCTCTTGTTGTATGTGGAATTAGGGTCCTTTCCTTGCTTATCTCATAAAATACAATGGAACACAACAAGATATTTGAAATGAAGGATAAACAATCAAAAACATCAATTTGAAAACTTATTATAGAAAAAACAAGGAGAGATTCTTAAGAGATGAAAGATCATTAGGTTGAAAAAATGTAATATATGTAAATCTTACCTAAACATCCTAGGGTGAATCATTTAATCAATTTTAATAAATAAAGGATTCTAAGGACAAGAGCTAGGACTAATAATAAGAAATAAATGTTTAAAATTTAAATAATAAATAATTATAACACTTATCTCTTAATATAATGATTGGACTTTGCTACGTGTTCCTAATTGATTTGCCCAACAACAAAAAATTAGGCCATATAAATTAATTTCCTTGAAATCAACAAAAATTGTCTTAAGGTCACTTCCACAACCATAGAAGTGATCTACACAACTACAAATCTTGTTAGGAAATTTCAGCCATACAATTACAATTTCTATATAACCCAAATAGAGAAATCTATGCAAACAAGTATTCAAAATCTATATTCAAAAGAATAGATAACATACCATCAAAGATAACACAAGATATACCCTTGAAAAAACCCTCAAGAGGGAAAAATCCAGCCTCCAAAAACCTCCATCACTTGTGTATTATTCTACAATGAAACCATTACAATACATCTTCAAAGTCCCCCGTGAACACTTCTAAAACACAAGCTCTCTATAAGTACTCCATGTGAACAATCATGTAACCACACATCCTATGCAATGTTTTAAACCCTCACAAATGCTAACAAGAGACACTCTCAACCCTTTAGCCAAAATGATCAACTACCCAACCTTAGATAACTACCCATGTGTTTCTTTTAGTAGAAACGAGCACAGGGGTAGTTGACCTCTTCTAAGCCCATTGACCCCTATTTAAATTTGATACTAAATTTTTACCTTATTAAAATTCTCCCAATATTAATTAAATACATTTTTTCAATATGAAACTTTGTATTAAATATATTTATTAATGTTACATAAAAAACATAAAGTGGCTCCAAAAATATTAATTCCTAATGATGCAATACCCCTAGGTCCCCCTAAGTGCACCACACACATAATAATAAAAATCATTATAAACATTATCCATGGTGAAATCTAATGCTTCTATGAAGGTCTAATATTTAGTTTTGTTTTTTTATTAGGACAAGAGACCTACTTGCATTGTTCTATACAACCTACATTAAAAATGCTTGTGTGGATTCAAACATTTGTTTTTTATTAATGGTAACAACAGGTTTTGAAGGGACCCTAAAACCCTTAACAAAAATACACTTATGATATGTCATTACAAGCTCCCAAGATGACTCAGTCCAACCAAGCAAAGGTGGGGCACTCAAAAAACAAAACCAGAACACTGCAACAAAATAAGCAATAAAAACCGCAGTCCATAGAGGATAGTAGCAAGGCTATCCATAAATCCCCTTTTTATGGGAACGAAGGGTCATGTCAAACGATGAGGAGGATTTCTTAGAATGTTTCCCTTTAACAGTAATCCAACCATCTTCAAGTTTCGCTGCCTCCTTCTGCCAACACACCAAATTCAAGGAAACAACACCCAACATCAGATCCAAATAGCTCCCAGCAAGAGGGATAGGGACACTATAATCTTCAGTAGACATCTTACCACCAGAGCTGGTAGGAATAGCAACCTCAGAAACAGGGCTTGAAATGCTTCCATCAAGAGGGACAGAAGCACCAGCAACCTCAGCAGTCATTGCACCAGCAGGGCTGGCAAGAACAACATCCACAGATATGCCAGCAGAAGGCCTAGGATCCATCAACAAAGGAGAGGGGGTTCCCTGCATAAAAGAGAAATTGACAGGAGATGTAACATGAGTCGAGCAGTTTTCTTCAGAAATAGGCTTCTAAGAACTGGAGACATAGTCATATTCCAACAAAGACTCATGAGAGTTTTTAAGGATTGTATAATATTTGGTGGAAGCATCCTTCCACCAAGTATGAGAGTCTTTCTTCATTTTAAAGACCGAACTACATTTTGAAGCATGATGACCTGTTTTAAAACATTTTCTACACCTAAAGGGGATACCCTCATAATCCAGTTGTTGCAGCCAAAAGCCTTTAGATGTTTCAATTTTTATTTCAGCAGGAAGACCCTGTGAAATATCAACATCTACCAGAATGTTGGCAAAGGTAGAGTGGAACATATTGGAAGAATCATCATCAATGAGCAAAAAATCCCCCAAATCGTCCCCCACTTCCTCTAGGACAACACCTTTCCAAAGATGGAGAGGGAGATTGGGGAGCCTAACCCATATAGGAATATTGTTAAAAACTTCAAATGAGGGATTAAAATTTGGGTGCTAGGGTTTTAACATAAACAAAATTTGTCTTCCTCCCAGCTAAAGAAGTTTTCACAAAATATTTTAGCTCTATCCTTAGATCTATCAAATTTAGCTAGAAAGAAACCTTTAGCTAAGGGAAAGATGTGAACATTATCTAAAAGTATTGGTTTCCATTTTTGGGATATCCAATCATGAAGTTGGGACAAGGTCGGCTAGAACCCCCGAAAATGACATATCAGACCTTGGCCCATAAGGGTCTCAGAACAGCTATCCAACTCCCCTTCAGCAACAGCAAAGAGCTTAACAGAAAGAGACCTAGAAGCAAAAATTGGGATAGAAAAGGGCACCCCACGAGAGGAACCCCCATTCCCATGCAAAGCCTCGGAGGCAACTTTAGCATAGGAACCCACCGCACCACAATCCGAAGCAGCAGTCACTGATTTGGGGTTAGCATTAGCAGAAGGGAATTTAGCAAAAAACGGAAGCAGAGAACTAGGAGAGCCCAAGGCATCACCCACTAGAGCAGTCACCCTCGCCAAAAGAGCAGACCCCTCGCAGAAGCAACATGGTGAACCAGATCGTCGTTCCCCACAACATTTTTAATTTTTTTTGAGCGAGAAGCATAAATCCCTTTCACGCCCTCACCCACACCAGCACCCACAACCTAAGACACAACCTCAGACCCAACAGAGGTGCTAAAGATGGCTGAGGTAGGAGACACGGCTACAGGAGATAGCACTATAGGACATACACAGGGTCCTCTAGACGCAGCCACGGGAAGGGCGCCCGAACGTGCTGTAGAAGAGCCCATCGAAGTTTTTTTTAAACAGCTTGAAAAATCATTGAATCTATTTGTTGTGACAGGATTCAAACATTTGTTAGACAAAAGATCATTTTCTTTTAATTAAAGAAAAAAATATCTCAAACTCATGTAATACGTCCAAAATGTTATGATAACATTAATGTCACAATTAGTAATAATTTACTACTCAATGATGTGTACAAAATATATTGTCAAATAAAACTCAAAATATAACAAATGCAACATTTAAATAAATTTTCAAAAGATTACAAATGTAACATTTTCATAAACCTATAAATTAGTTTAATCAATTTATCTAAACTTGAATGAAAATTAAAAAAGAATTATATTGAGATAGAGAATCAATTGTTCAACAATTTTTTTTATCAACAAGAAGTATTATGTTTCTTTCTATCACCAACCTAACTATACCATATACAATTTAGCAAAATTCTTATACAAGATATTTGTGATACATATATATATATCTGGTACAAAAAAGAGGATTGAACTGTTTCATTATGATTCATCTCAACCATCAATATTGTTTCTATAATCAGTACAGTCTCATTCATCATTGTTGCTCCTTTGCTCATAGCTATTCCAGTTATCATTGTCAGCCTTGTTATCTCGTTCGTTGTTATAGGCATCCTCCTGATTAAAATTCTTGTTTCCTTCATCCTCATCCCTGCTTTGGATTCTCAATTGACTGAAGCTTTGTGCTCGGTTGGTGATCTCCTCTTGAGGTTCTTCGATGTACGAAGAGGACTAAATGTCTTTCTCATAAATAATCATTGTTCCTTCTTTCACCAATGATAAAAAATATTTCTCTTGGAACCTCGATAATTGCAGATACCTGTGAGACAATGTAGGAATGTGTGAGTTTAATATGAGACTCAGTACGATCTCATTTCTTGGCTTGGAAAATATCTTCATTTCTCTACTTCCAAATGGCCCAAAGAATTTCAGCAGTTAGAGTAAACCATAAATTATTCATTTTACAATCAATAGCTTCAACAAAGCCAACAATGACCTCATGTCAAGAAAAATTGTTTAAACAATTCCAAGAAATGGGATGACCAAAAAATCTAGACCAAATTTTCCTAGCAAACTCACATTCAAAAAAAAGGTGCTCAAAGGTTTCAGGGCATTTACAATTGGAACAAGAAATAACCTGTTGGCCACATTGAGAAAGAAAAGACCCAACAACATTTTTTTAGAAGAACCATCCATCTAAAGAAAATAATTTTAGGTTCAACATGTGAGTGCCAAAACAATACAAAGATAAAGTGCCATCTAGAGTTAGTACAGTTAAGATTCCAGCTTTGATTAATTCTACTGATGATCCCTACATCCTCCTTAAGCATATCATATATTTATTTGTAGGAAAAATCAATCAACAACTTACCATCAGTCCATTTCATTTGATCAATCATCTGTTTAGAATTCAACATTTTACCAAGAAAATGTCTTCCTATAGCTTTAGAGATAGGGTAGAAGTCTTCTTCTAGGATTTGGGAATGTTAAATTTAGTACTTATATCTTCCCAAGAACCCAGTTGCATGTCAATAAATACATCTTGTATGAGAGAGATTCCTTTTGATGCCATATTTTAGCAAAACAACATTGTGTCACGGCTAGAGGTTTACCATTTAAGTATATACCCCACCAAATAGATTTGTCCAAAATTGCAAAAGAGGTCCTTTTTCCAACAACACTCTTTGAGCAGACTTGGAGCTTAACTTGGCACCATGCCTTCCAAATGGTATGAAAGATGTTGGAACCAAATAATTGAATATCAAAATCTCCAAACACAAGATCATGAAGCGGGATATCCTTCCATCTCTTTCCTTTCTTTATGGTCGATCTCTCAATATTGTTCCTTACACAAATTTTCCATGGATCATTCCCTCTCAGGGCTTTGAGAATCCATTTTTCAACTAGAGAAATTCCCTGAGTCTTCATGTCCCTTAATCCAAGACCTCCCAATTTTTTTGGAGCATAACACCATTCCCATTTGATTGATAGGGAGGTTGGATGAACCAATCAAAAGCTCATGCTTACATCCCACAAATGACCTTGAGGTGTTCTCTCTTGACACCTAATGACCTATAGGATCTCCTCTAGGGCCTTGATCCCCTACACAATATACCAACCGAACTATCATGAAATGACTACCAAGACTTGCTAAGTTCTTGGTGCTTCTCTAGCTTTCCCACACACTAGCCCTTAATCCCATCTAAGGACTTACCACCTCCAATGTTGTTATGAACTCTTGCAGAGGTGAGAAGGTGCTCATATACACTACACTTTGTCTATTTAGGGGTTTAGAAGGTCCCTCTTTGTTCATCTTCTTTACCAATTTCTCCAAATTGTCCCAAATTAGGCCTAATAGCTTGTAGCCCTATTAGGTCTCCTAATCTGAGAAAATAGGACTTTTCACAAAGTCTTTGCCAAAGGACCCTGCAAATTTCTTGTAGATTCTTTCTTCAATGGTTAACCTCTCATAGATTTTTCAGCTTTTAGGGTTCCGCCCTTCCATACAATGCCCTAACAAAAAATGAGTATTTTGGTAGGGTTTTAGGACTCCTATGGCTTCTTGATTTGTCTGCAAATATTGGGAAACCAAATGGATCGGTTAGACCCTCTTCTCTTCACCAGATCTTGGTAAGATCTCTATCTTCGACCTCCAATCCCTAACATATATCTTGATGAACACCCCTGCAAGATATCAATGCTATAACCTAGTCTTTCCTTGTTGGGCTCACCACAAGCTCGCCTAGAGAAAGACCTTGAAAATGATTCCAATGATTTTGAGGGCCCATGCTTATGCACAACATATGTACATGGAGTCTACTCACTATCCCCAAGAGGTCGTATAGATTGAACGGTGGGATAGTGAGCTAGGTCTCCATCTCTATCAACTATCTGGTATGAACCAGTGAACAAGTAAAAACACAAAGAATTTGTACAGACAAATGAAAGAAATAAAAACTACTAAAATAATGACACAAAATGCAAGGAAAGATAACAATCTAAGATATCCATGAGTTGCAGTTCACATTTCAATCCAAAAAATTCTTCTGCAACTTTGTAACTACCAAGATTCACACAAATTCATGCACTGTTGTATTGCTCAAAGCCAAAAATATGTACTCCCGACATCCAACCTTGGGATTAGGTCACATCTTGTCTTAAATAGGACATGTCTCATCTTAGGTTTCCATTAGGGAACTCCTAGGTCATTGGTGTGTGTTTGGATAGAGTTGTCCAAGCAACTTTGAAAAGTTGCAAAAGTTGCTAAGCAACTTTTTTTGCAACATTTTAGCAAGTTTTACAATTTCCTTCAAAAATCACTTTTCTCTCCTCCTAGCTTATCCTAGAATCCATTATAGGTCCTAACATGATTCTCAACATATCCTAGCCCTTATGATATCATGATGACATCATCAATATACATAAAACCAAACCAAAGGCTCCTAAACACTTGAGCCCCACAAATACAACATCCTAAAGTCTTAGGACCTATCTTGACCTTGAATCCCAATTGGACTCACACAATGTGGTCTACATGATCTTATGAAACACACACATGCCATTGAGGGCTTACACAACAAAAAGAAAGAGGATTGAACTAGTCAACCCATGGGTTCTTCTACACCATTCTCCCCCTCTATATAAAGAGTAACTAGGGAACAATAGGGGATACCAAAGAAAGATCAATACCCAACTTGTTGAAGTTGTTCTCCTCCACCCAAGTAGCTTCAGATTCAGGGCGGTCATTCCAATGTACCAGATGTTCCATGTAGACCCTATTTCTAGTTTGCTTCTTTACTCTAGATTCCAAGATCTTCTCTACTTGAGGCTTGCTCTTAGGAGGTATGGCTATTGTGCTAACATCTGAGAGGACCTCTTGACTGTTCGGATTAATCTCTGGCAATGGCCCTTTGTACCTAACCAGGTCTGCTATGTTGAACACCGGTGATATGGCCATATCTGAAGGAAGGTATACCTTGTATGCATTAGCCCCATACTTGGCTAGAATCTTGCATAGTCCTACTCTCTTCATCTGCAATTTGGTAGGTAATCCTTTTTGCAACCTAGATTTGTTCAAGTGAACCATCGCATATTCACCTACTTCAAACTGAACATCTCTTCTCCTCTCATCCACCTTGACTTTCAATTTTTTGGTAGCTTCTACTATGGTCTTCTTGACTTGCTCCTGAATCTCTTTCATAGTTTGAGAGAAGTCTTCTCCATGGCCACTCCGATATTCCATACTCCCTAGATCTTTGAGTTCACTCACTCCCCTTGGGTGCATACCATACACTATTTCAAAAGGGATTTTTCCAGTTGTCTGGTTAACACTATCATTATAGGAATATTCTACTTGTGGGAGGACTAGATCCCATGTCTGGCCATACTCTTTGGTTAGGAATCTAAGTAAGTTACCCAACACCCCGTTAATTACTTCAGTTTGACCATTTATTTGTGGATGGTAAGCTGAACCAAAAGACAAATTTGTACCCAATCTATTCCATAAGGTCTTCCAAAAATGGCCCATGAATTTTGCATCCCTGTCTGACACAATTCTTAGAGGAAGTCCATGTATCCTCACAACCTCCTTAAAGAAAAGATGAGCTATGTGGCTAGCATCATGAGTTTTTTTGCAAGGGATAAAGTGACACATTTTGCTAAATATGTCTACCACCACATAAATGTTATCTAACCCTGTCTTGGTCTTAGGAAGCCCTACTATGAATTCCATGTTGATGCATTCCATTGGCATATTGGGAATGGGTAAAGGCTGGTATAGGCCTGCATTGCTAGCTCCTCCTTTGGATTTCATGCATATGACACACTATTCAACATACCTTCTCACATCCCTAGGCAACTTAGACCAATAATAGAATCCTTGGACTAACTCCATCATTTTTTTAATTCCAAAATAGCCACTAAGACTACCATTGTGCTTCTCTTGAATGAGATTTTCTCTCATTGAGCCCTTAGGGACACATAGTTGATTCCCTTTGAACAATAGACCAATCTACAAAGTGTATTCTACAAATTGACTGTGAAAGTGACTAAAAATTAGAACATACCTTATAAGCCTCTAAGAAGTCCTCGTCATCCTTGTAGAGGTCTTTAAAGCTTTATATGTCAATGCTTTGGAGTTGGACTTCCTTGACTGTCAACAACCTCCTGCTCAATGTGTCTTCCACCTTATTCATTTGTCCTTTCTTGTGCTTAATAGTAAATGTGAAAGCTTGTAAGTATTCCACCCATTTTAGGTGTTTATTGCTTAGCTTATCTTGTGTATTGATGTAACTTAAGGCTTGGTTGTCTGTGAACTCCACAAACTACTTAGGTAGGAGATAATGCCTCTGTTTCCTAAGTGACTGCACTAAGGCATACAATTCCAAGTCATAGGTTGAATACTTCTTTTTATCTTCATTGAGCTTCTCACTAAATTAAGAAGGCTATTGGCATGTCCTCTTGACTCAATACTCCTCCTACTGCCACTCCACTTGCATCACACTCCAAGGTAACAACTTATTAAAGCTTGGTAATGGGAGAATAGGTTGGGTGGCTACTTTTTGCTTCAACCTTTCAAATTCTTTGCTTGCCTCTTGAGTCCACTTGAACTTGGTTTTCAACCCACCTTTGATAGTGTCTAGCACTGGTGCATAAATGCCACTGAAATTCATTATGAATTTCCTATAGAATTGGGCTAAGCCATGAAAACTCCTAACTTTTATCCTTGTGGTTGGTGTAGGCCATTTTAGGATAACTTACACCTTACTTGTATCCACCTTCAATGTACCTTGAGATACTACAAATCCTAGGAAAAACAAGTTCTTTCTTGAGGAACTCACATTTTTCCAAATTAATTAATAATTGTTCTTCATGTAGTCTTTTGAGCACAACCTCCAAATGCTTTAGGTGTTCCTCTTTTGTCTTGCTGAAGATAAGTATATCATCAAGATATACCACCAAAAATCTGCCTGTATAGTCCTTTAGCACTTCATTCATAAATCTCATGAATGTGCTAGGGGCATTAGTTATCCCAAATGGGATAATAAGCCATTCATACAACTCTTCAGTGGTTTTAAAGGTTGTCTTCCATTCATCCCCATCCTTTATTATGATTTGATGGTATCCACTTCTAAGATCCAACTTAGTGAAGTATTGAGCTCCTCCAAGGAAATCCATTAGATCATCTATCCTAGGTGAAGGGAATTAATATCTAATAGTAATCCTAATTATTTCCCTAGAATCAATGCAAAGTCTCCACTTACCACCTTTTTTTATGCCAAGACCACTTGTATTGCACATGGACTGATGGTTTTCCTTATTAGCCCTTGATCAAGTGACTCTTGTACTTGCCTTGCCACTTCTTGGTTCTGCTCTGGTGTGAGCTTGTAAGCTTCTTTATTAGGTAATGAGGCCCCTGGTATAAAGTCTATTTGATGACTTATAGACCTCTTAGGAGGTAGAGTTGCAGGTGTACCATCACTAACTATATCCTTATGTCTTCCAAGAAAATCTTGAACCTCCACTGGTATAGGTGTTTGTCTAGGCTTTTCCACTTCCTTGGGCTTCACAACTATGGCATACCTCTCACTATCTTCTTCTTGAAGTGTACTCATTAATTCTTTTCCACTACTAAGAAACACACTAGGAGTCTTGGTGTGAACTCCATCATCATCCATCAAGGATTGGATTTTGAATGTGTTTCCATCCTTCTTGAATGTAACAGTGTTCCCTTTTCCATCATATATGGCGTCTATGTCATATTTCCATGGTTTGCCCAATAAGAGATGGAAGACATCCATGGGTAACACATCACATAACAATTTGTCCTTGTATCATCCAATGGAGAATTCAACCCATGTCTTCTCATTCACTAGGACACTTAGCCCTTTGCTCAACCATGTCACTTTGTAGGATTTCTATGGGGTATCTTTGTCAAGTTGAGCTTCTTAACTGCTTCCTTTGCAATGATGTTGTCTGTGGAGCCAGAATCCACAATCACCTTACACACCTTACAAGGATCCTACACCTAATTTTGAATAGGGCTCTCCTCTATTTTGGTTCTTCTTTCACTCGTTGTCTTATCAAGACCCTTCTAAACATAAGGTTCTCTCCCATCTATAATTCTATGTGACTTACTTTGGTGACTTGACACTTGATGAGTCCTCTTGTACATATGCCACTCTCTTCTCTGAATTGGAAGTAGATGCCTTCTCTGGACACCTATAAGCTGGATGTCTCATATATCCACAGTTATAGCACTTCATGCTAGTAAAATAAGAACTACTTCTTCATGCACCTCTTCCCCTATTAGAACCTCCATGGGTGCCTCTACCTCTACCATAGCTTCCCATAGACCTTGTCGCACCACCTTTCTCAAGAAGTTTAGACTCTCCTTGGATTCTCTGATCAATCCCTCTTCCTTGGTGACCACCTCTATGACCTCTTTGGTCTCTTCCTCTGCCTCTATTCCTTGAGCTGGAGTCTTGCTTTTTTCTACCCTTTTCCTCTATCTTTAGTGCCAATTGATAGCACTGATGCACTATTTTAGGACTTAGGAGACTCATATCCTCTTGAATAGACCACATCAAGCCTTTAAGATATCTGGAAACATTAATGATTTCTTCTTCCACCACCTTCGACCTTAGACACAACCTTTAGAACTCCTCGTGTAAGTGTTGGCATTAGTCTCCTTTTGTCTTAGACTCTGTCTCCTTTTGTGTAACGGGATTTCATAATCCTCTAGCATATAGGCTTCTCTAACCTTGGCTACCACTCCTCTCTATGTGGCTATGGGGGTTTTCCCTTCTTTTTCCCTCTTTGTTTGGACAAAATTCCACCAAGTAAGAGCAGAGCCTCTAAGCCTTGACTTAGCTACTCTCACCTTCTGAGATTCACTTATTCCATCACACTCAAAGTGATTTTCCATGCCTTCTATCCAATCAATGATTGAGTCAGGTTTCGTTTTACCACTAAAAAGTGGTACACCCTCTAATGCTTTGCCACTTAGGGCCTTCAAGGCTTTTAGGAAAGGTTCTTGTTCCACCACTGGATCAGGTTCAGGTACTTCATCCTCTATTGCCTTATCCTTCCCTTTCATCTATCATTTCATTTACCTCTTATGTTCTATCTTCTATTGCTTCCAACTTGTTGGCTAGTTGGTCTATTCTTTCTCTCAACTATCTATTTTCTCCCTCCTAGTCTTCGACCTTCTTGGCCAATTATAAATTCATCACCATCTTAGAGGATCCACTAGATTCACACTCTGACATGCACATATTTATCCCAAATCTGTTGGGGCTCTAATATTAATCGGATAGGGAGGTTGGATGAGCCAATCACAAGCTCATGCTTAGGTCTCAAAAATGACCTTGAGGTGTTCTCTCTTGACACCTAATGACCTATAGGATATCCTCTAGGGTCATGATCCCCTGGCCAATAGACCAACCCAACTATCATGAAATGACTACCAAGACTTACTAAGTTCTTGGTGCTTCTCTAGCTTTCCCACACACTAGCCCTTAATCCCATCTAAGGACTTACCACCTCCAATGTTGTTGTGAACTCTTGAAGAGGTGAGGAGGTTCTCATATACACTGCACTTTTTCCATTTAGGGGTTTAGAAGGTCCCTCTTTGTTCATCTTCTTTACCAATTTCTCCAAATATGTCCAAAATTAGGCCTAATAGCTTGTAGCCCTATTAGGTCTCCTAAACCAAGAAAATGGGACTTTTCACAAAGGCTTTGCCAAAGGACCCTATAAATTTCTTGTGGATTCTTGCTTCAATGGTTATCCTCTCACAAATTTTTGAGGTTTTAGTGTTCTGCCCTTTCGTACTATGCCCTATCCAAAAATGAGTATTTTGGGAGGGTTTTAGGACTCCTATGGCTTCTTGATTTGTTTGCAAGTATTGGGCAACCAAATGGATTGGTTAGACCCTCTTCTCTTCACCAGATCTTGGTAAGATCTCTATCTTTGACCTCAAATCCATAACACATAGCTTGATGAACACCCGTGCAAGATATCAATGCTATAACCTAGTCTTTCCTAGCCAGGCTCACCACAGGTTCGCCTAGGGCAAGACCTAAAAAATGCTTCCCATGCTTTTGAGGGCCCATGCTTTTGTACAACATATGTACATGGAGTCTACTCACTATTCCCAAGAGGTCGTACAGATTGAACGATGGGATAGTGAGCTAGGTCTCCATCTCTATCAACTACTTGGTTTGAACCAGTGAACAGGCAAAAACATAGAATTTGTACAGACAAATGAAAGAAACAAAAAATACTAAACTAATGACACAAAATGCAAGGAAAGATAAAAATATAAGATATCCATGGGTTATAGTTCACATTTCAATCCAAAACATTCTTCTACAACTCTGTAACTACCAAGATTAACACAAATTCATGTACTGTTGTATTTCTCAAAGCCAAAAATTTGTCCTTCTAACGTCCAACCTTGGGATTAGGTCACATCTTGTCTTAAATAGGACACGTCTCATCTTAGGTTGCCATTAGGGCACTCCTAGGTCATTGGTGTGTGTTTGGACAGAGTTCTCCGAGCAACTTTGAAAAGTTGCAAAAGTTGCTAGGCAAATTTTTAGCAAGTTTTACAATTTCCTTCAAAAATCACTTTGCTCTCCTCCTAACTTATCCTAGACTCCATTCTAGGTCCTAACATGATTCTCAACATATCCTAGCCCTGACGATATCATGATGACATCATCAATATACATAAAACCAAACCAAAGGCTCCTAAACACTTGAGGCCCACAAATACAACATCCTAAAGACTTAGGACCTATCTTGACCTAGACTCCCAATTGGACTCACACATTGTAGTCTACATGACCTTATGAAACACACACATGCCACTGAGGGCTTACACAACAAAAAGAAAGAGGATTGAATCAGTCAACCCATGGGTTCTCCTACACCATTGACACAATGTCTCTTTCTATTTCCAAGCCCATCTAACCACGAGAACTCCCTCAAAATCTTTTCTAACTTGTTAATCTGACTATTGGCTAGCAACCAAGTGGAGGCATAGTATACTGCATGGGAAGAAAGTACCTTTTGAACCACATGTGTTATCCGAACGATAGACAACATGTGAGTTTTCCATTTGAGATGTTTTTTTCTATCTTCTTGTAGATCCATGCCCACATATCTTTGATTGAGGGATTAATAGAAAATGGTATTCCCAGATATCTGACAATGGTAGAGGGACTTGACCATTGCCACTCTCTACCACTTAACCATCTAGCGGGGGACTTCATCCATCCCATCATATTGGATTTGTGAGGGGATACTTTGGCTCACGAGGAAAGACGGAACAATTGCAATCTTCTAAGCAGATTATCAAAATCTTCCTCATCCAGGTCCAATAATAGAACAGTGCCATTATCAAACTATTCCACTAGAAGGTCCTCATTATTAGGCAGATGTATCCCCTTGACAGGTGGGCTGAATTCAGAGGTCTTGAGAATAAAGGACAAAGCATCAACAACAATGACATATAAGGTAGGGATAAGAGGGCACCCTTGTTTGATAGATCTGCCAAGTGGAATATGCTCAGATAGTTCTCCATTAACTTCAATCACAGTTGAGGAATCTTTGAACAGGATGATGACCCACTTATAAAAGTATGTTGGAAATCCAAATGCTTCTAACATCCTTAGGACAAATTGCCACTCAATTCTATCATAGGCTTTTTCAAAGTCTAAGAGGACCATAGCCACATTCTGACCATCCATTTTAGCCCAGTACATAGCCTCCCAACTAGTAATTAGGTTATCCAAGATATATCTCCCTTTAATAAACCTTGTTTAAGTAATTGCCACAATATTTTTAAGCAAATCATTTATTCTTGTAGCCATGACTTATGCAATAATCTTATAAGAAATATTTAGTAAGGTGGTAGGTCTCCAGTTCTTAATCTAAGATTTATCACCATCTTTGGGAAAAGTTTGATTATCCCCCTGTTGATGTTTTCCCCTAATGATCCTAATTCAAAGGCCTCTTCACATACTTCTAACAGCTCACAAGATATCCATTCTTTTTTCTTCTTGTCGAATTATGTTGGTAGCCCATCAAGACCTGAAGATTTGTCATTTGCTAAAGACCCTATGGCTTCATCAATTTCCTTAAGATTAATCCTCTGCTCAAGCACCTTGGCCTGTTTTTGGGATACCTTCCTTGGAATTAATTTGATGCATTGATTCATAGCCTCAATGTTTTCAGCTTTGTGTTCTAAAGAAAACAATTTCTTATAGAATTCCACAAAGGCATTCAATGTATCTTTATTGTTATTGGTGAATCATCCTTCCACTTGGATACCAGTAATTACCTCTCTGGTATGTTTTTCTCTGATCAGGTTGAAGAAATACTTATAACCTTGTCCCCATCCTTAATCCATCTAGCCTTTGCTCTAACTTTTTGACCTTGGATTTTGTAATTTTGAATTTTTCTCAACTGAGCTTTAGTACTAATGAGGGATTGTTCCACTTCTTGGTCATTACCTTTGGCTTGCAAATCTGTTTCGATTTGATCGAATCTTCTCTGATAATGGTTTTCTTCCTGATTTCTGTCCATAGCTTCTTTCATCCCTATTATTTGAAATAGTCTCCTCCGCATTTGTACCAGTTGGTCCCATTTGTCCCTCGCAGATAGGGTCGAGTTGCAAAAATTAGAAAGAGTAGTAGAGATCTGGATGGCTCGAAGAGAGTCCTCATCCTCCAAGAGAGATATGTTAAGCTTATAAGTACTCGTTCTTTTTAGTTTACGTCCTTGAGGATTAGGGTTTTTTAGCATGATGCAAGCATGAATGGGAGAGTGAATTGATAGGCTAGTAGGAGTCACCTCCATGGGACTTTGGACAGACTGGTGGGAAAACCCAAACATGGACTCTTCAACATAAATCCTATCTAATCTACAATAAATCCTATTTCTACTAGCCTGGTTATTGTACCAGGTATACCAAATGTTGTTATAATCATGTTTCATATTCTCCAAGGGATCACTGATTTTAAACCTTCTTTTGAAATTAGCCCAAAAAAGGAATTCATTGTCATTCCATTCATGCTTGTTCCCTCCACATTTGTCTTGTTTTTTTTCCACCATGTTAAAATTCCCTATGAAAATCCATTTAGCATTTGGCAAGTTGTTTGATAGCCATTCTCACAAGTTTTCCCTTTCTTTGTAATCATTAGGAGCGTATACGTTACAGACTCCTACCACTTGATTATTCACATTAAACACGACCTGTATTGCCCTTTAACAAGGAGAAAAAACACCCTTATCTGTCATCTTATCAACCCAATTATTCCCTATCAGAATAGCCACACCTCCTTTACCTCTATCATGTCCTGTGTATATGGAAGTGGCTCTGTGCCAAATGAATTTGAGGGTATTATATGTGTGGTACCCAGTGATTTTAATTTCCTACAGACAAAAAAATATCCTTCTTATGAGTCTTATTACACCAGTTCCTAACTATATATTTTATGTCAGGCATTTCTAATCCCCTAATATTCCAACTGTGTATGTTCATCATCATGATAACTTGGAGGTATTTTAATTTTTATACAATATGTTAAAGCGATCTGGGAGCTCTTTGGTCTTGATTTTGATGTTCTTTCCACTATTTTTTAGACTATTACTTCTTTCATAAGTTTTCCTCCTCTTCTTCTTCTTAGAAACCACTTTTGTAAACCCACCATCTTCTACTTCTTGCTCACTATGTAAAGACTTAGAAGGACTATCATTAGGGCAGACATTACTCTATTCAATAGAGTGTTGCTCAACAATCTCCAAATCATGTTTATTGTGACGGGATTTGGAAGGCATGTTGTCAGAGCAGACATTGTCCTGCTCAATAGAGTGATGTTCTGTAACCCTTGAGGTAGTTTTATTTTTAAGTTTGGAAAGAGCTATTTGTTGAGCATTTTGAAAGGGGGCAATGTCTTTGTTGACTTTCTCCCTAACTACAGGAATGTATTGAGGTTGACAAGCAAAAGGATTCTGAATATCTTTATTTTGGACAACGACATAAATTTCAAAATAATCTTCAAGGAGGGGGTTAGAAAGGGAGACAAATTTATCCAACGAGGTATCTAGGGTTTCCCCTTATGTACCATTATTATCAACTATATCCTGTTACCAACATTGCAGTTACTAGGGTTACCATGATTAGCATTATTGGTGTTGATATTAACATTATCCTTAGCACCTTCGGAGGGACCTTTTTTATTTATAGAAGTCTCATTAAAGTTTTTTTGGATATTTTTTAACAAGGGGCATTCTCTTCTGTTATGACCGTTAAGTTTGCAATGGAAACAGGTCCCGATGTCACTGAGTTTGACAACATTCCATTTCAAATTTTTTCCTTCAATATCTAAAGAAATTTCATCATGGAAAACAACATCATGGTTGAGAGTAACCAATGCTCGAGCATTAAGATGTGGCGGTAAAGTAACCTTGGCTTCCTCTACCTGGAGGACAAAATTGAGAGGTTTGAGCAAATGCGGATTAAACTGCCAGAATTCAGGTTGGACATTTCTAAGTTCTACCCAGAAGGGCGATGAACGAGCAATGACATGCTCAGAATTACTACTGGAGGACCATAGGAGAGCCCTGAACATGGTTTGCCCAACATTCCAATACCGTTTATTTGAAACCTTCTCTTACATAGCATGAGTTTACAAAAAGATAATAAACAAGCCTTTCTGAACCATACGACTAAAACTAACCGAAATGCCAAGTTTTTTTCTCCAAATGTTACCAATCCAATCATCCAAAAACTTTCTAGCAGGCAGGAATTTCATATCCATACACATAAAGAAAATAGCAATATTTTCAACCTAGATTGATTGGATTTAATAGCATTTACCATGTTTGCATTCGGAGATAAAGCAAGGATCTTAACTTCAAGTGATGGGGTCTTACCTTCCTCTCTTCCCTCATTTCCCCCTCCAAAGTGTTCTGGTGCGGGCTTGTCACCTATTCCTCCTCGTCAATGTCCATCAGGGTTGAGAAATCTTCCTCCATGCTCACTAGAATTAATAACTTCAAACCGCGCCGAATCTGGTAAAACCATTTTCTCAAACATAACTACTTTGTAAGAAGGCTTATTCGCTTCAGTGGGGACATTAGCAATTTTACCCTCTACCACTTTATCACCTTCTTGCCTATCTTTACCATCATTATTATCTCCTACAACCATCAGTGCAGATCGTGGCAAAAACTTAACACAACCACACCCTAAATGGCACCCATCTCAGAAATAGTTAAGGCACACACAAGCGAGCTTGCACCGAAGCAAGGAAAAATAATGAGACAACAAGGGAAAACAAACACAAAAACCAAGACAAAGGCAAAATGAAAGGAAAAACAACACGCGGGACGAAAACCAAGGGAGGAAAAGTAGAAAATGCCACGGAAGCAGTACGGAGGAGACACGGGTCCCTCCTACCGTGAAGAAAAGCCAGCATAATCCTCCAAAACTGCAATTTGCCAAAAAAAATCTAATATTTTCAATGCCCCATTAAAAATATAATAATTGAATATGTAAAATTAACATAGATACTTAAAAATTATTATGTCAGCTATTAATAGAATTGATTATACATTTATAAATCCATTAAGAAAAACCAGTATTCCATATAAAAAAGACATCAAATGTACTATTTTGAAAAAAAGAACACAACAAAAACCACCAAACCAATACGACAAAGTTTGAAGAATAGCATTGTGGATCTATTAATAATACTACAAAATTGCTTTCACAAATGCCCCTCGGTGAACAAAAAGATCGAATAAGTGTTCATCGTAGATGTTGATATGTAATGTGCTTTCTGATTTTCTTTTCATTGCGACAAAACATACGAGAAATTCGTTATGGTACGTGGCAGGTCATTTATGAAAATATGACAAGAAAAGATCTACCAAATCCCCTTGGAATTTCCAATCATTTATAAAATATTGTACACAGTCAAATCCTTTGAAAAAAAAAAGGTATATAGAATTGGAAGACGCGTTAATCTCCTGCTGCAGATCCACCGTATTTTCTGTCTATCCAGCATATTGGCTTCCTAATTTTAATTAA
Organism: Chamaecyparis obtusa; assembly: GCA_027943335.1. Lineage (NCBI taxonomy): Eukaryota > Viridiplantae > Streptophyta > Pinopsida > Cupressales > Cupressaceae > Chamaecyparis > Chamaecyparis obtusa. The sequence continues at coordinate 1,507,650 of BSBK01009544.1, forward strand.
ATAATGTAAAATGCTTTCTTCAATTGAAAAAAAATCTATATTTTAGACTTCAAACCATTGTTTTCTCGGAGGTTTTCAACCATCTACCATTTATTTATTAAAGAAACAAAAAAATCCGTGGAGTTTCACGTGAAAGTCTGAAATTGTAGGGAGGAATATTCTATGTACTGTTTGAGCGACTTATCACATGCTTTGAACTTGAAACACGTACTGGGAAGGATGCACCATCAAACAAATAGAGATATACACATTGACTGTTCGAAAGACATTTATTTATCTAAGTGATGTTACACATTCGAACATTTATTTATCTAAATGAAATTGACTGTTCCAATGACATTATTTATCTAGGAGAAATATACAATGGCTGTTCCATTGGACTATCTATTGACTGGTATTGTCGTATTCAGCATACACTTACAAGTTCGCTGCTTATAACTAAGGTTTCAAGGTCACATGATCCACATCACCATACTTTTTGCAAGGTATCCAAAACACAGCCCAAAAACAGGTGAGACCAATGGTTGTACAAAAAGATACCCATACATGTGTAGCTGATGTGGCATCACATGATTGATTACTATTTACAACTAAGATACATTTCATTCAATTATGGGTAGTCATCATAGCAATACAAACTTTAAGTTAACTATTGGTGCAATGTTGTCAAAAAAAAAATTGAACATTAAATCAACACTGTAGGTATTAAGTCAACAACTTCTATCATAGTCATTGGAATGTGTTCAACTACTAGGTCCTATCCCCTAATAGATTATATTCCAATGACCATTCACTCTTTACGCAATCCCACAATTACTAACTATAAAGAAAGCAAAAAATAATAACCACATGACTATTAATAAATTTCACATGTACCAATAGCTGTCCACATGTATTCCCATAGTTAACATTTGTAGACTTTAATTGGAGTTGTGCAACTTTATTGGTGCTCATAGCTCACAACTTCTAAGGCATTTGTGCAAGTATTGGCATTTTTTGATATGGTTGTAATGCACAATTATTGGGACATCTTTAAGTAGGCATTGAGGCATCTTTAAGTAGGTATCGGATGACACTTCCAAATTACCAATTTTTTACCCTTGTGTACATGAATCCGAAAGTGTTCTTTACTACCCATAAGTTAAAACAATAGCAATAAGCAATTAAGTCGCATTCAAAGACATCCAAAAAAATCATTGAAATTTGATGCGCCTAAGCTTAAGGGGCTTTATAATGAATGGTTCATAAGACACAAAACTTGTTGAAGGTTTGACAAATGGGGTTGCAAGTAAAGTGGGCTTCATCTTGGAGGAAAGTCCATAGTTAAAGTACACTTGAGCTAGAGTAGTACTAGGATGGGTGACCTCCCACGAAGTCTCAGTGCTTCACCTCTGTGAGCATCACCTAGATACAATGAGGGCTAAGTGTTCCATTCATTCTCATGAGGGATGGGTTCTTGTGAACCACTACTCATGAAATATGGTCAATAAGTATGACTCAAAAACTACACACTTGAATCCTAATAGCAATATCACAATGACTCAAAAACTACACACTTGAATCCTAATAGCAATATCACAATCTGATGTACTGTTTAGAATATGTAGATGTGTAAAATTTGTTATAATGACTACTGATGCTCTTCCTTATAACGATAAAATATACATCCAGAAAGCTGGATAAACTATTGTCCACATTGACCGACCCAAAGGATTTACACTAGATTGATGTTGAATTTGTAAAAATCTCACCAGTCCTACACATAAATAATACATTTAATTTACATTACATCATTTCTTGATCATATTAGATTGAGGTGACACCTATTCATCCAATTTTTAATTTTTTTAAACCTTTGTAATATGCACGATAAATAGAGACCATATTCACAAACATTAGAATGATAACCATTAACCTAATGCTTTTTGTTGTTTTTTTCACATCCGCGCACAAATAATCCATTTCATACTTACGCGATAGCATGGAACATCCAGATAGAAATATATATCTAAATGCGAGTAGACATAGAACTATTGTAAAAATAAGTCAATGTGGGCTCTGCTTAACTTCCATGTGAGTATTGCTGGAATTAATCAAGAAAGATATGGTAACCGCAGCCTTTTCAATCTAATGTTTCAACATTAACTCTGGTACTCATCTCTTCCAAGAAGTTCTTGAAGGAAAAAAGGATAAACTCGATGATGATACATATTGTGAAATACAGTATCAATTGTTTTTAGTATAGAAAGCATTACAAGCAGGTCTCCCATGTCATCTAAAAGTCAAGTTGTGTATTAGTGTAGTATACTGTATGACCTTTATTAGACGACTTCAAAATAATGCTACACGTTAAATGTATTCAAGTTGCGGTTAAAAGACATCCTCTTCACCGCAGTCTTAAAGATTCTATATGTTTTCATGCTACTAAATATATAGTAAAATAGTTAATTAAGAAAAAAAAAGCTTTATAATTTCAATAAATACAAACTCAATAGTACCGATCGATACAACATTTAAATATAAGAATTATTTTAGACAAGACGTTAAAAGGGAAAAATAAAAAGTGAAAGTAGATTAAAGGTAGATGTTAAATTGGGATTAAATTGTTGCAATAGTCACAGCAAAGGGGAACCACAAAGCACACAAGCACCTCTAAGGCATCTTAGTGCCAGAGAAGAGGTGGATGCTAATACAAACGTTCTACAGATTAGTTAAAATTAATATTTAAGCTAAATTCCTTATGCTATATCATATGTTACAGTGTTTGTGAATTCAAGACAGAGAGAATGCAGAGCAATAAATTATTGGATAAAACATTTTAAGTGACATTCGAAGAAACCCATAACTTAAACTAATGCTTCTATGATTTTCCTACATAACAAAATTTGAGATATTTCAATATGATCTCCAAGGATCGAGAGCTTACAGGAAGGATCATAAGCATTATAATTGCATCGAACATATGTTGAATTCAAACAGACAAAAAAACTGGACTAAACTAGTAAAAGTATGGTAATATTCTCCATGGTACAACTTTACAGTATGTAACCCAATCTTCCCTGTACTTCTCACGACATCTTGCCTCATCTCTTTGTTCCCTCCAGATAAGTAGGATTAGTAGGTAAACAGGGTAAAAATAAGGAACCGGAGAGCTGCAATGTGCAAAGAAAACCAACATTTTCATGAGAGACCCAAAAATAAACCTTTTTGTGTGAAAGAAAGTTTGGTATCAATTTGCTATTTATAGAAGAAAGCAAGTGGCAGAAATGCATACGTTGCACCACAGGGCAGACTAAATGAGAATGCTAGTAGTAGATCCCCAAGATAATTGCAGTGTCTAGCTATGCCCCTGCAAGAAAACAGTAACATTTCAACTCAGAGTACTTCTTACAGTAAGATCAGGAAGTTCTAATCATGGGGAAATTGTAGCCACATAAAAGAGCAAATATAAATTCCTTTGAAAAAATGTATAATAACAAGGATTGGATATTTATAAGGGATTTGATTGGTTACAGAGAACCAAAAATAAAGAAACTGGTTAAAAAGGCTTCAAGTTGACAAGAAGGATATCAAACCATTGAATAGACATAATGAGTGTATCATGTTACATTCCAGAATAACAGATCAATTGGATTCAACAAATAGTTAATAAGCTTCAACTAAATCACTAAAACTCCTCATTTATAATAGCTTGTTCATGCTGTAAGGAGTCTCGTATTGCAGAGCAAAGACATAGCATTAAGAAAGACTGAAAAATCCTTGGACACAAAACAATTTAAAGGAGACACATGTACATAAAGTTGATTGATATCATGAGCACCACCTTGAGTTCTCTAGGGTAAGGCATTTATTTCATTAGCATAGATGAGACAAAAGTGACCCTAAAACAACACATTATCAGCATGATATAAAGGTGACTTCTCTAGAAATTTTTGCAATGTGAGAATACATAATTGCTCAGGTTCTCAATTGATATCCTATTGCATGTTCAATAAGATCACCATGCCATCATATATCTTAGTAGCTCATAAATAAACAACATCTACTCTACCTAACTACTGTGATAATCTTGGTTCACGTCAAAAGATGTGGGAGCAGTTGGATTTGTCGTTCATGGCCAGAATTCTTGGGTTAGCTACACTGAATTGTGACCATCATCAAATATTTTTCATTGAACAAAAAATGTGTCTAGCAAAAGCATGCGAGCTGCAAGGTTTTGACCCCACAAATCTCAAGTTATAATTAATGCATAAACAAGACAAATATGATGTTCAGCCACATTAGGTTACTTTGTACATTTTTGTTACGAGACAAAAAAGATAGTGTTAGTGTTTACCAAAATCTGACTGAATTTTTAACATCAGTGAAACACATAAGTCAAGCAAATGCACACTCAATCTATGAAGCTGAAATAACAATGCAATACAAGACTATGATCGAATAGAAGTGCAAATAAAATGTACAATGTAGGCTTGCATATATAGGCAACCAATAGAAGTGAGAAGGTAGAGAATGATTACTAAGTACCTCCAAATATGTGTGACACTTATGAGCAATCTTGACAGGTGTATAGGCAAGTGTCATAGGTGTATGCAAGAGGTGTATCACCAAGTTAATACACATGTCTCAACCACATAAGGTGAGACAAATCGCAAAATAACCACTAAATAAACTTAAGCTAGAATGAATAGGTCATCCTAGGAAGTGGTTGACTACTAGCTAGTTATGCAATGACTCTATTTACATCAACACCCCCCCTTAAAGTGCAACTTAGGGAGTAAAGTAAACAATGATGATGATGGGTCTTGGTTACTAGCCATGTTAGACGTCCATGTACAATGCAAGTCTCCCATAAAGTGGAGAAAGGTAGAAAACACTATGGGAATAAACTATGCTAGAAAAAAGAGAAGATACAAACTATGCATGAAATGTTACCCCTCCCCCCATAGGAGAGAGAAAAGGGAGACAATGTGACTCCCATAAGGTAATGCTCAAATGCTCCATGTGTTGCTTTGCTATGAAGTTTTAAAATCTTCATATCTTTTAATTATTTAGTGCAGATGTAATTAAAAATAGGCCATTTAGCAAGAAATTGATTGTCAAATAACTTTTAAATGGTAGCTCTAAATTGAGCACTATTTTTCGCAAAAGTTCATATTTTGACATTGTCTACACAAAGGATCTTGGTGCGATATAAAAAACACTAACTCATAAAGTGCCAAAATCTGCAATGCAAGGCCGACCCAAGGCAACAATGTAAGGTAGATTGCAGCTTTCATAAGTAAATATAGGCAATGAAATATATATGAGGGCTGACCAGTTTGGCATTTAAAACAAATTAAATTAATGTCTGAAAGCCAACTTTGTTTAGTGTGACAGCCACTATGATTATGAGATCATATTAAAGTTTAAATTACAAATATAAACTTATTTATGAGGCCAACCCCACCTTAAGACTTGGAGCAGCACTGAAGAGGTGCATATAAAATAGAAGTCACCCCCTTTGAAGAGTGGTGTCCTATGGTGGTCATCCCTATTTATGGAAGGTTGCCTCCTTTCAAGAGAAGAGAGGCAGAAATATAAGAAATGATATGTGAGATGAAAATAAAGCAGAAAAGACGGAATAAAACATTCTAGATTACAAAAGTAGAAACAAACAGAGACAAACCTCAAGGAGCTGTGAGTTAACAGGCAACAGCAGCAACTCTATTTGACAAACTTATAATCTTTAGAAAGCTTATTCAGAGCTGATTCTGATGAGTGGTTGCAAACATAGTTTGGATCTCATCTTAGAGCATTTTTTAATTATTTACTGCAGATGCAATTAAAAATAGGTCATTTAGCAAGAGATTGATTGTCAAATAACTTTTAAATGGTAGCTCTAAATTTAGCACTAAGTTTTTCCAAAGTTCAAATTTTGACATTGTCTACGCAAAGTATCTTGGTGCAATGCAAAAAGCAAAATTGAAAAACTCGGACTCACCAATAACTCGTCTGGCCCAAATTTTTCAAAAACTCGGGACTCACCTAAAAACTTGGCAAAACATCAACAATAACTTGGAAAATTTATCGAACATTTGCAAATATATAATTTCTTAAAATTTTCTTTAAAAACGCACATATGCACCAAATCTGTAGAACATATTCTCAATTATATAAAAATCAATTTTTGACTTAAATACATGTCATAGACCAATTTATAGTGATATTAGGCCGAGGTGTTTCTATAAGAATGATTTGAGGCACCTGAATTTTGGGTTTTATAATTGGATTGGAGGGTCCTCTGTGTAAGTATTGATTTGTTGTAATGATTTGTTCTCTAGGCAATGAGGACAAACCGAAGCAGAGTTTTCACTGCATTTATCATTGGACAGTTGATTAATACGCAAGGCAGGATGCACCAATGGCTAATTTTCAAAGCACTGGCTATCTAACATGTCAGACAGTTAATTACCCAGCCTATTCTATGCATATTAAAGACAATTCTGGGTGTAATCCAAAACTAAGCATGGCACAACCTGATGACTCAATAGACAAATATGTAATATGTACCAGGAAAGGAAAACTACCCACAATACATACTAACTAAAGTTTATACATAGTTTCTCTGAGATAGACATTTACTGTTAGCGGGCATGTGCTTTTTGCAGAGACTGAATCACAGACTTACAGATATTTAATTTCATGTATGATGAATCAGAAACCAGCTGCAGTCAATTAGTTGCTGACTTTTCCCAGTTCAGCTGCATTTGAGGCAGGGCATATATATATGGCAAGTTCACACAGACAATGTGTGTAGAAACAACAATAGAGAGAATATCATGCCCATACCCACAAAGCAAAAAAACCAAGAAATTGACATATTTTCAAGATAATGGTCAAATCATGCTAATATATCCGAATTGAAATTGTGACATTTAATTGTTTTGCCGTTTGACAGTTGAATGATTTACCAGTGGAACCCACAGTGATGTTCACAACCAGCAAAGGGATGCAGCAATCGAAGTTTCAGATTCTTGCGAAAAATGTCTTGAGCCATTGAGCCCTTCCTTTTTGAGTTGACACAATGTTTCCCGTCATGGCTTAAGACTATTAAAATGCGAGTAAAAATTTTAAGTTTTACATACTTAATATTTTATTGTTTTATTTGCAAATTTTTCTGCTGAGTAACTGCAATTTTTTACTGCAAAAATACTGCGAGCCAATGAAAAACTCAGCTCCGAGTTATTGAGTGATTTGCAGCCAGGAATGGTTCGCGAGTACTCATGAGCCTTGCAACGAGTCACCGTACTAAAATACTAAAAAGCAATAACTTATGAAGTGCCCCCCCTCAAGTTTTTTCAAGACAAACTTTGGTGAAACCTCTACACACAACCTCAGAACTGTTGTGGTGGTTCAAGTGCTGACCGTGGTTGCTATGTGAAAAGTGGCTCTTTTATCTTGAGTACCGATATCAACAATGAGGCTAGATCGTAGGCAGTTTTGGAAGGTCTTACTATATAGGAAAAAATGTCACATGGAAGAATCTTAGTATAGAAGGAGGTTCAAAGGTGATCATTGGTGGGCTTCCTAAGAATTAGAGCCCCAATTGGAAGACAACCAGGTTTTTGCACAAAGCTGTAGCCTCTTGTAAATTTTGTGATGATGCCAACATCCATTGTTGTGGAGAATGCAGTAAGGAGGTAGACTTCTTGGCTAATGTGAGATGGATGAATTGCATTTCCTTCAGTAATTGCAGAATACGCTAGTTGGTTGATAAGACTAATGGCTCTTGTGGAAATAGGTCTCCTACCACAAATATTATTTTTGTCCTTTGTGAAGAGGATTGTTATTTGTTAGTTAAGTGAAGTCTGTTCCCATCACCACATCTTACTCCTTAAGTGTCATCCTTGGGGAACTTGTTTTATTGACTACTATCATTTATTATGCTGTAGCATTGGGGAAACAAGAAATCTTTGGGATATACCCTCCTTATAATAGACTCATCTCAAGATGCAAACCTTTCTCCTCATATGGAGAGAAATAACCAATTTGGCTTGCAATTATTAGCTCTCTATGGTAGTTGTGGTGTTGAGCTTTTAGTTATGTTGAATGCAATGTTCTTACTGGCTTTGTTTCTAACAAATTCTTTGGTCTTCTTTGTTATGGCTTGTAAACTAAGTTGGCAGTTTGGGTTTGGGTTTGGGTTCAGATTTGGGTTCAAGGAACCATGTTAAAGTTTATAGCTGCGAGATAGATCTTTGTACCTAAGCGTGCCTGGTCGAGCATCTGAGAATTCTAAGTGTGGTTTCTTTTGTCCTCTGTTCATGTGAAACAGTTGCAGAGACATTTTTCTTGTGCTATTTATCCTCTTCCAGTAGAGGTTCTTTCTCTTCAGATTCGACGGTTCCGAGTTTTCTTTCGTGCCACTTCATTCTTGCATACCTGTCATCATGGTATTGCTGACATGGACCCGAGCTCTTAACTTTGTCCTTGTTGGCAGTCTTGAGACAGATTCATCGGATTATTTATTGACATCATGTGCGGGTATTATGGAGTTGACGAATTCTCTTGTAGGCACCGTTTCATTTATTATTAAGTGTCGTTTCATATATTCTCAGCTTTTTTCGAGTGACTAAGCTGTTCCTTGGCACCGTGCGATCAACTATGATTTGCTGTCAAGATTAATTTGGTCTAGTGTGACTCAGCTGCTTTGTCCTCTCACATTATGATGGACAGTTTTTCATATTGAAGACGTTGGGACTCCTTATGAATGCATCTGTTTTTATATAACTGTTGCCGCGTTCGTTTCAGAATGATGGACGTTTGATTGTTATTCAGATTGCTATCGCATCGTTATTCTGTGCGCAGGTATTAGCAGTGAGTGTGAATATGACCTACATGATTATTATACTCTGTAATGAGTGCGATACACGCTACAGATTTAATCTGAAATTGATCAGTGTATGGTTTGTTTGCGTGAGTGAAATTTTCTGTTTGTCAAAAGTATCTATGAGATACTTGAAGCATATTATATTCTGTATCTACATAGTCAAAGTGATTGAACTATGAAGAAGGCTTATAGATTGACTGTTGAGAGTTATCAATCATAAGCGTGAGAATATTGTAATTATGTTGAGCATGTAATGGAAGAATCTATTTTCGGGTGTGGCTGGGTTTTTCCCTCAAGTAGGAGGGTTTTCCCAGGATAAATGTTTGTGTTATTTGTTATTTGTGTTTTGCATTTCCAGTTATGTCAAAGTTATATACATTCTGGTTTGAAAACTTAACATGGTATCAGAGTCAGGTTCTAAATAAAGATCCAGAACCAGAACAGGGATGCTATTGGACAAGACCTCTTTGGAAGATCGTCTTGTTTTCAACCACTCCTATGCAATGGAAACTCTGTATGATGTTGATTGTATTCATCAGATTCTAGATTATTTTCTTGTGTTGGATCAAGCATCTGGAAATGCATCACCCTGTTCGGTTGATGATGGGCATTTCATTGATTCTACATCTCTTCCCCGATTCTTTGGTTGCAAAGTTGATAGATGATTATCTTACTAGAGGTGGCACTTGATGTCAATTTGAAGCTGCCTAATTCCTGTCATTGGCAGCAGCACTTCCTGACTATGCTAGACCTTTGGATGGTGGTATATATCATGCTATTGATACATATGTAAAGGGGTGGCCATGGCTGATCGAACTCTAATGTTATTCAGATGTCCTTGCCAGAGACATAATTGGTGTCTTAAAGAGATAAGTTTCTCATATTCTTGAATATTATTCATGATTTTTATGTAGTTACTAATTCTTACATTGAGAGTAGTGAATCATGTATGCTTCTAGTGATTCTATTACTAATCTCTCTAAAATGCTTCCAGGATAAATTGAGAAGCACAAGGATGATGAGAGATTACAGCCTGAGCTGAGTTCGTGACTCTTGAAGAAGTACCTATTCAGATTGTCTTGTGATCAACTCTTCTAAGAGGAAGAAATTAGATTTAGAGGGAGCTTGTGTGGCAGAGGGAGAGTGCCTTGTCCTTTGCCGAGGATCAGCAAACTTATAAAGCAGAATGGCTTTGGAAGCTCCTTGTTTGGTTAAACTTTGGAGTTAATCTATGATATATTGTGATATTCAAAAGCTTTGAGAATGCTGCCCCTGTTGAGAGGGAGTCCCAGCTGAGAGGAAGTCTCAGTTTTCAGATAAACTTTTATGTGCTTTAATGCATTTTTCTCTAAGAGGGAGAAATTTGAGGTGAAAGCCCTTGTTCCACCCTCTGCGAGTAGGCAAGGTAGTAATGCATTCTTCTTTGGGAGAAGTTTGAGGTGAAAGCCCTTGTTCCACCCTCTGCGAGTAGGCAAGGTGGTAATACATTCTTCTCAAGGAGAAGTTTGAGGTGAACACCCTTGTTCCACCCTTTGCGAGTAGCTATGGTGGATCCACCCTCTGCGAGTAGGCATGGTGGAAGTCATGTGAGTGACTCCATGACTTTAATCTTATGCTTTTATGGTTCACCCTCTAGGAGTAGCTATGGTGAATATTGTTATGCTGAGATAACAATGTTTTATTGAGAAAATCTATGATGAGATTTTTGTTGACATTCTTTTTGGTTGCAACTATGTGCACTTGTCATGAGATGACAACCTGAAGATCTCTCTCTTGCTAAGAGTGAGTGTTAAAGTTTATAACTGCGAGATAGATCTTTGTACCTAAGCGTGCCTGGTCGAGCATCTCAGAATTCTAAGTGTGGTTTCTTTTGTCCTTTGTTCATGCGAAACAGTTGCAGAGACATTTTTCTTGTGTTGTTTATCCTCTTCCAGTAGAGGTTCATTCTCTTCAGATTCGACGGTTCCAAGTTTGCTTTTGTGCTACTTCATTCTTGCATACTTGTCGTCATGGTATTGCTGACATGGACCCAAGCTCTTAACTTCGTCCTTGTTGGCAGTCTTGAGTCAGAGATTCATCGGATTATTTCTTGACATCGTGTGCAGGTATTATGGAGTTGACGATTTCTCTTGTAGGCACCATTTCATTTATTATTAAGTGTCATTTCATATATTCTCATCTTCTTTCGTGTGACTAAGCTGCTTCCTTGGCACCATGCGATCAACTATGATTTGTTGTCAAGATTAATATGGTTTAGTGTGACTCAGTTGCTTTGTCCTCTCTCATTATGATGGACGGTTTTTCATATTGAAGACGTTGGGACTCCTTATGAATGCATCTATTTTTATATAACTATTGTCGCGTTCATTTCAGAATGATGGATGTTTGATTGTTATTCAGATTGCTATCGCATTGTTATTATGTGCGCATGTATTAGCAGTGAGTGTGAATATGACCTGCATGATTATTATATTCTCTGTAATGAGTGTGATAAACGCTACAAGTTTAGTCTGAAATTGATCAGTGTATGGTTTATTTGCGTGAGTGAAGTTTTTTGTTTGTCAAAAGTATCTACGAGATACTTGAAGCATATTATATTATGTATCTACATAGTTAAAGTGATTGAACTATGAAGAAGGCTTATAGATTGACTATTGAGAGTTATCAATCATAAGCGTTAAAATATTGTAATTATGTTGAGCATGTAATAGAAGAATCTCTTTTCAGGTGTGGCTGGGTTTTTCCCTCAAGTAGGAGGGTTTTCCCAAGATAAATGTTTGTGTTGTGTTATTTGTGTTTTGCATTTCCAGTTATGTCAAAGTTATATATATTCTGGTTCGAAAACTTAACAAACCAATTCACTGGTATGGAAAATATTTGAAATGGGTTTGGGTTCGTTAGTACAAAAACAATGTAAAAATTATATATATATGTATTTATGCAGCCTAGAAGCATTAATTAAGATTAGAATGTCACATAGTATCATATACACAACAAAAACATCATAAACTTGTAATCATAGCATCATGATCATACCATCATAGCATCATATACTTCTAACATAGGCCCATTTAGCAAGAGACAAAGTAGAGATAATATCAAGTCCAATGCTTGAACAAGGGTATTGGTGAAGGGTTAAGAACTAAGTTGCCGATTCAGGTGCGGATACGGATGGGGGTGTGAGAATCGGGTGCGCGGATGCGCAAAATTTTTTGGGGGGGGGTTTTGGATATATATATATATATATATATATATATGCAAAGAAATGCAAGAAATATACAAAATTAAAACATTTGATAGTATGATACTTCATCCTTGATCAAGATAATTGATAGTTCACAATTCACAAATATTCAAATAAGATTAGGGTTGTTTTAGGGTTTAGAGACAAAAATAATAATAAAAAAAGGCAAATGGCACATGTTTTGAGTATTTTTTTCTTGGTTTTAACATCAAATTTGACATTTTTTTGCTTGTTGGGCCGTGGATGCTTTTTGGAGGCGCGGGGATGCCTCCGGATGCATCCAAGAGCAGTGGATGCCCTGTGGATGCGTTCCAACGTATCCACTGCTCTTGGATGTGCATCCCGAACACATTCGGAGAGCATCCAGATCCGCATCCGCCTCCACACACATCTGCCTCTGCATCCAACCTTCCAGGGAGCGCATCGGCTACTAAGGTTAAGTACAATGGTGGTTATTACATCACACATGGGAAAACTCTAGAGAAGTTGTCTAAATTCTTAGAGATGGTCCAAATTGATATCTCCCGACATTTTTTAGATAGATATATTCAAGACATCTATAGTTTATACTAGTTATCTAATTATCTGTACTTCACAGTTCTTAGATAGGGTAAACTTTATTCGAAACTAATTACTCAAAATCAATACCTCTTGAGAAGGAAGACAGTAAAATTATATCAGAAATGATTCTTAAATCTTTGGCACTATTAAAACATTTTTTGTGATTAACTGTTATGACTATGCAAGGTGGACGAGATGTGGTCTGCTACAAAATTCGTTGTTAGCTGAAAATAATGACAATATAAAGCTCCAGTGTAAAACACTGGAGCTTTTTTGCTGAATGCTTAAGTAGATCTAGTTCTGCCGACAACTACTTATATTTAACAACTTATTTAAATGGTATGTGTTCATCAATTCTACTAAAACAGTATTCAGGAAAAGCAAAGAGTGTTAAATTTGCAAAAAAAAACTTGTTTTCTATGGCTATCTGTCGTGGTTCGTTGTGGATCCACCTGGGTTTGTCACAAACGAATTGGCCCACATGGGTGCAAAACCTGACCAAACCCAAAGATGAACAAGATCAGGACGGTACCTATTTCGAAACGGACAAAAAATGGGGCCTGGGACTTGTGAACCCGGTAACTTAGCTTGTAAACAATCAAAGATCAAAAATCCCTATGCATGGGTGCTATTTTGATAGGCACATAAATGCAATTTTAACTACTTTGATCCTATAACCATGATTTTTGCAAAATGTGTTGAGAGAGGATGATCTTGACTCATGAGGGAAGCCATGGCAAAGCCATAACATGGGAGGTCATTTTGAAAAAATTATGTATAGAAGTTGCAATTGAGGTGATAAGAGAGTGGATGCTACTACACTTCTTGCTTTCCGAAGTGTCCTCTATTCATAGTCCATTGGCATGCCTTTATCGACTTGGGACAATGCAATGTAGTTGATGTCCGAGTATGAAATAAAAACCCTAAAAGAGAGATCCTTGCAATTTCTCCAAGTTGGAGGGTATTTGAACCTTCCATGGTGAACTGCGGTCATTGGTCAAAATATGTTGCTAACTCATGGTAAAGGAACCATGCACGCCACCAATGTATACATCCGACCCTTGGTGGTTGGTAGTTTGGCCCAATCTACTCATGTAGTGAAGGTCATTTACAATATCAATTTCCTACAATTGATCATCCTTGTTGAAGACTTAATGGTTAATCCTAAAGGGGTTTGGGTGGCTTCTTTCCCTAGTCCTGTTGGTTATTTCTTGGGTGGTGTGGGTCATTTGGTGTGACTTATGTAGTTAAATCACAGCAAGAGATGCACTCCTATTTTTTCTTTAATTTCTTTGTTGAGTGTTTTATCTTTATTGTGGTGTAGCATTTTTGTTTCCTCAAGCTTATGCATTTATGATATATGTCTAGTTGGACTGGCCTTTGTTCCCCCTTGTTGGTAATGCATCTCATTTTATGTTTGGGAGAGAGCACTAACAAAAACACTCATTATCAGCATCAAAAAAATTTGAGTGATAACATTTATTGCACATGAGAAACTCCTAAAGTACATGATAAAAATATAGCTCAAGAAGATGATGATAATTGATAATCTATTGTAGAATCCTATTGAAGGATACATTAAAGCAATCCTCTTCTTCTTAGAACCAAATAATGTTTATGGACTTAAAAGACTTCTTAATGGGTTCCTAACAAACATTTTGGTACCTCATAAAAAATGAGTTAATCCTAGTAGCTAAAGACTCTTTGGTAAAACAAGCAAATTCTAACAAATAATTTGTACCAAAATGACTAATTCCTCTATTGGGTCCCAAAACTATTGCTCCACTTCCAATAACAAAATCCCATTCACAAGGCCAACATTTTCATCAAGCAAGTGAAATTGGTTCATTGAAAGAACAATGGAGGGTTTGAAGCTGAGGTCAACCCTATGATAATAGGGTTGATGTTTTGTAGCTTCAGTCGAATAAACACTATGAGTCAATACTAGTGAAGAGTATATATATAGTATATATGAGATGTATATATATACTTAAATATATACATATGTAAATATTAGAGAAATTAATATAATACTCAAGAGATATTATATATATATATATATATATATATATATATATATATATATATTAATTACATATTAATGAATAGACATGTCTCATGAAGGGACATATCTCTTCTTGGCTCATTCTCAATATAAATGCAAGAGCTTGTTGCATTTGGAAAACACATACAATGAGATAGTGCTATTACATTTGCAATGATCCTAAAACCTCAACATGGTATCAGAGCCAAGTTGCAAATGTAAGAGAGTAGTTTGTTGATGGTGAATGTGTGACTGTCTCAAAAAATACAGTCTCAGTATGAAGACCATATCTGCCAAATGCACCGTTGGATTTTGCTAAATTTCGGATATGTTGGTGAGAAACCAATTTACAAGAATCTCACCGGAGCGATTGAAGAGAAAAGTCCAGGTTCAAAAGTTATGACCGACTTTGTACAGGTCTATAATAAATAAATAAAAATCTGAAAAAGAGCGAGGTTCCTTCTTTAAAAGCCTAACCACTTGAAGGTAGATCTAATAAGATTGAAGGTTGTGATAGTGTATAGAACCTTTGGATATTAGATATAGTTCATGTGAAGAGTTATAGTAATGTTTGAGAACGATGACATCATTCTGTGAATTTGCATGATATTTACTATATGGGCTCACCTTACAGAATGAAATACTTGAAATTTATAAAAGATAAGTATTCCATGTTTTATTAATGTAAACAATTTTTTTAAGTTTGTAATTCATGTTATACAATTGGTTAGTAAAATCTTGCATGCTTCTATTTTTGGTATTTTCAGTCAAGATAGTTTAGTGAGCTATTTGTAATCTCTCTCTGACATACCTTCAGGATGGAAACACGATAAAATTGCATTCAAGGGAGAAAGAACTTGATGCTTGCAAACAACTTGATGATTGAGACTAGATGCAAAGGGAGTTTCACATTTCAAAAGAGGTCAAGAAGTTGATAAACTTGAGCTTCAGAGGGAGCAGATGGTTCAGTCAACTTGTGATAATCTTGATCATATTGATTGAGAGGGAGTTCACTATTGAAGGTGAAACACTTCTGAGGTAAACTTGATATAATTGATTATTATACTAATGAATCACATGAATGTTTTTAATGGGCCTGCCCCCTGTGTAAATCATGAGGAAGTGACAACTTCCAAATGATTATCACTTGTATTTGCAGAAGTTATTGGAAGGTGACGATCTTACAATAACTTAAATCATGATATACATTATTTATAATGTTGAAATAGATCATGATGAATTAATGCAACAACTAAGTGTTAGATGTCATTAAGTTGACGGTCTATGAATTGTTTGCATAAATATATCTTGTAAAGCAACAACTAAGTGTTAGATGTCATTAAATTGATGGTCTATAAGTTGCTTGTATAGATACATCTTGTAAAGCAACAACTAAGTGTTAGATGTCATTAAGTTGACGGTCTATGAATTGTTTGCATAAATATATCCTGTAAAGCAACAACTAAGTGTTAGATGTCATTAAATTGATGGTCTATAAGTTGCTTGTATAGATACATCTTGTAAAGCAACAACTAAGTGTTAGATGTCATTAAATTGACGGTCTATAAGTTGTTTGCATAGATATATCTTATAAATCAACAACTAAGTGTTAGATGTCATTGACGGTCTATGAGTTGTTTGTATAGATATATGATAGGTATCTAGTGAATATCATGTGTTAATATTCTGCAGGCCAGTACCTTATTGAGTACTTGGTGAATATCATATGTTGATGTTCTGATAGGCCAATACTCAGAGTATTTGGTGAATGTCATGTGTTGACATTCTGATAGGCCAATACTCAAGAGCTTGTGGATAGAATCGTCGATGGAAGCAATCCACATATTGAGACTATGTTTCTATTGATTACTTCTTGAGGATGATGCCTTTATTTCTTACATCATATGATTGATGTTGTCAAGTGTCTTAAGTGTTGACATTGGATTGATTTATCCTCCCTAGCTAAGAGGGAGTGTTGATGTTTTGTAGCTTCAGTCGAATAAACACTATGAGTCAATACTAGTGAAGAGTATATATATAGTATATATGAGATGTATATATATACTTAAATATATATATATATATATATATGTAAATATTAGAGAAATTAATATAATACTCAAGAGATATTATATATATATATAATAATAATAATAATTGTCATTATATTAATTACATATTAATGAATAGACATGTCTCATGAAGGGACATATTTCTACTTGGCTCATTCTCAATATAAATGCAAGAGCTTGTTGCATTTGGAAAACACATACAATGAGATAGTGTTATTACATTTGCAATGATCCTAAAACCTCAACAAATAGGTTCCCTCTCCTACCACTTTGAAATTGACTTAACTCAAGAGGGTATTCCTAGAGGTTTGTAATAAAATACATAACCAAAAGACATAGCTAGAAAACGAAAACTATTTATACAGCTCCAAATATTGTCACTGAGCATGAGAGCAACTAGTTACCCTACTACCTCTATATAGTCAATTATAAACCATGGTAATGAGCGCAAGGTGGGAGCAAGATACATGATTTCCCAAGTTTGTTGTAATTTTTTTCCCTCCAATATAGTGAAATTGTGAACTACACAATCCTAGAATTAAACTAGAAAATTTCTTTAATGGTTTCTTGTTTCATTATTTGATTTTGTGCGACTAGAACAAGTACATGGGAGACTTGTGCTAATCTAAGGGGTACAAAGTCACAATTGACAAGAAGAGAATTGCAAGGAGAAAATGCCAAACAACAATTGACCCAAGCGATCAAATACATCAATTTATATTATTAACAATTTCACATGCATACTTATCCTTCAACAAGTTGCTTTCTACTATTCATGTGCCCCCAATTCTACTCAACAATCAAAATGACAAGAAAACCCAATAATAACGCTCAGCAAGGTGAAACTCTAGGTTGCGACACTATAGTGGTGCCAAATTCATCACTAAGGACGAACCTCACCCAAAAGGTTTGGACATTGATTTTTGGTAGCTAAGCAACCATTCCACATTGATGTCAATAGCAGGGAGTAAATCATAGGCATCTAATTTTGGTGCCTAAACTCATCTTCAAAAAACATGTTTTATGTCCCTGGCGAGCAGCAGGAGCCAAAGTAAACATAGAACCGAAACCTATTAAAATATTTGAGTGAAATTACAAACTAATATTTCCTAACCTTAGAAAATTCACCAAGTCTTGAAACTAAAGACTCTACACTCTGAAGCTGAGGAAGGGCTTGAGATTGAGACCAGTTACCAAAATAGCATTTACTATAAATAGTAATATTCTCAAAATAGCCAAAACTATTCAAAGCCTAAAATTGAAGATATTGCATGTTGATTGAAGATACTACATGTTGAAGATGAGAGGAGACCGAAGCTATGACCAGCCACCAGAAACAATGTTTACTATAACTAATAACTACTAAAAACAGTAAGTTAGTCAAAACTCCCAACTAACTCTTAATAAAAATAGTAAGTCTTGGACAAGTTGTTTGAAATCACTCCACAAAGTGTCATTCATCTCCATTAATCTATTTGAACACACTGGCAACATCAATATACTTGTTTGATCTTGCTGATACCAACCAAGAAAGCCAATAAATGTTGCACTACAAGAGAACCTGAAAATATTGACATTACACTCCACCCTTCCCAAAAATTGCTTGTTCTCAAGCAATGCCAAAGAAACTCCACAATTATCAAACTGGTCTAGGCTATAACCAAGAATGATCCCCCTGGGTCCCAAGTCAACCTAGGAGATCTGTAATACCATCTTCTAAAAACACTGTCCTCCAAGGTACTCAATCAAGTGACTTGCTGAGAACCTCTTGATAGAAGAGCAATCAAATATTGAACCAACTCAATCAACTCCTCAGGACACTACTCTCCAAAAGAACTAAACTGAAACAAAATAGGAGTAAAGTCCAATTAGCCAATATTGGCTTCATCATCGGCAACAATTGAACTGCAAACCAAGTGATCATAGGGTTCCAACTTAATAACAAAAAGGAACTACAAGGCTGATGTTGTGCCACTCTAATCACAACATGAAACATCTTCTGCAGTTGCATCCTAGTAAGATATATAACTGCAATCCCAATAACTAACATGATCCTAGGAGACTCAAAGAAATATTTTCTCAGCCCCGAACCATTATCCTTGGTATATCTCCTCATGAAGTCCCAAACAAGAAAAGGATCTATCATAGTCAAGGGAAGCAGTGCCTCTGTGGTCAACAACTAGAATCATATCATCGACACTTAAACTCCAAGTGTAAAGGGAAGAAACTTGAGTATGCCAAGAAACCCAACTCACTACAATCGACCAATCATTACCTAGATAAGCATGCATACAAATATTGTGGAACGGCTATAGTGTCCAATACTCTCCCAAGAGGAAGTGGACAATAACCCAACTACACCTAGAGCATCTCGCCCAATTGGCTGTACTAAAGTTGGCAACAGCTCAAACTTAAAGTACCCCAAGACTGAGGTCAACAAAAACAATGTGAAAAAAACTACGATAGCAGCAAGCAATCTGAATCTCACTAAATACATAGGAGTCATGAATATGGGAGTAGCTGAAAACCTATCTCCTATGATTAAATCACATCTAACATCAATCATCAATCATCAATCATGAACTGCCCATCTGCTGGACTGAAGAAACCATTCAACTCATCGGTTGATTAGAATCCATACTGATGTGTAAAATTATCGGAAAGTGGGCAGCAGTGCTCAAGCTCTAGAGATTGACCAGCTGCTCCAACATTCTTCACCACATCAATCTGCACTTCCACAAGAATTATTCAAAGAGGAATTCCACTTGCTAACAAAGTTTATGAAGATAAGCTGCAACTTATCTCCTCTTCCCAAGAAAAGCACAAAAGTATCCATGCTGGAAACACCTTCATCTGAAAAAGAAAATGTCAACATATTTGCACTCTTAAGTTTTATAAATGTTTTTTTGATATGTATTGTAATGTCCCTTTTGTAAATGCCCCAATTTTTGCTTTAAATCATAATTCCAAGTAGAACAAGAAATAGTATAGAATTAGTAACATCATGTACCTGGTTGAGAGCCTCCAACATGTTAGGAAATCATAATCAACAAAATAGATCTTCCTCATTAGAAACATTAAAAGCATAGATCATTTCAAGTAGGGCTAGGAACATTGATTTAATTATAAGATATATTCAATTTATGGGAGTTGAACCATAGGAGAGCTAGGATAAGAAGCATATTAAGGTGCCTTAAATCAATCCTCTACCCTAGGCCCACGAGTGGATGCCATCCATCTTGGCCATCATGTGGCTATTGCCATCCATATGAGGGAGTGTACCTAGTGAGGAGTCCATAGCCAATCAATTCCTCTACCCTAGACCCAAGAGCGGATATCATCCCTCTTGGCCATCATGTGGCAATTTGCCATCCATGAGGGGGTGTACCTAGTGAGGAATCCCATAGTCATTACCCTCTTCTATTGCCACCCTTATTCTGCTCCTTTTGATTAGAGTCACTTAACATAATGGTTAACCAAGGTATATTCTTGAGGAAACTACAATAGGGTGGTCGGAGCATCCTTCCCTTCTAAGCCCTTAGGTGGGGCATTCCTTGCACTCCCTTGGCCTCATGGGACAATCTATCACCACCATGAGGTATCGTACTTAGAAGAGGACCTCATAACAATATCTCTCTCCTTGTACTCCTTTCCTAACCTTACCATGTTTGATTGCTTCCTTAGGAGAATAAATAAATAAATTAAGAACCTAGAAAGATTAGAGATTAACCTTAGTTACCGGGTTCAGGTACACACCTGGTACCGGTACATCTGTGGGTACTTGATATGGCTTATTTGAATATTTTTCAACAATCAATTGGCATTTAATATTTATCTTTGACATTTGGCATGGTTCAATGATCAAGTATCATACTATGAAATAGTTTAGTTTTACAATTCTATATATTTCTCTTTTTTTTGTGTATATATATATACAGAAACACACATGTACCCGTACGTACTGAAGCCCCTAAAAAAAAATTCACGTACCCACATACTGGGTTCTCTTACCCACACCCATCCCCAAGCCCGAAACCGGTAACTTAGAAATTAGCATAGTAAATAATATGTTCATCATGCATACTTAGCATACATCTCATTCTTACCATAGTTGAAGAGGGATGCTCTAGCTTGCAATAAATAGTAATCTCCGGTCTGATCCACCTATGTGCCTGATTTCTCATTTCCAATGAACTGATTTTCTCTTATGGATCAGTGCTTGTGATCTAAGTTGTCGATTCGAATTCGGGTTCAAAGTCAGGTTCGAGATTTGGGGTGGAAATTTGTTCAAAATCTTTTTGGGGTGGGTCCGGCTTTGTTTTGGGTTCGTCCGCGTGTGTGTATATATATATATATATAGTGTGTGTGTGTGTGTGCGCGCGCGTGCGCAGCAACAAATAAGCTCATACACCACTATGCTAATAGTAAAGTAGCATAGCAAAATACACCACCATATCTATGTTTCAGTTCAATAGTATATTAATTGCATCCTTTAGCCATACAATTACATACAACCCGATACACTTGCTTGGTCACATGCACGGAACATATTTCCAGATCAAGGGGGCAATTTGAGAATGAAAGGAATCATCAAAAGATAAGTGCAGTTATCTGAATTTTTATTTTGTATTGGTTAGAGGATTTCTAACCAAGCTAGGTCAAAAGTTAAGATTCATAGTAGGCCCTGGATTCAAAGATATCATAGTTTTTTTTTAAAGAAATTCCTCTATAGTCATCAATTTGGATTTCCTCTATAAGCAAGTTTTCTTTTTCATTCACAAATGCACAAATGACATATAAACCATCCTTTTTGGCCATTTTAGTGGTCACTTTTAGGTTGGAGGGTCAAACAAACCAAATTCGGCAAAAAAAACACTTTAAAAAAGTCAAAAAAAAAATGTTTTGAGACCGAATTTGGCCACTGGGAAGCAAATTCTTCCAAATCCACTCCAAATTCTGCCTGGGCTCATCTGACAGAATTTGCAGCGAATTTAGGGCAAATTTGACAAGGACCAGACTTTGTACAGAACCGAACCAAACTTTGAAGGTTGCTGGAGTGAATCTCATAACTTAGCTTGTGATCCTTGGTTCAATGCCTTCCTTGAATGCCAATACATATACTTCTTCCTTGTAGTGGAGGAGGCATGTCCCTTCAATGAATGGACACTAATAATAAATGAGATCTCTTAATAAATATTTTACATGTGCTTCTTAATCGCACCTTTTGAGGATTGTACTCGCTTCTAATTATAATTGTTGTGTTAATTATTGTTTTAGTCACTTCTTTAAGCATATCAAGGATCACTGTCAAGAGTGTGATGTTTATTGACAATTTTGCATTCATTATTACTCATATTCGGTGCTATATATAACAATGGTGATCACAGCCTCTAGTTTTCTAATCGTTGTTTCTGTTTATGGTTTATCTCTGCTTATGATTTCTCTTCAACTTAGAATATTTTCTTCTATTTCTTGCCTTAACTCTATCTCATAAATACTCTTTTATACCATGTCATTAAAATATTATTAACGGAATATTTTGTATTGAATATGAATTGAATAAAAGTTACAAAGAGCTTACAAGCTCATATATGCACAACGAATATACAGAAAATAGAAACTATACACAAAAACAGAAACTATCTTAATAGAAAGAGAATTAGTAAATATTAGAAATATTCTAATACCCTCCCATAATGCTCAATCTATCAATAACACCAATAGCTTCCCTGAATTTTACAAATTTATCAAAACCGAGAGACTTGGTGAAGATATCAGCAGACTGTTCTAAAGTGGGAACATACAGCAACTGAATAGATTTGTCTTCAACCAGCTGACGAACGTAATGACAATGTGTTTCAACATGCTTGGTTCGTTCATGGAAGACCGAATTCTTTGCCAGTTTGAGTACTCCCTGATTATCACAGAATATAGGAGTCGGTCTTGATTGAGGAACATGCATATCTGCAAGCATCCGCCGAAGCCAAACTGCCTCACAAGCTGCCTTAACTGCTCCCCGATACTCTGCTTCAGTCGAAGACAGGGCCACCGCCTGTTGCTTCTTACTAGTCCATGTCACAGCAGCAGATCCTAAATTAAACACATATCCAATGGTAGACTTACGATCATCAACAGAGTCGGCCCAATCTGAATCTGTGTAGCCACATAGTGTAGAATCAGACTTCTAAGTGTATAGAAGACCATAATCAAGAGTACCACTAACATAGCGCAGGACACGTTTTGCAGCTGTCCAATGATCAGTCTTGGGTGCTGCCATAAAGCGAGAGACATAGCTTACAACAAAACTAATGTCAGGTCTGGTGGCAGTAAGAAAAATGAGACTACCCACTAGTTGCCTAAACAAGGATTCATCTACAACAGGTGAATCAGACTTAGTTGATAATTTGAGCCCGGGTTCCATAGGAGTGAGAGCAGGTTTGCAGTCCTGCATTCTAAACCTGTCTAGAAGACTTCTAGCATACTTGGGCTGAGAAAGAAAGATACTGTGTTCAGTCTGCCAAACCTCAATTCCGAGACAATAGTGCAAGTGTCCCAAATCTGTCATATCAAAAGTGCTGCACAAATCCTGTTTGATCTCAGTGATCAAATGTGCTGAACTTCCAGTGATGATCAAATCATCCACATAAACAACGATAAACAAGACATCATCACCTGTATGTTTGATATATAGGTTTGAATCCGATGGACTCCTCTGAAAACCATTATCGGTTAGATATTTATCAATTTTCATGTACCAAGCCCTAGGAGCTTGTTTCAGACCATAAAGAGCTTTGACAAGTTTACAAACTTTGTGTTCCTGACCAGCAACCTTAAATCCAGAAGGTTGCGTCATGTAGACCTCTTCCTGTAAGTCACCATTCAAGAAAGCACTCTTAACATCCATCTGATGAACTTTCCAACCAAATTGAGCTGCCAATGCAAGAACAAGCCATATGGTACTCATTTTAGCTGTGGGAGCAAAAGTCTCCTCATAGTCAATACCTTCCCTTTGTGAGAACCCTCGAGCAACAAGACAAGCCTTATACTTGTCTAAGGTACCATCAGCTTTGTATTTGACCTTGTATACCCATTTGCAGCTAACAGGCTTCTTCCCTGCAGGAAGATCAGAAAGAACCCAAGTTTGATTTTTCTGAATACTCTGAAATTCAGCTTCCATAGCCTGTTCCCATTCAGGGATACCTTGAGCCTCCGAATAAGTCTGGGGCTCATAAACACTATGAATGTTAGCCATGAGAGCAAAATTAACTGTTTGTTTGCTCTTATTTCAAGAAACTCTACCTTCGATGAGATCATCATCCCTAAGATCACTAATAGTTTTAACCCACCATTTGGATCAGAGAGTAGAAGAGCTAATCTCGGGAGGAGCTGGAGGAGCTGGAGGAGATTCAGGAGCAGCAACAGGAAGAGGGACATTCTCAGGAGCCTCAACAGTATCAGGTGGTCCAGGGTAAGTAGTAGTTGTAGCATCCCTCTCATCAGATGATGCTAAAGGAAGAGGAATACTATGAGGCTGTTCTTCAGAAGAGTGCTCAGAAGAAGGCAGAAAAGGTCCTCGAGTTTCATCAAAAACAACATCACAGCTAAAGATGAGATGATCAGTGTCGACATCTATCAATCTGTAGGCCTTATGGTTGTCACTGTACCCTGTCATCACGAGTCTCTAAGTCTTGGAATCTAATTTGGAACGTTTAGCATCAGGAATCCAGACATAGGCAAGAGAGCCAAAAATCTTCAGGTGGCTGATTTTGGGCTTTCGACCAGACCACAATTCTTTGGGAGTTTTGTTCTTGATGGCCTGAGTAGGGGAACGATTCAAAAGGTAAACAGCAATAAACACTGCTTCTGCCCAATACTTATTAGGAACACTCCTATGTTGTAACATAGAACGAGCCATCTCAACAATCGTACGATTGCGATGCTCAACAACACTGTTTTGCTGAGGAGTGTAAGGTGTGGTGAATTGGCGCTTGATGCCATGTTCAGCACAAAAGTCAGAGAATGCATGAGAACAAAATTCCCCCCCATTATTTGTTCTAAGAGAAATGATACTACAGCCAGACTCGTTTTCAACCAACGACTTAAAATTCTGAAATGTACTAAGTGCATCTGATTTGTGTTTAAGAAAGTACACCCACATCTTTCTACTAAAATCATCAACAATAAGCAAGAAATATTTGCAACCAGTTACTGACGATGTATTCATAGGACCGCAAATATCAGCATGAAGTAATTGAACTACCTGAGATGCACGCCAAGAATCGCCATCTTTGAAGGGAGTCCGATGTTGTTTGCCAGCTTGACAAGCGTCACATACTCCAAGATGCTGCATCTGAATTGGAGGTAGACTAGAGACAAGTTCCTCCCGAGACAACTAAGATAGATACTGGATGTTGAGATGTCCATATCTCTGACGCCACAAAGTACTGAGAGATAAATCACGAGCTGCCATAGCTATTTCAGGAGAATCACCAGTATCAGTAAGCCGATATAAGCCATGATCCTCTAGACCAGTAGCAACAGTAAGACGAGTCTCTCGATCAATAATGGAGCATTTTTGGGAACTAAATACCACATCCAACTAAGGAGAATTTCTCATGATCTGACTCACAGAGAGCAGATTGAGAGCCATACCAGGAACGTAGCATACATTGAGAACGATGAGCTGACACCCCCCAGATTGTATCTGAACATTTCCTCTGCCAACAATTTTGAACTACTCTCCTCCACGAAACACAACTGAATCACTGTAGGGATAGAAGTCTGTAAACCAGTCACGCCGATGAGAAAAATGACATGACGCACCAGAGTCGATATACCAAGCAGACGACTAGGTTAAATCAGAAGGACTTTTAGCCATAAATGCATAGAAAGCAGATTCCTTTTGATCAGAATGTTCAGCTACATTTGCCTATGGATTTGACCTTCCCAGCTTCTTTTGTTCGGAAGCAAGTCGCTGACGGCAGTCTTTCTTCATGTGACCATACTTGTGACAGTAATGACACTGAACACTCTTCTGTTGATAACTGCCTGAGAATTGATGCGAATTGCCCTGTTGTGATGACTGAGAACACTGAAATTTTGCTGCAAAGGCTTGTTCCGACGAAGATGAGGAAGTACGGTTACCAAATTGTTGCTTCCAGCGATCCTGCTGTAGGAGTTTGGTGCATAGCTCCGAGAATTTCAAATCAACATTAGTTGAGGTAATGTTGGGAGTCTCTATGAAATGCTCATAAGACGTAGGTAGACTTTTCAGTGTAATAACTACCATATCTTCTTCCTCCATCTTCTGACCGATGGCGTCAAGCTGATCACGAATGTCCTTAATCTTTGTGAGATGTTCCTATAAGGACATACATTCATCCATCATAATGGAAAACAATTGATTCTTTAGAAAGAACACTCGACTTTTGTCGGATGTTTCATGCAGCTCCTTTAAATATTTCCAGATGTCTGCAACCGACTTGCCAGAGGGAATCTGAGGTAGCTGATCATCTGTGACAGAGAGCTTGAGAAGCATAACAGCTTCACGATTCCGATCATCAAACTTATCCTGATCTGTTGTAACGGAGGTCCCACCAGGCGTGCTAGTGGGGGCAGGACGAGTCTCTGTGCCTAGAACAAGCGCATCCAAACGACGGTACTCGAAAATGGTTAACATGCACTGCTTCCAGGTGTTGTAATTGCTGCCATTAAATCGCTAACTGTTTTCAAGCATCAGGTTGGTCAAAGATGACATTTGCACAGATTTCAAGGTAAATTTTAAACTGACCCAGAAAGATCGGACAAGTACCCAGAAGAGTAAACAAAAAACTTAGAAAGAAACTGAGGTCAGAAATCAAATTGGCTAGCCCGAAAATTGAGACACGACAACCGAGGTACCCAAAACATTTTGACGGAGACCCAAATAAGATCTCGAAAAACCCACCACAAATATGTTATCAAAAAAAAATTTGGAGCCCAAAAATTAGGGTTTCGAAGGAAAAATGGTTCTGGTGAAAGAATTATGAACAGGAGCCCGAAATTTGCAGAGAAAAGCCCGAAGTTTGCAAAGAATAGTCGCCTGTGGTAGGAGTGTGCTTCCTACAGGTATTTCACCCTTCAAAAGCACGCAACAACATGCAGGAACCAGGTCGCATGTTTACAGAAAACGCGAGCTAAAAAAAATGTCTGAGAAGAAAACGCGAGCAGGTAACTGGTTGCAGGTCGTGGATGCCAAGAATCACGGTTCTGCAATGTAATGGACACCCCTGAATGCCCCAAAAAACTAAACCCACTGCTGAAAGGAATTATGTCAAACAGTTTGCATTCAACTTCTTATTTCTCCATTTAATGTTTTAAACCCCTTATAACACTGGAAATCAAACATTTATTTGTTTGTTGTGTTTTGTGCATGGAATGGGAATCATACAACATAAACAAGAAATAAACTACAATAATATGCAAAGTGGACAATGAACTGCTGCCGATAAAATGTTATTTTCAGAATTAATAAAACCAAATACATGGCAGATTTATCAACTCACTAATTACTCCAGCATTAATGAAATAATACTCCAGCCCATGCTTTCGAACTTGCTGCTACAGTGACATGAATAGTACCATGTGAATAGTGCCGTGTGTATAGTGTCGCGTGAATAGTGCCGCATGAATAGTGCCACGTGAATAGTGCCGCATGAACAGTGCCGCTACAGTACTTTGTCCTTCAATCAATCCACTACCTTCATAAAATCATTCCCTCAAAGCGGCATAAGCATTGGACAAGTAGTGAAGAAGATATGAGCAAAATACCAAATCTGCCTATAGCTGGAAATGCAACTAAACTGCCTGATAATGAAACTGATAACAATGGATTCCAAAGGCCAAACCCCAAGGGAATGACGTCTAGAATGTCACAAGAGAGGATAAATGTCCTCAAATGCCAAGAACGGATCTGCAACTCACACACCAATTTCTTCTCATATTCAACCCTGTCTAATGAAGCCTCAAACGCTTCCTTTTATTCTATTTCCAAGGGTCGGTTCAACTCTCATGGGCAATGTGGGATAAAAGATGAGCAATATAAAACAAATATTAAAATATCCCCTTATGTCTCCCTTGGGTACACATCCCCATAAAATAAATATTAAAGTAACACTTTAATACTTTACAATTAAATTAAATGTTACTTTAATAAAACTTCAGGCATTAAAATGTATTAGCAATCGGACTCCAAATAATGCAAGTGATAGTTCATCGGAAAGCTCTCACCGAAGAGTATCAAATCCAATCACCAAAACTAGCCTCCACTGTGTCCTGTTGACTTACTAAAAATAGTAAGTATGCCTGAAACTGAGTAAATCAACTTCATTTTGGCCCAAACTGGAAATGACTAGGCCAAAACACTCCAGGATCCCCTTAAACCCTTCGTTAGCCCTCGGGACCATGTAGAACAAGGCTAACGCACACACGCTTGGTCAACTGCTAAAGTGGGGACATTACAGTCCGCCCCCCTTGAAATTGCTTGTCCTCAAGCAATCTCAGTCCAGCCTACTGAATAACCTGCTCACTCTCCCATGTAGAATCCTCCTCCGGCAGGTCTCTCCATCTTACCAAATACTCCTTCACTACCCTGTTTCTAAGCTTCCTCTCTCTGGTGTCCAAAATAGCCTTGGGTACTAACACAAGCTTCCCCTCCTCATCCAAAGGGGCTAAATCTGCAGAAGGCACTACACTATGACCAATGGCTTTCTTAAGCCTAGACACATGAAACACATTGTGCACCCGACTGCCCTCTGGAAGCTCAAGCTCATAGGCCACTTCGCCCACTTTGCGTATTACCCTATAGGGACCATAAAATCTAGGTTTCAACTTTTCAGCTCCGCTCTTCTTGAGCGATGACTGTCTATATGGTTGAAGCCTCAAGTAAACCATATCCCCTACCTCGAAACTGCGCTCTATTCGATGCTGATCAGCGTACAATTTCTGTTGATTCTAGGCCTGTTGTATATTCTCCTTGAGCACTTTCAAGATATCCTGACTATCCTGCAATAAGTTTTTGGCTTTGGGCACTCTGCTGTCCCCCAAAACTAAATCCATGAAGCTAGGTGCTTCATAACCATAGAGTGCCATGAAAGGAGTCATCCTAATGGACATATGATAAGTGGTGTTATAACAATACTCTCCCATATGCAACCATCTGATCCAAGCCTTTTGTTGTGCAGTTACATAGTTCCTCAAATATCCCTCCACCCATTTATTCACAATCTTTGTTTGCCCATCTGTCTGTGGATGATAACTAGTGCTAGGTGTAAGATCTGTACCACACAACCTAAACAACTCTTGCCAAAAAACACTCATAAACTTACTATCCCGGTCACTAACAATGAATCTAGGCAGCCCATGTAACCTGAATATTTCTCTAAAGAAAAGATCTGCCACCTGTGCTGCTGTGTAAGTGGACGGAATAGCAAAGAAGTGAGCGAACTTCGTCAAGCGGTCCACCACCACATAGATGCAATCCCTTCCCTGCACTCGTGGTAAACCAGTGATGAAGTCCATCGAAATACTTTCCCATTTCCTATCAGGAATGGGCAAGGGCTGTAATAACCCTGCAGGAAATGTGTGCTCTCCCTTATTCTGTTGACAAACTGCACACTCCCTAACATACCTCTGAACATCATCCTTGAGCCCTCTCCATGAGAACCGCTCTCGGATCTGCCTGTAGGTCTTGAAGACCCCTAGATGCCTAGCTATGGGTGCATCATGAAATGCCTTCAGTATCGCCTCTCTCAAGTGTGACGACGGAATCAAATAAACCCTATCCTAAACTCTAATCAATCCATCTATCACCTCATAGCGATCATCCTGTATGGTACCTGAAATCAATCCAAATGCCCAAGCATCTCCGACATACTCTGCTATAATCCGATCTCTCCAATCTCCTGAAATCTCTGCCAGAGCACATAAGTGAGGTCTCCGAGATAAGGCATCAGCCACCACGTTTTTCTTACCTTTGACAAACTCTATGTCAAAGTCATAAGCCTACAATTTAGTAACCCATTTCTGTTGCCGGTCATTAAGATCACGCTGGCTCATGAAGTATTTAATACTGTTGTGATCAGTCTTGATCACAAAACGCCCACCTACCAAATATGATCGGAATTTGGCCAATGCGTGCATTATGGCCAACATCTCTCGGTCATAGATAGAATAACTCTTCTCAACTCCCCAGAGCTTC
This sequence comes from Chamaecyparis obtusa, assembly GCA_027943335.1. Taxonomy (NCBI): domain Eukaryota; kingdom Viridiplantae; phylum Streptophyta; class Pinopsida; order Cupressales; family Cupressaceae; genus Chamaecyparis; species Chamaecyparis obtusa. The sequence continues at coordinate 1,537,680 of BSBK01009544.1, forward strand.
CTACTCTCGAATGCAATGGGATGCTTCTCCTGCATCAATACTGCTCCAATCCCATCACCCGATGCATCACAATGAAGCTCAAAAGGCTTCGTGAAATCCGGTAGAGCTAGAACTGGACATGAAGACATTACCTGCTTGAAATGCTCAAAACACCTCTGTGCTGCCCCTGTCCACACGAAGGCCCCTTTCCTGGTAAGATCTGTCAAGGGTGCAGCAGTCTGTGAGAATCCCTTAACAAACCTCCTATAAAAACCACATAAACCAAAGAACCCCTTAAGCTGTGTAAGGTTTGTGGGAGTAGGCCAATCTACAATAGCTCTAATCTTTTCGGGATCAACCTGAACACCATCTGCACTAATGATATGCCCAAGGTAAAGGAGCTCGGTCATGCCAAACTCGCATTTAGATTCCTTGGCATACAATGACTCTCTCTCCAGAATAGATAACACCTCCTCCAAATGATGTAAGTGCTCCTCCCAGGTCTTACTAAAGACCAAGATGTCATCAAAGAAGATCAAGACAAACCTCCTCAATTGCTTCCTGAATACCTGGTTCATACAACTCTGAAATGTAGCGGGTGCGTTGGTTAGTCCAAATGGCATCACCATAAACTCAAAGTGGCCATAGTGACATCGGAAGGCTGTTTTCTCGATGTCCTCTGCTCTCATCCTGATTTGATGGTATCCGGACCGCAAATCAATTTTGGTGAAGAAGCATGCCCCATGCAACTCATCAATCAGCTCATCAATCCTAGGAATGGGATACCTGTTTTTAATTGTTTTCTTATTCAGTGCCCTGTAATCGATGCACATGCGCATCGTCCCATCCTTCTTACCAAAACTACTGCTGAAGCAAAGGGGCTCTTACTAGGCCTGATATGCCCCATCTCCAACAAATCCTTAATCGCCTTCTCTATCTCATCCTTGTGTTTCTTAGGATGACGATATGGAGTAATCATAACTGGTTTGGCTCCCTCCTCGAGCTCGATAACATGCTCTATCCCTCTGTCAGGAGGAACCCCATGAGGAATATCGCCAAATACTTTAGCGTGTCTATCAAGTATCTTCTGGATATCTGGTGGATGACTCTTTTCCTATGGCTCTGGTGAAGCTGGCATAATGTAGCACTCTGTCGCCCACTCTATGTCATCATGATGAAAAAGTCTCTGCATTCTCCTCAAGGACACTAGTCTGCAACCTCCATCCGAAAGTCCTCTAAGTACCACAGTTCTACCCTCATGCTGGAATCTCATCTCCAATTTTGCTAGGTTGAGTGTGAACTCAACTAGCGAAGCCATCCATGTCATGCCGAGGATGACATCATAATCTCCCATGTCCACAACATAGAATTCATCCTCCAACTCATAGCCATCTCCAAACCTAATGTGAAGATTAGATATCTTCCGAGTGCACAATAATTTGTCACCGTTAGCCACCATGACTCTAAACCCATCATGCTCCTCGGTTTGTAACCCTCTCCTAGCTACCAACTGTGCATCTATGAAGTTATGTGTAGCCCCAGTGTCAATGAGAGATATCACTTTCTGCCCCTGGATAGTACCCCTGACCTTAAATGTGATTGCCCTTTGGGCCCCTGTCAAGGGTGCCAACGATCTATCATCCTTAGGAATGCTGCTCTCCTCTATAGTGTTACCTTCATCTGAATCGGAGTGCTGATCCTCCCCCTCTAACTCTGACTCTTCTGCTGAAAAATACTCCATTTGATTTGCCTTAGCCTTGAGAGGGCATTTATGAGATAAGTCCCAAGGCTCTCTGCAGTGGAAGCACAACTTCTTTCGAAGTTCATTCATGGTTTCATTGTCTAGTCCTTTTGATCCTTCTTTGGGTTTGTTATACTCTTTCTGAAATGGTTTTTTGTCTTTGTCCTTGCGATAGGAAGAACCTGTTGAATGGTATTTTCCTTTGTATACCGAAGGGGCTAAATCTCGTGCCTTTTTAGTTGCTTCAGCTAAGGTGAGTGGATCATGTCCCTTCACCCAACCTCGTAATGGATCAGCAAGCCCATCACAAAATAACACCACCAATCTCCTAGGAGAGATATCAGTAACAAGTACAGACAAGCGCTGAAACTCGGCGATGTAAGCATCCACAGAACCTGACTGTTTTAACTGTGCTAGCTCCTTGAAATGTAACTCGGGATCCCTAGTGTCAAATCTCTCAATCAATCTGTCGGTGAATTCCTCATAGGATGTAATCTGATTATGCCCCAGAGTCACCATGCCATGATGCCACCATTCATGTGCAACGCCATCCAAGTGTATAGCCGCATACTTGATAGCCTCCTCCTCAGGCATAGGATTTAGCTGCAAGTATGTATCTACCTTCTGCACCCAAGCTTGTGCAGTCATCTTCCCTGAAGCATCATAATAAGGTAAAGAAAGTTTTCCAACTTTCTTTCTCAGCTCAAAGTTTTGATTCCTCCCTCCTGCTCTAGGCATGTGTCTCATCCTCAAGTCCATATAATCTCTGAGGGAAATATACACCTGAAACTCCGGTCCACTAGCCTCCCAGTCCCTCCTGAACTGATCCTGTAACTCGGTAATCTGTGGTTCGTTTATTGGTTGAACCGGATCTCTGGGTGGGAAGGTGGGTAGAAGAGGTCTCGAGCTCACTGTCCGAGCTAGGCGTGCAACGTGTCTAAAGTTATCAGCCTCATTCCCATTGTTGCCGTGTCCATTATTACCATTAATGTTATTCTCAGGACCATTGTTGTTACCTTGGCCTCCATTATTATCATTGCCCCCATTGTTATTGTTTCCCCCATTGTTATTGTTTCTGTGGTTGGCATCACCTGGATTAATATTGACACCCATCTGTCTAGCCATGAGCTGCAACATCATGTCCATTCGCCTATTCTGCTCCTGCTGCATACACTGCCCCTGCTCTAATGTATCCAGTAACTATCTGAACATTACATCCCCCTGATCTGGACCAGTGTTCCTGCCTCCGCCTAATCCTGTATTCATGTCATCTCGGTCACCCATATTGCTGTCTTGATCAAAGAATATCTCCTCCGTGTCTGTATGACTGGATTCTATTTCCACCTGCACGGATGAACTAGACTGTTCGCTCTGCAAGTCTAAAATCCTGTTTTGTCTTGCTCTAGTATTGCGAAAATTATAAGGCCCCTGTCGCATGCTCAAACATAAATGCTTAGCCTATTTTTTTTTTTGTTTTTTTTTCTGATTTTAGTGTTTTGACATTTCGTCAAACACTTTTCCCTCTATCCGGCTGTTCCAAATTCCCTATAAGACCTCCACAGGATGGCAGGACTTATAGCTCTGATACCACTGTAATGGACACCCCTGAATGCCCCAAAAAACTAAACCCACTGCTGAAAGGAATTATGTCAAACAGTTTGCATTCAACTTCTTATTTCTCCATTTAATGTTTTAAACCCCTTATAACACTGGAAATCAAACATTTATTTGTTTGTTGTGTTTTGTGCATGGAATAGGAATCATACAACATAAACAAGAAATAAACTACAATAATATGCAAAGTGGACAATGAACTGCTGCCGATAAAATGTTATTTTCAGAATTAATAAAACCAAATACATGGCAGATTTATCAACTCACTAATTACTCCAGCATTAATGAAATAATACTCCAGCCCATGCTTTCGAACTTGCTGCTACAGTGACGTGAATAGTACCATGTGAATAGTGCCGTGTGAATAGTGTCGCGTGAATAGTGCCGCATGAATAGTGCCACGTGAATAGTGCCGCATGAACAGTGCCGCTACAGTACTTTGTCCTTCAATCATTCCACTACCTTCATAAAATCATTCCCTCAAAGCAGCATAAGCATTGGACAAGTAGTGAAGAAGATATGAGCAAAATACCAAATCTGCCTGTAGCTGGAAATGCAACTAAACTGCCTGATAATGAAACTGATAACAATAGATTCCAAAGGCCAAACCCCAAGGGAATGACGTCTAGAATGTCACAAGAGAGGATAAACGTCCTCAAATGCCAAGAACGGATCTGCAACTCACACACCAATTTCTTCTCATATTCAACCCTGTCTAATGAAGCCACAAACGCTTCCTTTTATTCTATTTCCAAGGGTCGGTTCAACTCTCATGGGCAATGTGGGATAAAAGATGAGCAATATAAAACATATATTAAAATATCCCCTTATGTCTCCCTTGGGTACACATCCCCATAAAATAAATATTAAAGTAACACTTTAATACTTTACAATTAAATTAAATGTTACTTTAATAAAACTTCAGGCATTAAAATGTATTAGCAATCGGACTCTGAATAATGCAAGTGATAGCTCGTCGGAAAGCTCTCACCGAAGAGTATCAAATCCAATCACCAAAACTGGCCTCCACTGTGTCCTGTTGACTTACTAAAAATAGTAAGTATGCCTGAAACTGAGTAAATCAACTTCATTTTGGCCCAAACTGGAAATGACTAGGCCAAAACACTCCAGGATCCCCTTAAACCCTTCGTTAGCCCTCGGGACCATGTAGAACAAGGCTAACGCACACACGCTTGGTCAACTGCTAAAGTGGGGACATTACATGCAAACTCAACCCTCTCAAATATTGCAGATCGCGGATGCACAAACAGTCGCGACCCAACTGCGATCAGAATGCGAGCGCGGGCAGAATGTGGGCACGAGCAAAATGTGGGCGTCTGGGCAATAGACCACGATCAGTCTTCAAACAATGCAGAAGTGGTGTCAATATAGATGCGAAAACCCTAGTCGGGTTTTGTCAAGACGAGCTTCTACAAGAGGGCACCAGAGATTTCGAAAATCTAGAACAAATCATTTCAATGAGGAAATTATAAATTTTCGAAAAGAAATCCCTGCAAACCAGAAAGCTCTGATACCATAAAATACTATTAACGGAATATTTTGTATTGAATATGAATTGAATAAAAGTTACAAAGAGCTTACAAGCTCATATATGCACAACGAATATACAGAAAATAGAAACTATACACAAAAACAGAAACTATCTTAATAGAAAGAGCATTAGTAAATATTCTAATAGTCATAGCTTTCCTTGAAAGGAGGCAAGTAGGCAACATTTCATCATGGGTTGGCCCTTTTGTCATTTAATCTCTTTATTATCCTAAATGATGTGATTATGCCCTATGATAGGTCGGCCTTCCCGATATTTATTTTCTTTCTGCACTATGTTTTTGGGCAATTAACATATATTTATTATAAATCTGATCGAGGTCAGCACTTATACTACTAACTCTTTTATAAATCGTTTTGTTCTCAAATCAGGTCGGCTCTCACAGAATTGCTTAGGGTTTTCTTTATTTTATTATTATTCTCAATGTTGCTTTCTCCCTTAGTGTTCCTCATAGCTTGGCGGGGTTATGACATGCATACATTCCATGTAATTGTTGGTATTTCAATTTAATTAGCTTATTGTATTTTCTTTCCTTTGTTCTACTCTTATAGTACATTTTGTATCCATGTGCCTCTCCCTTTGATCCTTCAAAACTTGTACAAGGCTTTAGGCTTTTTGTAATATCTTGCTACCTTGACTTAATTTTGTTTGTTATCAACATGTGTGAGAGAATTATCAATAAAGCATCAAATATTGTGGTTAGATGGTTAAACCACAATAATCATATATAGGTATTATAAATATGTAGTGAGGGGATTAGGGAGCTTGTGGTGTGCATAGCAGACCCATAGTTCAAAAAATCAAGTAGCTGCAGTTAATCTGGCTCACAAGTAACTCAGTAAAAATCTCACGGCCAAGTATTACACAACTCACAATGTGTTTTTATCAGAAACTCACAAATTGCCAAAACTCCCAATTTTCGTCAAAAACTCGCTGGCATATTATTTCAATGCACTTTCAGATTCTCAAAATTGTTATTTCATGCGCCCTTGCTCAAACAGAAAGCACAACTGTAAATTTTATGTGCCCTTCCTGTTTCAAGCCAACATGTCTGGTATGTTTGATTGTCAAGACTGGAAAATGTGCCCCCATTTTGGTGACAGACAGGATTGTTGAAGTTTTGCACTGTTAAATTATTTCACGTCAGTGTTTCACAAAAGTAATTTTCACAAGTCTTTCGCATGTTTTTCTTTCACCAGTCTTTCACACATTTCCCTTCATACAATCGTTCCGTTCAATTTTGCACTTCAGATTTCCACTTTACATGAATTTCCAGCCTGCAATGACTGCATTTGCAATGTCTTCCTTCTAACTCTCTTAGAGCCTCCTTCAAATTCATACAATCAATATTCAATGTTATGACAAATAAAAGGACCATACAGTGGTAGCAGATTTTTACAAGCTTTTGTCGTCGGAGAAATTTATTAGTAAGTTCTATTTATATTGAAACGTGAAGTCGAAATGTATTGAACTCATTTTTTGGCCTACGATGTGTATTGAAGTCTAATTTTTTATCTATATGTGATGGAATTCAGTAATGTGTTCTCTAAATTCTGAAATATGCATGCTTTGAAGGATGTTTTTACAAACTTACGTGCTTTCTAATGTTCAGTAAGTTTTCTAAATTTTTTCTGATACCCAAGTTTTTTAAAAATGGGGGGTAGCCAAGTTATTGCCAAGCCTGAGTTTTCCAATTGTAGGCTGCCCAACTAGAGCTAGCCAATATGTAAGTATTTTCTTTATAGTATTCTTTGTCATTAACATGCAAGCACCTTGAGATTCTAAGTTCTAGCATATCTCCTGTTATTTAAATCACAAAAGTAGATTTCAATTCGCGGTGTCAAAAATGAGTATTTTACTTCCACCAACATTCAAACTTTAGTATTTTGCAGAATTCAAGCTCATTTAATTCATTTTGTCCAATCTCATGTAAGAAACATGAGCTGGTGGAGAGATAAGAAAATATATGAATGTGAAGAAGGGAAAACATTGGTAAAGCATTGATGTAAACAACAAAAAATAAGAGCAACTAGTGGGAGGAGGCATTAAATTACTCTTTTGTGTCATGTCAACATGTTCCTATTCCCAATTGGTTCTCCGAGATTTGTCCAATACCATCTTAAAAGAGATGGCAACATCATGAAGTACTAACTTGTGCATTAAAAAACAATGAAGATTCAAATGTTCCTAGAAAGTTGTATGGACATCAGAAAGACATCATCATTTGTGCTGTATATAATGAATGAAGCTCTAGATGTATTATTCAAGTTGCACAAGAGAGCATACCAATAACCTGAAGCCAGTAACTTTCCTCCTATAACCTTTGGAGGTTCACCCCAAATATGAGTTGCCGGATCTTTCTTGAAAATATGTTTCTGTTTGTTTGAGCCTCTAAACACTCGATACCTGTAGAATAGACTAAGAATGAGGTCGACAGAATAATAAATTGTACTTAATTCTATAAAAAGCATTGAACTATGTATGTTATCCTAACAAGAACACATTTAACGAAGCGCACACCTCTACTATATGAGAATCTTCAAATTAACAAATAAAAATTAGGTTATGCTCTTCATCCATTCTTTATAATTGAATGATCACAACACCAGAGGCTACATTGGCATACCCAATTATAAAAATAAGAACATTAAGGATGGTAGCAGCTTTTGTAATATCAGCTTTGTGTGTTAAAAGCCACCAACCCTGCAACATACATGGAAGCAATGTAGTCAACTCAAACTAAAAGCAGTAAAATGTAAAAAGAGATTTGACAGAATGGTAGGTTCTACCTGATTTACAAGCAATTTAATTCAATTTTCATAGAGCATGCTTACCAAATATGAAGCACCCTAATAATCTCAAAACTGCTTGAAGATGAAAAAATAATGAAGATTCAACGCTTGAAATGAATAGCGATTAGAGTAATCAATTTTTCCATCATTAGTGTGTATTCACTAATTCCAAAACACGCCTAGTTTAAACAATTGAATGTTTTATTGGAACAATTGTATTTCCATCCAGTGAATAAAAATCAAAGAACATATCACCTCTAAAACCCTCTGGTGTGTGTTACTGGGCACATCATGTGGAAAATTCAAGACAGGAATCTAATGCAAAGATAAGCAATCTAAAACATGTGTAATGATATGAAACTAATTTGATGTAATAACTCTTCTCTACAATTATCTCCTTTACCCTTGAAACATAATCAAAGGAACAATTGATGCTTTTACCTTCCATTGATGATGTCAACATCCTTAAAATATTTGTAGCAACACCTTCATCTTTCAAATGAAATTTGTTAATAGAGAAAGATTCATCCAAATACTCCTTGACTTTGTTCCCAAATTCAGCATTCTTCTCTTTTGAAAGCTCTGAAAAGTTAGCTTGAAATTCTTCTTGTTCTACCTTCTTTACATTGCCTAGAATCTCGATGGTTGTTCCTTCAACTTCTAGCTCTAATTCATCTTTATAAGGAGACATTTCATTTACTTGATGACCTTGGATATCCTCCTCCTTTTGATTCTTTTCACATATTTTTTTATCCTCTCTCAACTGCTCTTCTTCTTCTCCAGGCTTCACAAAGTACCTGTCAAAATATATTACCCTTTTGAAAGCTTCAAGCTTATATTGGTACTCTTCAAAGATTTCAATAATCTCGTCATCTTGAGGCACAGTCCTTCCCATCTATTCTAAATATTTTTAAAATGTTGGAACTTTTTCTTAGAATTAGAATTTTTTCTCACATTGTCATTCTGTCTCATTCTCTTAAACAATGAGTTGAAGAAACCCATGATTCATATCAATCATCTAATACCCAACAAGCTGGCAAGATTATGCTTTGATACCATTGTAATGTCCTTATCCTCAAAAAATCAAAAATATAATTTAGATCTGAAAATTTAGTTTGAAAATAGTTATGGCATGCAATAAAAACATCCAAACTAGCTAACTAGTCTTGTGGCAAAATAGACAACCATTGAGTCTGCAAATCAGATTCATAACAGAAAACCTGACTATGGCTTCACACATCAAACTTCTACACCCAATATTTGTATCCATCACACATGCAAGGTTTTGGTGCCCAAATTCAAATTGTCTCCTTTGGAATTCCTGCTAATTTAATATGAAAGTTGTCACTGAGTAATCAAAGATTCTCCTCCACTTGTAACAACGGAAACTTTCAAAAATTCATCCTGCAGGAACTTTCCAAAAATGGCACAAATTAAAATTCAAACTCCCTCCTTTGGAATTCCTTCTAATTTAATTATGACAATTGCCAAAACTTGTCATTGAGTTATCAAAGCTTCTCCTCCACTTGTAACAGCAGAAACTTTCTAAAATCATCCTGCAACAACTTTCCCAAAAGAACACAAATTCCGACACCCCACTAAGTGATTCTAAAAATTTAATTTAATATTTGAATGTCCTTTTGGTATATAGAATATTTGGACAGTTCTAAATATTAAATAAATTATTTAAAATTTTCCTTAAGCTTGTCCGATTAACGCATGGGAAAATAAATAGACTAATGTTTGCCAAAATCCAATTTTAATCAAAAGGGAACATGACACTGAGCTACAGATGGAAAAACCCCATAAAATTATAGCTCAAATTTATTTGAACTGCCAATGAAAATGACACCAAGTCCATCAACTAGATAAACAGGCCACAGACATAAATGTTGTCATGTGCAAATCACATTCATAATTACAGAACTGTATACCAGGCATGCCTAGTAAATGTAGTTGAAAATGTTCTACCATACACTAGAATCTCAATGCTGATTTCTTACGGTACATAATTCTACCAGGGCTATAAAACATAATATTTAATGTACAAAACAAGTTAGCAAGTTTCATACCTGAATACTGAAAGTGAATGGAATCCAAACCAAATCTCCAAAAACCAACATGAAACCTAAATTCTCTGCAATGATGTCCCAGCTACATGTTCCAAACAACAATAAACTGTTAATGAGTATTTGTTTCAAAGGCCAGAGTGTATTTACATCTACTCTAGCACAGCAAGTGAACCACAGAACAAGCATGTTAAAATTTTAAAAAGTAACAGCAAATGGAATATCATGCAGTTAAAACTAATCACTAGTATTTGTACTAATAAAAGCCAATTTTATGCAGAGAAGAGATTGAATTTTGTCTTTGATAGAATATACGACACTGTCCAATCCTTAATTTAATGTATTTTCTTCAACCAGAAAACAGTACCAAAACTTACATTCTGTTAAAAATGATTGACTACCAATACCTCTGAACAATGCCATTTGACAAATGCAATGGCATCAAATGGCAATTTAGAATGAAAATTTGATTTAAGTCTTGAAGGGCTTCTAGGACTTAATGTGCAAAAGAAATTATACTGAAAGCTTTCAACTGCTTCTATACTTCCTATAGTTACAACCACTTCTAGAAAAACATGTAGGTTGACCCAGAAGGAGAACAAAAGTACATGATTACGAAGAGGTGTGGAAAATACTCAAAAGAATAGTCTATCATAAATGCCAGCCAATTTATACATTGTTACAGATCTAAATTTAAAAACTAAAAACAAACATGACAATTTGAAACTGTACCCAATAATTGATTTAGATGTTTGATAATTGTAGAGCTTTCGTTCTTCATTTTGTTTAGGTTTAGATAATTTTGGTAAGCAAAGTATTTTGGGAGTTACTGGGTTTGCATGTGATATCCCCTATCCGACATATAATAAATAAATAAGATAATTATAATTACAAAGTAAATAATTAATTATATAGGTAATCGACAATAATAGCATATTATCTAACAGTGACCATTCAAATCTATAGTAATATAACAGTTATCAAATTGACTAATCCAATCATTAGTCACTGTGAGTGATTCGAGAGTAGTGGATAACCAATATGAGGAATCGAATTGTCTTGATGAGTTGGCTGGTGACTTCACCATTTGCCCACAGCAGGGAGACTGTGATTAATAAGTAGAATGAGTGTTTGAGAGATTTAATGCTTACATCGAGCGGAACGAGGCGGTGGTCATTGAATACACCATGGAACCTCCGTTAGCAATAAGATTATAAGATACAAGACAATAGATTAACACATACTCAGCAATTAACAATAATATCGTTAATAGATTGCAGCCCCAAAATAATTGTCATATACAACAACGATTATAATCCCTAACAAAGATTTATTATAATTATCTTATGAGGAATAAAACAATAGTGGTTTATTAAAGGAAATTAATAAAAGTCTCCAAGGATTATATTAATCAGATAGTTAGATATATAAACAGAAACAACTGAAAGTAATGGCGTGGCAACGATTATGGAGTTGTTAATATAATCGATGAAAACATATAACTTACACTAGCATATTCCACATATTAATCACACGTGCCATTACATTAACATGTGTTTCCATACTAAGCCGATTTGTATAATCGGGCTGGCAGATTACACATGATTATCGGTGGTTCACCGCAGTAATCATATTGATTATTACGGTGAACAATAATGCCCTTTTATTTGTTAATTACGATGGGAGACAACCTTTCCATCGTGCTTCTTCACTTGGCTGACGATAGATATAAATATGAACATAATAACAATATATGAAGGGGGAGATATAAGGGAACAGAGAAAAACAAAGGAATGAATACGTGCCTACCCCTGAGTGGCATTGGAAGAGAAGAAAGTAATAGATAAAATACAAGTAATATCCAGCACTGATGAAATACTACATTCAACGTTGATCTCAAGGCATAGACATCGTAATAAAGAAAGTATTTATATATGAGTAGTAAGAGAACAGGAATATATATGTATATAAAGTTTATTATATATATTTAAATATATACAAATAATATTGAATCACTTATATATATATATATGAGCCATATAGATCATAGATAATGTTGGATTATATAAAGATTATATAGATATCAAATATAAATATATCTGAAATTATATTTCTATTACAGTCAAATATTTGGTGACAGCAAATTAACATGCTGTAAATTATCAATGAAACAATACTGATTCACAAGATTATGCAAATAGGGGGATATAATAGATATATATATATATATATATATATATATATATATATATATTGATTATCAAGAAGATGGAAGGGGTCAGTCTATATTATGTAACTGGTATTGTAAGGAAGATATCAGAGGGAAAATATAAAGATTATATAGAATATGTTGAGACTCTTAAAGGGGACATAAGAAAGAATAAGCCTGTGACTATGGAAAATATTGTCTTACAGAATATTATATTCTGTAACTGAATCCTATATAGTATGATGACATCAGAATTATATATATATATATATATATAGTATAAAGATATATATAATATAGTTGAATCATAAATGTATTAACATATATATATTAATATTATAATATATATATAGCATTTATATATGAATAACAGCAATATCATGAATATATATATACATATATGTGAACTTACATATATCTAACATTTATATATAGATTCATAATAATAAATCACAAGTACATATATATGAATATATTGAATTTACATATGTGCAAATATTAATGAATCAGAAATATATATAGATTAAGACATATACTGTTATATAAATAAATAATAATCAGAAACATAAGGTCTAACATATAGACCATTTGTATATGTATATTGTTAAGATTCTTATATATATGGTTAAATTAATACTACTAATATTATGGAGAGGTATTAATCTATATTATTTGGTAAGGAATTAAGATAATCAGAAATCCCAAACATAATATAAATTGATTTCGATTACTACTTCAGACATGAGAATGGAAGGCAGAGGCCACCAAAGAGGGGCAGTCTAAATCCAACAGGATAGCTCCCAAGATAGGGTGGGGACCAGCTAATCTTTAACCTTGAGAGCTTGAGCTCAAGACAGGTTAAAGGCTGAGTCTGTAAACTTTGAGGGAATCTATTAATGGTCTCTAAGCGTTTTGGTCTGCCTCCAATGTCTTCTCCCTTCTCAAGACAGGAAGTAATAATATGATCAGATTTGTAATATGGATTGGAAATAGCCAAAAATTCTTAATTCATATTTGTTATTTATTTTTACTCCAAATATTAATGTTAAATTATTTGGGGACATTACAAGTGGTATCAGAGCAATGATCTTGCCATCTTGTAGGGTAAATACAAATTAATGAATAATTTGAGTCAATAAAAAGGATCAGACTGTTATGTTGAAGCCTGAAAACATGATTAAATAAGTGAGGAATGGCTAAGATCCTCATATTGCCTTGCTAATTAAGAAGGAAGGTTGAAGCAATTCAAGGAATGGCGGTCTAAATCCCAAAAGGATGATTCCCAAGAGAGGGTGGGGATCAGCGACCCTCTAATCCTTGAGGGCAAAAGTCCCAAGGGAGGGCTTGGATCTGTAAACTTTGAGGGAATCTATCAAGTGGTCTCTAAGCGTCTTGGATTATATTCCAACCTCCTCTCTCCTTAGGGCAAGGTAATATCGAATCAAACTTAGCCAAAAGGAAATATAGAAAGCATATGAAATCAAATTACCTAATACACGATTTAAAAATTGAATTTAATAATGTGTTTACTTTGTGTATGCTTTGTGTTTTCCTGCATCAATGTGTATGCTTCGTGTATTCATGCATTAGTGTGTATGCTTCGTGTATACTTTGTGTCTGCATATATTTATATATTTTCAAACGAATGTGATTCTATTGATTGGGAATAGTAGAATACCTAAGTGAACTCAAGATATACTGATTAATATCAGAGTTACATAACTACTCACAATGAAAGATTATCTCTCTAGGAAATGAGAGAAAACTTAAGTTACCAACTGTTATTATTAGATAATGAGGAAACATGTAATTGCTTGAGGACAAGCAATTTTGAGAGGGTAGAACTGTGATATCCCCTATCCGACATATAATAAATAAATAAGATAATTATAATTACAAAGTAAATAATTAATTATATAGGTAATCGACAATAATAGCATATTATCTAACAGTGACCATTCAAATCTATAGTAATATAACAGTTATCAAATTGACTAATCCAATCATTAGTCACTGTGAGTGATTCGAGAGCAGTGGATAACCAATATGAGGAATCGAATTGTCTTGATGAGTTGGCTGGTGACTTCACCATTTGCCCACAGCAGGGAGACTGTGATTAATAAGTAGAAATAGTGTTCGAGAGATTTAATGCTTACATCGAGCGGAACGAGGCGGTGGTCATTGAATACACCATGGAACCTCCGTTAGCAATAAGATTATAAGATACAAGACAATAGATTAACACATACTCAGCAATTAACAATAATATCGTTAATAGATTGCAGCCCCAAAATAATTGTCTTGAGTGGCATTGGAAGAGAAGGAAGTAATAGATAAAATACAAGTAATATCCAGCACTGATGAAATACTACATTCAACGTTGATCTCAAGACATAGACATCGTAATAAAGAAAGTATTTATATATGAGTAGTAAGAGAACAGGAATATATATGTATATAAAGTTTAATATATATATATATCCTTGATAATCACTTATATATATATATATATATATATATATATATGAGTCATATAGATCATAGATAATGTTGGATTATATAAAGATTATATAGATATCAAATATAAATATATCTGAAATTATATTTCTATTACAGTCAAATATTTGGTGACAGCAAATTAACATGCTGTAACTTATCAATGAAACAATACTGATTCACAAGATTATGCAAATAGGGGGATATAATAGGTATATATATATATTGATTATCAAGGAGATGGAAGGGGTCAGTCTATATTATGTAACTGGTATTGTAAGGAAGATATCAGAGGGAAAATATAAAGATTATATAGAATATATTGAGACTCTTAAAGGGGACATAAGAAAGAATAAGCCTGTGACTATGGAAAATATTGTCTTACAGAATATTATATTCTGTAACTGAATCCTATATAGTATGATGACATCAGAATTATATATATATATATATATATATATATATATATATAGTATAAAGATATATATAATATAGTTGAATCATAAATGTATTAACATATATATATTAATATTATAATATATATATATAGTATTTATATATGAATAACAGCAATATCATGAATATATATATACATATATGTGAACTTACATATATCTAACATTTATATATAGATTAATAATAATAAATCACAAGTACATATATATGAATATATTGAATTTACATATGTACTAATATTAATGAATCAGAAATATATATAGATTAAGACATATACTGTTATATAAATAAATAATAATCAGAAACATAAAGTTTAACATATAGACCATTTGTATATGTATATTGTTAAGATTCTTATATATATGGTTAAATTAATACTACTAATATTATGGAGAGGTATTAATCTATATTATTTGGTAAGGAATTAAGATAATCAGAAATCCCAAACATAATATAAATTGATTTCGATTACTACTTCAGACACAAGAATGGAAGGCAGAGGCCACCAAAGAGGGGCAGTCTAAATCCAACAGGATAGCTCCCAAGATAGGGTGGGGACCAGCTAATCTTTAACCTTGAGAGCTTGAGCTCAAGACAGGTTAAAGGCCGAGTCTGTAAACTTTGAGGGAATCTATTAATGGTCTCTAAGCACTTTGGTCTGCCTCCAATGTCTTCTCCCTTCTCAAGACAGGAAGTAATAATATGATCAGATTTGTAATATGGATTGGAAATAGCCAAAAATTCTTAATTCATTATTTGTTCTTTATTTTTACTCCAAATATTAATGTTAAATTATTTGGGGACATTACATTGCATGTACAGGAAAAAGTGGCATCAGCCTCTCAGTGCGGTAAAGAGCTCTTTTTCTACAGAAATCTAGTGATTTTGTTGATCAAATCCAACCATAAATTGAAGAGGAACATGAAGAACATATCTTTGGTTGAGCTCTAACAAGCTATGAAATATCCCAAGCATGCAAACAAGAGACAAGTAGACACAATGCACAGTAATGAGCCAGAAAATCAGAATTTTTATACAGTCAACCATGAAATACAATCCGCATTGTGCTCAATGACACTTGTACTTGGCCTTCTAGCGATACCTCCATGTTGGGAGTTGCGGAGATTGATATCAAATCCGCAGATCTCAGGAATGTTGCAATGCTAGAGAAGCGTTATGTAGATGCATATGTAATCCCGTGAATCTCAGTGGTAATTGCGCCAACAATATATTGCTGATGATGATCTCTTTGTGACCACGCAGCTGCAATTAGAGTGATAAGCTGATGCATACCAGCAAGAGGATGTATATATGATCAGATACCGCAATACCAATGAATGTCAATGTGAATCCCGAAGATGTATATATGATCAGATATCGCGATGCCAATGAATGTCAATGTGAATCCCAATCAGCAAATGATGGATGTCACCAACCTGCAATGAAGTACTGATATGCCATCCTGATAGGAATAACACCAAATTATGGTCAACAAAGGAAGTCTGAAATCTCAAATGCTAGGTAGCAATGTATACTGAATATGCAACTTGATGTATATATGAATGTAATTGTTATCATACTGAGTTTAATGGTGCGCACTTCTTGTAGTCTTGCTACGATTTATTGAGATTCAGATCTGTGCTGATGTCTTGAAGTATCACTGATGCAAGTATAGGTGAGATCCACATGTGCTCCAATGATATGAATATCAATGTAAGGCAGAGAAGCCGAGTATGGCAGCGATGTATACACGTGCCAATTGCTGTGATTGATGTCACAATCCCAAATACAAGGCTGAATATTCGGCACTATGTGTCAATTTCACCTCCACCTCAAATGTATGATGATGCCCAACTCTGATTCCCATTGAAGCTAGATATCTCTGTAATTGCACTGGTCTTGAATATGGATGTCAATCTACAATGTAATTCCAATCTATTAGTCCAATTAGGTCTCGAAGAAACTTCACCCAACTGGAGAAATAGCAGACTAGGGAGAATATCTCACCTCCGAAATTGCAAAGCACCAATTGAATTCCAAATAGGTATCTCAATATCAAATATAAGAAAGGGAGATTGATGATAATGAACTACCAACAAACTGATATAAATATGGATCTCTAGCAATTGCAAAAGAAGACGGACGGATAACCCATCGGGTGGCCAAATGCAAAATTCAAAATAGTTCCTAACTTGACAAAAGGTCGGTGGCGCACAAGTACGCCCCCTCAAATGGGCCCCCTTGCAAGGCTAATTAGCTCATGGGGGACCAATTGCACTAACAGCGAGCTAGATTAAGGTCTGAGCTAAGGAGCGGATATTACTAGCTACCAAGAGATTTAGTCACTTTGGATAGTCTATTTAGCTTAGATGATGCAAAGAGAGATACAAGAAAGTCAACACTTCACAAAAATGATTATGTGGAAATAAAAGTGGCTCCAAGCAGAACAATAAAAGTTGGTAACCCTTGCACATAGAAAAAGATAAATCTTTTAATCCACCTATTGTGAAGTACAATCATATCATTGCTTAGAATTATGATGTACTTAAAGCTTATAATGAAGATGTGATCCAACAAACAATGGAGCCCTCTCATGACACAAAACTAGTAAGGTAGAACCAAAGGCTAGTCAATCTTAACATGCAGCCTCTAATGAAGCAAAGACTCACAAAGTTGAATGAAACAAAAATCAAATTTCCTATCAAGCATTCATCCTAGGTGACCAATTCGGTCCTTATCAAAACAAGAAAAAAGAAACAGAAAATAAGACTCTATATTGGTTTTAGGGTCCTAACAAAGCCTTCCCAAAAAATCAGAATCCACTACATTCAATGGATTAGATATTGCAAACAATACCAAGCTTTGGATGTTTCTCCTTGCTAGTTGAGTATTCAAGGTGTTTAGACTCAAATCTGTAGTGAGATATTTTGCTAAAGTTCTAGTTTATTTGTAAACTTAAGCCTCATTGTGCCCTTAGTTTATAATCGATCTAAGAGATCTCTACATGAGACTTTATTTGTGTGTTTTGCCCTAAGTGTTATACTTTATAGGACCCCTCCAGCATCAAAGGTTGCTAAAAATCCTAAGTGTTGGCTCTGTTGTGTCATTTCTTTAAGTTATTGAACAGTTGTCGAAGTTTGAACATTTGAAGTTGTCTGTCCTAGTATGCCACTTTGCGCATCTCCACCTTCCCCTTTGTCCTTATTGTGTTATCGAACTTCATCCTAACAGCATACATTTTCCCCCAGCCTTAACCTCTTGGTCCTTTGTAGTTAAAAATCATGCATGTCGTTCAAACCAAAGTTTCTAACTATCCCTTATTCAGGTACCTCATATGAAGCTACCCCAATTCCCAACTCCAAACTCATCTTTCCTTAATTAAATTATTGGAGTCAAATTTGAAAGCTTCCTTTTACCCGAATACATTTTCCAAGGCATCCCTAACATCCAAAATTCCCACCATCCAAAAAACTCTTAAGTATATTTGTCGAGCATTCAAACTTTCCCATCCTCTCATACCTTCTACCCCAATTGTGACCCTCCAACCCAAACCTTTTTACTAATTACTCTTCTTTTGGAGTGCTACTTTTGGCCTTCCCTCTCCTTAGGTACTTTTTATTAGGTATTCGCAATCTTCAATTCCCAACATTGCAAAGTACATTATATTTTTGCAATCGTTTGTTCAAGATTCTCTCATTCCACATGCCTTAATGGTATTAACTCCTCATTGCCCTCGATCCCTCACAACATGACCAAAAGCATGAAGTATGGGTAATCCCCGCCCTCATCATGTTTCACCATAAATCTCACCCACCCCACAAAATGGTCCAAAAGGTCATTTATGAGTCAATTTGATGCTAAGCGTGTTATTGTTTGATCAGATTTATACGATGATATTTTAATATTATTTACTGTTTGAGCAGATGTGAATATATAATCAATATTGATCGAACTCAACACAGTTCGATGATCTTAATAGATCACTGTTTCAATCCAAATGATATATTTAATAATATCGATCTGCTATGAATTAATATCGATATGCTATGAAGCTATATCGATCTGATGTTGTTCAAATTGATGAGACAAGTTTATCGAATGCTGAATACTTATGTTGCTCTGCACTTAATGATTTCTGTACATTGCAAAGTATCGGTTCAGCCTCTCATATATATAAGAGTGCAAGAGACGTGTCTTGTGTAGAGACATGTCTTTATGTGAAACTAAATGTTTCACATAGAGACATGTCTCATGTGAGACATGTCTTTCTCAATAACAAATGTTGTTCGATATTAACAAGTCTTCAAAGATCATTAACAAATACATGATCGATATATCTGCTGCGATATTCATATTTAATATCGATACAATATTATCGATACACTCAGCAATAGTATGATTAATAATCATTGCAATATAGTCGATTATGTCTATATATTTAATAATACAACTATTATTAAATATATATACATGATCGATGATTATTAAGTCACTGATTATTCATCATGAACAGCAGAGTTTAATCATGATAACCGAATTCGTGGCAGATAATCAGATCAGTACACTGAAAAGGATAGAGGTCAGATGTTCAAGGCCGATAGGCCACTTATCCATTTGATAACATCGGTTATAGTAATCCGACTTAAGCTATATATCTCTAACAAAGCCTACCAAAAAGGGGAATTTTGTGTCAAAAAATACTGCTCGTCATTTGAGAAAAGATTCACAAGGGGGGTTAGCAATAAAAAATGCCAAACTGAATGAAAATTTGATAGCACCTAGAACTCACTCTTAAATTAAAAGTGTGTAGATTCAATGACAATAAAAGATAAAAGCATTTGCACTGGATTTCATAAGCTCTTCTATGCCTTGTCACACTACATTTAGAGGCACATTAAATAAAAAAGAAGATCTGGGAATTTGTAAACTATTCCTGCATGCCTCTCGAGTGTATTTTAATGTATTTATTTGTGTGTTGCCTAAGTGTTAGCCATTGTATACCTCTCTGAAATCAAAGGTTGCAAAATATCCTAAGTGTTGGGTCTGTTGCATCATATCCTTAAGTTCTTGAATAATTGTCGAAGTTTTGAACTTACGAAATTGTCCACCCTAGTATGCCACTCTATGCATCTCCACCTTCCCCTTTGTCCTTATTGTGTTGTCGAACTTCATCCTAACAGCATACCTTATCCCCCAACCTTAACCTCTTGGTCCTTTGTAGTTAAAAATTGTCCAAGTCATTCAAACGAAAGTTTTTAACTATCCCTTATTTAGGTACCTCATATGAAGCTACCCCAATTCCCAATTCCCAACTCCAAACTCATTTTTCCTTAATTGAATTATTGGAGTCAAAGTTGCATGCTTCCTTCTACCCAAGTACATTTTCTATCGCATCCCTGCCATCCAAAAGTCTCCTAAGTATATTTGTCGAGCATTCAAACTTTCCCATCCTCTCATACCTTTTGCCCCAATTGTGACCCTCCAAACACAAACTTTTTACTAAGTGCTCTTTTGGAGTGGTACTTTTGGCCTTGCCTCTCCTCAGGTATTTGTCATTAGGTATGCCCAACCTTCGATTCCCAACATTGCAAAGTACATTAACTTTACGCAATTGTTTTCTCAAGATTTCCTCAATCCACATGCCTTAATGGTATTAACTCTTGATCACCCTCGATCCCTAACAACATGATCAAAAGCATGATGTATGAGTTATCCCCACACCCATTAGGCATTATGTTTCACTATAAATCTCTCCCACCCCACAACACGATGCAAAAGGTCATTTATGAGTCAATTTGATGTTGCGCCTACCAAAAAGGGGGGATTTATGCCAAAAAGTGTTGCTAATCATTTGGGCACAGATTCACAAGTTGTTTTGGAAATAAAAAAATGCCAAATTGAATGAAATTTAATAGCACCTAAAAATCACTCTTAAATCAAATGTGTGCAAATTCAAAGACAATAAAAGATAAAAGCATTTGCACTGGATTTCACAAGCTCTTCTATGCCTTGTCACACTACATCTAGAGGCACATTAAATGAAAACAAGACCTGCAAATCTGTAAACTATTCCTCCATGCCTCCCATACGTATTTTAATGTATAGACAAGTGGTTTTTACACGGTTTGAGATGCAAATCCAAGGAAATAATGGTTGTGGGCAAAGAATAATTGGTTTTCTCACATCAACAATGATTTTATCACCCTGGGGCTCCAACATGCAAACTTGGAACATAAAACGACAGATCTACAAATTCCAATTGATTATTCACTCAAATAATTGGTTGATGCACCAATTTTTTGAGTTTGTTGCACTCCAAATGTATTCTACAGAATCAACAGTTGTGTGTCTGAGTTGTAAATGAATGGACTATATTTTGTGATAGCATATAAAGGCTTTGGGTTGAATATCTTTTTTGATGAATGTTTCCATGGCTGTTTATGATGATTCGGAGAAATTTGTACTCACAGTTATACAACTTTTCTAACTACAACACAATCAAATGTTGAATTGGGTACAACAAAATTGATATCCCCATACCTAGTGCATTTACAAGACAACGAGATGATGTACCCTAGCATATTTCTGACAAAACTCGATTACAACAGACATCCCTAATCATCCCCATGTTGTTCCCAAAACCTGAAAAATATATGTTTTAAAGTTTTTCCATGTACAATAAATACGTGACTAAGGTATTTTCCATTTAATTATGCTGTTTTTATTCATGGATGTGCAATCATTAATAAGGCTTACACTTTATGTTTAGGTCTATCATGTCCCCATTTCCAAGTTCTCTTGCAGTGCAGTTGGTGCTGACTTCTGAGTTTGTGTCATTGCATTGAGGGGTAATTTGATGTTACCAATGAGCTCAGATGGTTTAGTGGAGTAGTCAGTTTTTGTTATCAAGGCTTTTCAAACATTGTCACTAATTGGGTGTATTATTGAGCTAGATTTAATTAATTTTACTACAGTTCCCATTTTAATTAAAATAATTTATTGAGCACCACAATATTATAGCTCATTGGAAAGATAACAAAAATATTAAATGATGAGATGCTAAAAAGTGATTTTTAGAGCTGGAAGTGTTTTTAAAGCACAATAAATCATTGTTTGGCGTGTAAAACTTAATAAATTTATAAATTGGTTTTTGAAAGAGTTTTTAGAACCCAAACAAAACTTATAAAAAGGGAAATGAAAACTCACTTGGTATGTTGAGTTCATTCTATTTCTTTGATTGAGTCCCTTATAGTTTTGGAGTTTGTACTTGATCCATCTCAACCTCTGGAAGATGGAAACCCTCTTGGAAAAATCATTTTTGGTGCTGAAAGATTCCTCCCTAGTTGGTGATGTGGTGGAGTCACTCAGATTTAGCAGCTAGATTCGGTACCCTAGCCAATTTGTTGGAGATATCATTCTAGTATTTTAGTGTATTTTCAATTTTATCAATTTTGTGTAGTCTCTTTTGGAGATAAATTTACAGCGTTTTGGATATATTGTTAATATTTGTAGGAAGAACCTGGAGTTTAATAGATTAACTTTGTTTGAAAGGTTAAAGCCACTGATACAGGAGAAACCTGAAGTATATCATCTTGGCATGGTTATTTCATTCTTTGACCAAACTGTGGCTTCGCCATTCATGGTGTGAGCTGCTTTAATCTCGGTGAATATTACTTTCTTGGAGTGAGATCCCTCTTGCTCATGTCATGAACCTCGGTTCCTTGGCATGAGATCTTTGTTGTGGTTTGCTGGTTTTATCCTTCCTCTAGTTGGACTTAGTATGTGTTAGATGTGGGAATGAAAACGGTGGATGTGATTCAGAAGAAAAGCCCAGAAAAAACAGTTATAGCACTAAAGATAAGTCTGCAGTGTGTAAGTTTAATTATTATTCCCTTGGTGTGTGTAGGTTCATACATTACCAGTCTGCAATCTGAAGTTTATTGTTGCCAATTGTTGTTAGGTGAAGACTTGGGAGTCGACAAAACTTGCAGTTTATTGTTTTCAACCTTCGATTACAGAACCGAACAGGAGTGAAAGAAGGTTAGGTATTATTCATATTTCTTGTATCAGTCATTGCAAAATAATGGAAAACTCTTGCTTCAGTTTAATTGCATCCTGAAGACTGTCTTGGTATAATGTGCAGCTAAATACAACGCAGGCTAGATTTTGTATTTGTGTTATTATGGAATGAATATTATCATTGGTATTCTCTATCATCAAATTGCATACATTATTTTGCAATTCTGAGCTTCATTCAAAATAACATCTGTTACTTGCAAATCTGAGATTGTTGACCATACCACTATCATATAAACTTGCAAGCAAACTGTTTGACAAAATATCACAGTTGTGAATAGTGAAAAATTTTGGCCAATGGATAATTCATTTTTTCTATAGATAATAACAAGAGAAACCACGCAATTGAAAGAGCTCCAATTCCCGGTCATCGCCTCCCAAAAATTTATTCTCATTAATACAAACCCTGATTATAATGACATTTCACAAGTATGTCTCCTGCTCAAAATTTATTCAATTCAATCATATTAATTTGATTTTTAAGTCAGATTTGATGCCACCTAGGATTTGTAATATTTGCAACTCAATAAGGCAGGATAGTATATAGTTCAGAATGACTGCAACTATGCCCTCTATGCATCACTGTGATGTGTCATTTCTGAAATAGAATTTAATAATAAATAAGAATAAAATTGATTATGAAAATATATAAATAAAATATAATAAATAATAATAAAAATAAAATTCAATATAATTGTAAAATATAAATTTAATTAAGTTTAATGAATGATCAAAAGGCATGAAATAAAGAGTAATGACTATTGGAGAATTAGTCATCAACTTAGGTGGGTAGAAAGGAAAATATAAATAAATTGGGGAAATATAAGTAAATAAGTATTTTTAAAAGACAGCAATTAAGGATGAATAGTTATGACTCTTTCAAAGGGCAAAATAATGAAAAGGCATGACTACACCCTCATATGAGAGGATATAAAAGGTACAAGGATCCATTTGAAATGGGCATCCAAGAAGGATCAATATGGAATGGGATTGGAAACTTATCTTTTCTTTCAATACATAAGGATCAATATTTAAGAAGAGAGAATAAAGACATTCAATCAATCAGAACAAGAGAAATATCTGAATATAAGCAACAAATCAAACTGCTATAAGAAAACAAAAGACTTATCAACTGGTATAATGCATAATGATTTGGCTGACTATGATTGGTCTCTCATTTGTTAGGAAGTAGAATATATGTATAGCCTATTCCTTAATTACTCACTATAGCCCCTTAAGAGGATAGGTTGGTGTTGTGTAGGGACATGTATTTCCAATGCCTTGAGGGAAAAATCCCAAGATGGGTATGAACATGCATTCCCAATGCCTTGAGGCAGTCTGCTTGTACATTGGTTTCCAAACGATCTACGACTAGAAAATCCCCATCCTCCTTAGGATTGATGCTTAGGAGGAAAGTAAGGAATTGGCGCTTAAGTATGTTAACTGTCAAATGTATAATGCGTCATTAATTGTTTCTTAGTTTAATCTGATTTAAATGCATAACTAATCTGATTTAAATGCATACTGATGTATGTTAATCATTGGGAATTCTTAGTAGGAACATTACAAAGACTAAGTAGATTGCCATTTCCAAGTGAAATCCAAACCCTAGTTGGGCATTTTAGGGTAAATCAAGTAAAGTCCCAATAGGGGACATTACAATCACTGTTTTTCAACAATTGTGCCATAAGAAGAGTATAAAAATTAAATCTAAATATAAATATAAATTATGTATACTTTTAATATAAATAATTTAAATTAATATAAATTTTATATATAATATTAATTCAATTATTAATATAAATTATATAGATATACTTTTTAAACTCGACATATAATTATATATAGACACACACTATCATCCCCCGTCCCTAAAATGCCATGGAACATAATCTAAAACTTGATAAGAAAATAATATCTGCATTTTCCCAAAACAATTTTAATTGCCTTAAATTTGTGGACAAATAAGCTACAATAAGAGGTATAGATGTGCTTTAAAATGTAAAAGCACACAGATCCTACAATAATTTCAATCTATAAAAGAGACAATTGGTTGGGTTCATGCATCATTCACTTTAAATGCCTGCCAACATGAAACCAATATTAAAAATTAAATATTTTTCAAGTTCACACAACTAGGCTAGTTACTTACGTGGATGTCATGTATTCTTCATACCAGAAATAATCCAACACGTACAACTGAAAGAGCATGATGTATGTCAATTGGATACCTTAAACACATTCTTCAAACATTAAAAAGGTTACTATGCAAAGAAGATAAATAAAGGATACATACCAGAGTAAAACTCTGGTAAAGAATCATTGCAATGCCTAATGAGCCATTCTGTTCAAAAGCTTTTGCTGCAACTGATAAATTGATGACCAACCAACCAATCATGCCAGCACGAATCAAAAAGAATCTGCAGAAATATCATACAAGTGTATGAGAAAGTTGATCCATGCATATAGTATACAATAAAATAGATTATATTCTTCAAAATAAGATAGTAAATTGAATAAATTTGTGGAGACAGAAGGAATTTATGAAGAAGTTGGATCTTATTACTTGAGTGACTGCAAAGTATAAGGTTTTCCAAGGATCATGCTTACACTGAAAGAGAAATCATCAGATATGTAATTGGATTTGAGGGACAATTTTATTCTTGAAAAGGTTTCAGACTATAAAGTACAATTGCTGAAATGTTGGAAGTGCTAGTACAAATAAAATGGAATGTTTGTGTACAATCGTTTACTCTTCGAGGCTTCATCAATAAAATCAAAGGTGCCACTCTCCTAGGGTTTCCCTAACATTAGCACATTTATTCCAGCTGTTTTAGGATACCCTTGGATGGCCGAGGATGTCTTATCTATTACAAGATAAGATATATAATAAAATCAGAGGGGCCACTCTCCTAGGGTTTACCTAACATTACCGCATTTATTCCTTCTGTTTTGGGATACTCTTGGATGGCTGAGGATATGTTACCCACTACAAGGTAAGATATATATTACCTTCCACATGGTTTTAGGATTTAACATCTTTGCTCTCTCCAAGAAGATCTATTATGAGATCTGATGTTGGCATTATTATTAGTATGTGTCATCCGCATAAAACTCACTTTTAAAACACTCATAGTCCCATTGTAATTTAACTAGGATAGAAACTTGATAATTGTATTATTCGTTTTGGATTGAGTGTGCTTGCATAGACAATTAAATGTTTTGAATCTTAATTATTGTGCTTTTACAAATCAATTAGCAATGAGTATATTTATGATTGACTTAGTACTAATTTCAATTTGGTTAATTTTATGGAAGGAACATTTTTGAATCCCAGCCTAAATGTTGCAGTGGTGCAAACTCGCACTAGGCGTGTACCTAGGGCTAGGACCCACCCGCATTCAAGTGGCCACATGTCCATGAGGAGGTTGGCCTGCACTACCACTCTAGCAGGAAGAAAACCCCACTCTTAACACCAATGGGTGCCATTCACCATTAGTCTCAATTTATGATGTAGTAGTTATCTTGCTAGGTATTTAGAATCGAGGTCCCAAGGGCAAGCCATACAATGCGTGGTAAGTTGTGATGTCCCAGCCTAAATCCCGCAATGGCTTGGATTCCCCATGGGCGTGTACCTAGGGCTAGGACCCACCCATGATTGGGTAGCCAAGTGTCGACAAGAAGGCTAGCCTACGCTAATACTCTAGTCCAAGATTTTGTCATAGCGGTTGCCTCGCTTTGTTGTATCCCAACCTTAAGCTGAGTCAGCCCAGCAATTCTCACAATAGTGTTTTTAAACACCCTCATAATTAATAAACAAATAATACTTAATAAATTTCAAATTTGAAATCTTCTCTTAGCGCCAATTCTTGGCGGACATCCCCTACACAATTTTTGGCAGGCTTGCATTATTTTCTAACATTCTCAATTATAAAGGCATCCCTATCATTCTAAGGAATGAAGGCAAAATTTTGACATTTATCGCAGTCGATGAATTACAAGCCTTGTGGAACGAAAACCTCAAAAGGGAAATCCGCTTTCCATGTGAATTACCTCGGTACAAGAATTTTTAAAGATTTTAATCGATTGATCATTTACAGGTGTCATGACTGACAAGATAGTGGCACATCAGAATCTGAGTATTCCAGCACCTGTTATTGAGCAACATCAGCAGGGTATTGAGTATTGACTATTGACTCATGCACCCAACTCTGGGCAGAAGATATTCCACTCGCCATTTGCAGATTTAGCCATCAAAAAGTATTGGATGGAACCAGAGGACACCAAGATAAGAACTCACTGTTGTGAGCAAGATCATGCCATCCTCTACTAAGTAATTGGGTTTCCCAAACCAGGATACACAATTACCTACAATGTTGTATGTCTTCGACATCAGCAAAGTAAATTAGCTCGATGAAATTGGAAGGTACTCACATTCAAGACAAACCACTGCTATTATCAACTTTCTGAAAAGTGCTCCACTGTAAGTTTCTGTTCCAAATCTGTAAATTACACAATCCTTGCTTCGTCCGGGCCCTGTGTAAACTTGAAGGACAGCAAGTGATTTCTGAATATTAAGGTCTGCAATTGAAAAGTGTGCATGTTATTGTCTGAAAGTTGAGAATCTTGGCATGTATTTAGCACTGGTGATCTGAGTTTTCATTCTGTTCTGTAATTCTGTAGTTGTAAGAAATATGAATATGCTGCTGTTATAGATCTGCTGCTTTAATTTAAGTTGGAAGTGTCAACCATAGTTACAACACCCAAACTTGGCTCAGACTCAGCAAGCTGATTTTTTACTCGGATTCGAATTTGGCACCCACACTCGGCAAATTCGAAAACCCAAGAAATTCAAAGATTTTTAATGATTTAAAACTTGTTCCATGCATTCTTGATTAATTAAACTTAAAGACACAATAATCTCATCAAATAGGAGCTACTTTCAACACATACACAAGTTTATATTGATCACATTAGTAAAAATGCAAATTTTAGGATTTAGCTGAAGGAAATAATTTAAACTAAATAACACATTATAAATATAAATAGTGTCAATGTCTACAAAATTCATGGAATATGAAATCATGGAATTGAAAGTTCAGAACATTGTATCAAAATAAAAGCTAAAGGCTAGAAGACTAAGGCTTGAGAAGCCTAAATCAGTGACCTTTTGACCCCGCAACCCCCCTACGTGTACACCTAAGACAGGTTCTGGATGATTCTACAACCATCATATCTACCTGTGTCTCAGGCTCAGGCTTAGCCTCAGGGACATCCACATCCTCTACTTGTGTTTACAAACAATAAAATGGACTTTTTAGGGTTAGGATATATAAACATAAAATGGACAAGTCAAAACCATCAAAAAATTATTTTTCTTGCCTTTATAGACTTGCCGCTGTGGCAGAGAACCAGGCTTGAGACTCAGCAAGTCTTCCCAGACTCCACCAAGTCCGAGTCTTGGGCTCTGCAAACTCAGCAAAGCTGACTCGGCCCTGGACTCACCAAGTCTAGGCAAGACTCTGTGAGTCTTGTGAGTCTTGTAACTATGGTGTCAACATCAGTTAAGAGTTATTAGGCTGTCCTACCAATGTCATTACCATAGTTGGAAAACTCGGACTCGGCAAAAACTCGGCCAGTTTTTGGAAAAACTCGGCAAAAAACTTAGGAACTAAAAAACTGCTTAAATTTAATTAGAAACGCATTTTTTTTTTCAAAATTCAATGAGAAGATGCATCCAATAAGTCAATTAATGAGAACACAAAAGAAACAAGCTGAATCTAGATATATTTAAACACAAAGTGGGTACAAAATCGCATTCTCATGAGGAATGTCGATGGCCTGAAGTAAAATAGTAAATAGTTTCTATAAAACTAAAAGTAAATATATCATTACAAATTTACAATTACATCTTCCTCTTCCCAGCTCTAGTGAAAACTAAGGGAGAGGTACAACTAGAGGGTCTAGTCCTAGAAGCCTACACTAGGCGTGATTGTGTTGTTATATGGAACCCAATCAGAATCGGAGGTTAATTTTTCCTCACTTCTATCGGCGCAGTTTCCCCCTAGATTTCTTCAATGGGAGTTTGGGGGCAGCGCCCCCAAGATGGGATCAAGATGACTTTTATAGTTGTACAAAGGTGTCGGGAGTTATTTTTCCCCCTCTCAACATAAAAATGAACTTGATTGTGCCATTTTTTTTGTTTTATGCAGTTATGCACAGCAGCGGCCGGGTTTTTCCATTGGACTCGCTGAGTCAACATTTCGCTTCTAATCGATTGCAATCAGCTAACAAGGGCTTGGAAGCCATGTAAGCCCTCTTTCCTCTTCTACTCACAAGCCAAATCGCTGCAATCAGAAAACAGTGAGGAAAAATGCCACATTTTTCATTTTTAACGCACAAGAAAGACACAGACAAGTTTTTTTCAAAAACTTGTTGATTAATCGGCGAGTTTTTATGAAAAAGTTGGCGAGTTTTTTCTGCAAGTTTTTCTGGGTTTTACTCACCAGCCAATAAAACTCAGCGAGTGTTCCAACTATGGTCATTACAATATTGGTTTGTTTTGTAAGCCCAAGATAGCAAGGTTATATGAATTAAGTGGTTCTAGCAAAGAGGAAGGTTTCAATGCTATATTGCCAAGGTTTTGCCCAAGTATTTGCGAAGTCCCAAATTTTCAAAAATTTTGAATCTGCAAAGTAATTGCCAAGTCCAAATTTTTAACTTATGAAGATGATGGATCAGAAATTTAAAACATCATTGTAATAAACCGCTACACAGGTTTCTACAAAAAGCTTGAAAATGCCACATAACTGGACTGTGTGAATCCAATTCCGCAAATGAGGAGAAATGTTTACAGAAATCCCTGGTAAAAATATTGCTTGATGTGTGGTGGACACCATGTTGATTGAATAACAGTTATAAAAAACTTAATATACCTGCCGTAAGCTATATTTGCCAAAAATCTATTTTATTTTCTGGCTGTTCACTGTATGCACTACACAGATTATTTCTGTTTTCAATAACATTTATGTATTTGTGCCTGTACTTCGATAATTTTCCGTGGCTATGCCTACAATAAATTATTTAAATAAGATCTCTCAAATTGTGTGCCATCTGGCAAAAAGACCTCATTTGTTTTACCTAATCAGGATGCACATAAATAGGTTTTTCCATATTCAATCATAAAAAATCAGGCAAGTTCACCATTGTAAAAATAGAAGTCAAAATCTTCGCAACAAACAATATTTCTGATTGGTGAATAGATGTAGCTAATAATCACTTGTCAACAAAAGATGAAATCATTATTTAACCTTTGGGGATTTATAATTTTAAAACATTTTAAAAGTCCTCAAATTAATATACATGATATCAAATATTCCCAACATTTTTTCCACCACATGGGCTTTGAATCAGCTTTGTGCTAGAATGGAAGTCAACAATCTGGGTAAGGGGTAAGACTTCAGATATTTTTGCATGATCTAGGCAATATTTAGGTTCTGAGAAAGATAACATGAAAAAAAGGTTTAGAGTCTCTTTCACCAGTGTCACAATATCCGACAGATTTGCTAAGACACACACTTGACAAGGTTTAAAAATTCAGTTTTCAGTAACGGAACTTATTCCATGAGTTCTACAAAATTGCAAATAAAATCCACTTTTAAAAGAAAACTAATTGAATTAAAAGGATGCCTGCTAGAAAACAACTACCACAAAATATATAGACTTTTTGTAATCAAATAAAAGATACATACTTAAGGTCAATGCCCAAGAATTGTGGGTTTAATTGTATCCCAAACCACCTGCAGAGGCATCAAAAAAAAGAAATAAAATGCCAAAGTGATTGAATCAACTAATAGACAAGATAATTAACAAATGCTAAGTAGAGGTGGAGAAAACTAAATTTGGCCAAACAACAAATACTTTGTGACTTCAACTTCCAAGAAATCAACTATGCTGCCAAACCAGATATATGTTAAAATTTTGAAAAATACCAATTTTTAGTTCAAGATGTAAAACATGACAGTCTGAAATACAATTAATGCCTCAATTTGAATATTCCCAATAAAAGATCGTAGACTGTTGTGGAATGAAGTCCACATGGCAGCTAGTCTCTGCCATGGCATTATGTTTCCAAATTAGTTCATTCGGTCAACTTATGAGAATATTGCTATAATTATATAACAACCTATACATTTACACTTGATAGGAATAAATTAGCAGTTGCTGGAAGTTCGCAGTCTCTAATAAATTTGTAACATCAGTCCTTTGTATCTACTGTAACTACTTCCTATTTTTACCATATATTTTTTTTAGACTAACTACTTTTTATTTTTAGCATATGTTCACTAACATAATGCAGTGCTCTCAACCTGAAAAGATACAACAATTTATCTTGAGCTCATTTGTTCAGTTATACTAACAATCGTATCTAAACCAAAATGAGTTGAGAAAAACCCAGTCAGTCAAGCACAACATAAATCATATGGAGTTCAAGAAGGTTGAGAAGAGCAGTGACTGTAAGGCACAAAGCACAATTGAATCAAGAATCAGGTCATTGCAACATTTAAATCATGTAGGCACAAAATCATTTACAGCCACGGCAAGTTAAAGCTCTAAAGAAATTGTGAAAGTTATCAAAGCTCATCACTAAAGTAAAGGTCATGTGGCAAAGAAGAATAATGGAAAATTTGTGAGGGAGTCACCAATTTACATCATGTTTTCTGTTCAACCACAAGTTGCAGAAATAAAAGGTTGAATGTGTTATAAATTGCTCTATTTATAAGCGATTACATTACAATGTTTATAAACGAAACACTCACGAACAGAAATAGGAAATAGAAACTTACAAAAGCAACTAAGATGACCATTAAAGAAGCATTACATTATTTTAATACCCTTCCTTAATGGTCATCATTCTATCTACCCTACAGAAGACATAATTTGCAAGTCTTTTGATCACGAATGTATAGAAGGCTACCCCCTTCTCTTCAAAATGCTCTACGGCATGAGCCTACTATTGAGACCCTCCAAGGTTCTACAAAACTTCTAGAAATGACCAAGATAAAAACAATCCTTCCAACTTGATGTTGGAAAACAAAATTGTCCCTCAGTGTAGCCAAAGACATCAATTTTAGCTTTTGAAACTAAAACCACGATTTTTAGAAGAAAACCGTCAAACCCACCACTGCTTCAGAAAAAACAACCACAATTTTGTTCAAAAATATTAGAATATTGTAATGTTTCTTTAATGGTCATCTTAGTTAGTCTTTCGTCTATTATGTAGTTTCTATTTTTGTCTCTAGTTCACAATTGTTTCTCTTAGAAACATCATCTTTGTAAATCTATGTAAGGAGCTTTCATCTCCTCTATTTAATACAACATCGATTTACCATAATATGGTATCAAAGCAAAGGAAAAAATTTCGAAAAATTTATAATTCCTTCTGAAATTATTCGTCTTGAAATTTTTTGAAACTTGTTGTCTGGTAAAATCTGCAACTCATGACATCTTCACGACTAAGGCTTTTTTTTCGCAAATCTCTCCTCAACGTATTTTGTGAGCTTGCAAATCGTGTTTTTCTACTGGCAAATTCGTGAGAGTTTTGAGGTCGTATTTTTTGTCTTGGTCGTATTTCTGCAGTTTGCGACATCCTCTCTTCAATTTGGGGCTTCTCTCAAGCGCAATGACTTATTTCTTCAGCTTGTGCGACGTCTAAGATTGCAAGTGTCATTTTTTTCCTTCCCATGGTCATTTTTCCTTCTTTTCTCACAGGACAATAGCTCTGAAGCCCACACGCGACTGGCTTTTGTTTTTTTCTACAACGAAAACCACTCCTGCAGCCCTTTCTTTTGCAATTTGCATTGAGGTTGTCTCAAAACGACTGTTGTTCTTCATCCGTGCAAGTTTGGACCTATTACAACTTTTTTTAAGCTTTTTACAGTCCACTAGGGTTTCTTTCGAAACTCTCTATTCTTTTGTTGATTCAAAATCTAATTGTAAATTCTTGGGGTTTTTTCTAAAGCTCAACTAGGTTGTCAGAATTTCGAGGGTGTCTCGGTTTTCGTACCTCGACTTTTGAGCCAGCCAAAAAATTATTTTGATTACAAATTCCTTGTGGGCTTTTGAGTGCTTTTCTGGGTCTTCAACATATTTTTTTGGGGCAGCAGGATTTTTTTCTTGAAATCTGTACTTCATTGTTTTTTGAAGTCTATACCTACATCCACCTCTGTTTTTTGCATTGGGATTTGTGTTTCAGATTCCATGCTATCACCTTTTCTTTGATTTTTGTTTTCCATGCATTGGGAAACGTGCAAGATGGCATCATTGACCAACTTAATGTTGGAAGCCAGTCAAAGATTCAACAGCAAAAATTATAACAACTGTAAGCAGCGCATACTAACAATCTTCAAATATCGCCGCCTTGATGATCTTGTTTTGGGAAAAAAGACTCATCCTACCACAGTCGAAGCAGACCAGGACAAGTTTGATGACCGGAATCGAGAAGTCACCATGCTTCTCAAGCTCTCTATCATAAATGATCAGTTGCCTCAGATTCCTTTTGGCAAGTCAGCGTCAGAAATCTGGAAGCACCTAAAGGAGTTGCATGAGACATCTAACAAGAGCATAGCGTTCTTCCTGAAGAACTAGTTGTTCTCCATCATAATGGATGAACGTATGTCCTTACAAGAGCATCTCACGAAGATTAAGGACATCTGAGATCAAATCAAAGCTATTGGTCGGAAAATGGAGGAAGAAGATATGGTAGTCATCACCTTGAAGAGTCTACCTAAATCTTATGAGCACTTTATTGAAACTCTCAACATTACTTCAACTAATGTTTATTTAAAATTTTCAGAATTGTGCACCAAACTCCTACAACAGGATAGTTGGAAACAACAGTTTGGTAGCAGTGCCACTTCGTCCTCCTCAAAGCAAGCCTTTGCAGCTAAATCCTTTCACAAGGATAAAGGAAAATCTCAATCATCTCAGTAGAAGGGCTCCAATCAGTCTCGAGATGGTTCGAAGAAGAAGGTTCAGTGTAACTATTGTCATAAATATGGCCATATGTTCAAGGATTTTCGCAATCGATTGGCTTCCGAACAACAAAAGCAGGGAGGGTCTCAGCCTAAAGCCAATGTTGTTGAGCACATAGAGAAGAAAGAGTCTGCCTTTTACGCCTTCATGGCTAAAAGACCTATTGACCATGTGAAGTCTTCTGCATGGTCTATAGATTATGGTGCTTCTCGACATTTTACTCACGGGCGTGATTGGTTTTTAGAATTTTCTCCCTCTACTAATTCAGTCATATTTGGAGGAGGTGAATAGTATACCGTTGTCGGCAAGGGCAATGTTCGGATTCAATCTGATGGGAGGAATCTCATATTCCTCAATGTATACTACGTTCCTAGCATGGAACTAAACCTACTCTCAGTGAATCAAATCATGTGGCATTCTCCTCATCTTGATGTGATATTTAGTACACATAAGTGTTCAATCGTTGATCGTGCGACACGCACTACTTTAGTTGGTGGCATTGAGGATCATGGTCTATGTAGACTTGTGGATACGGGTGATTCTCTTGAGCATGCCTTCGCAGCAAATTCATCTTCTATCAACAGTCTCTAGCATCAGCGATATGGTCACCTGAACATTCACTATCTTGCTTAGCTTGTTCAAGAAGATTTAGTACATGGCCTACCTGAAATTCAAATTCAAACTCAAAATCAGCGAGTTTGTGGAGCTTTTCAGGCTGGGAAGCAGCACAGGACACCATTCAAGGATGGTGACTCATGGCGAGCCTCTAAGGTACTACAGTTGGTCCACGTTGATGTATGTGGTCCAATGAATACTCCTTTTGTTACTAAGTGTAGGTATTTCTTACTTTCTGTTGATGATTTCAGTCGTAAAATGTGGGTGTACTTTATTAGACAGAAATTAGATGTGTTTACTGTATTTCAAAAATTATACCTCTTAGGTTTGATAATGGGGGGAGTTTTGTTCTACTAATTTCTCCACTTTCTGTGACTTCTTCAGAATGCTCTGCAACAAGAGACAAGAGTCTGCCACTAAAATGAGTCAGCCACTAACCCTCCCAGAATCTGCAAAACTTCTGACTAGAAATCATCACAAAATGTCCAACCTATTGTTGGATAACAAAGTTGTACCACCCTATAGCCAAAGACACACCGAGAACAATTGCCATGATTTTGGGGAAAATTTGGCAAACCCTCCAAATTTTTGCAGAAGAGCACAACACTCCAAAACAAACTGCAAAAAGTCACGATTTTTGAGGAAAAATCAAGACATGGATCACCATACAAAACATCATTTTTAAGGGAAAAACGGTAAAACAATTTTAGAAACCAGAGAGCCCTCCCTAATAGAAGCAAACCCTTAATTTTTGAGGAAAGAATTATAAACCCCAAATAATTTTTTGAGGAGATAAAATTATCAAAACCCATTAGAATTTTTTTAAGGGAAAAAATTATGAAAACCCATCAGAGAAACCTTCAAGTGGCAAAACACCAAACTTTGTATGGTAAATAGCACATGCAACTCACAAAAAGCACATGCAAGTACATGCAACCCTCGAAAATCAGAGACTTTTGCTCAAACCAAGAATCGCATGATCAAAACCCTCAACTAGGCTTGCAATTATCAGCAAAAATCTACGAAGACAAACCACAAAATTTTCATAAAATACCTCCAACGATTTTTATTTTAAAAAATCAAAAAACAAATTTCTAGAAAAAATTCCATATCAAAAGAGGCTCGAATTTTTCTTTAAAAAATTGCCAAATTTTATGAAATCCAATGACCCGCTCTAATACTATGTTACTATGAAGTAATTGGTAAAAACTCTGTTGTTGCATTAACAAATGATCGAACAGGTCATTATAAAGAATTTACACAAATACAAAAATAGAAAGTTTCTAATAAGAAACTAAAGATCGTAGAAACGATCTTATCTACATAGTTAACATATTATATAAAAGATGACCATTAAAATAGTAATAAATAATATTCTAATAACAAAATCAGCAAAAACTTTTGAAGATGAGCACTACGACCCAAAAATTGACTACAAAAAACATTGATTTTTGTGAAAAAAATCGTCAAACCCTGTAATGATTTTTTTCAAAAAAATCAAAAAGCCTTGAGACCAACACTAGTCATTATTTTCTTTTGGAAAAAATTAGAAAATCTAGAAACGATTTCTGAGGAGAAAAACAAAAAAAACCAAATAATCTTTTAGGAGAATTATAAAACCGAACAATAATATTTTAGAAAAAAATTATAAAACGCAAATGCAGAGGTGGGATGCACCCGGATGCGCACTGGGAGGGCATCCAATTTGGTCGTTTGGTCGGTTTTTCATCTTTGAAGTTGCAAAAAATCCATTGCACATTGCCACTGATGAAGAATATGAGGCTCTGAGCTTATTCGGGAGCCAAAAATAAGTGTAGCAATTATTTACGCAATTTTCGAGAGAGCCAATTGTCTGCATCGTTTGTGAACCAACCATGAAAGACCTTGTCCCTTTCTTTGCCAAAATGTCAACAAAGACTTGGAAACTGTAATGACCCACAAAGCTTCCCTATGATGTTGCAGCTCTGGTCTAAGTCTTAAAGATCAAATCAGAAATGGGAAGAAAAAGGAGAGAAGCCTCGGCGGAAATGAAAATCGTGCCCTGAATCCATTCATTCATATCTTATGAACGGATATCAAACAAGTTGTCTCTTCCAAGGAATCGTTGCTCCTTATAACTTGTGGCTCTTTCCGGTGGTTTGGTTTCTTAAGTGTGAGATAAACACTCTTCAATAAATGTGTTCTTTAATACATTCGCCCATTCACTCATATAGTTAACAATGTTATGTTATTTCATTAGCAAAAGGTAAGGAAATTGATAAATATTTTAAACAATACTTGGAAGAAGACATTTATTGAACTATATATATACACACGCGTACCCAAACGCATCCAAAATCCCCCAAAAACAAATTCACGTACCCACGTACCGAGTTCTCGTACCCGTATTCAGATTCGAACCAGTAACTTAGGAAAAAATGCATAATAGACTGAAAAAAATAGCCGAACAACAAAAACCCTAGTCACAAAAGTCTGTAGAGGCTTATGAAACAACACGAGCTAGGACTGTAACAAATGCACAAGAATACTCAAAAATGACATGTTGTTTAGCAAAAACAAAGCCCAAACCTTTTGTGTGGCTTAGAAAAACGCGATCCCTTGATATATAGAAGATGGTGCGAGCCGTCATGGATGTGTAGAGACGACATGGAAGAGAAAGAATGCTAGCAGAAGAAATAAGAAACGCAACTCTGAGGTCGTGGGACTTCAAAAACAGAAAAAAAACCCTTTAACAAACGACAGCATGCAGCACCAAGAGAACGTGATTAAGACATAGAGAACCAATTTTGCAAAATACAAGTGTTGTAGGAGACGGAAACCTTCGAAAAAGCAAACAAAGAGGCCAACAATTTGTAGGAGAAAACCCTTGATTTTGCTCTTGAAAACGAAATGCGATTTTGATATAGAAACCCGTGATTTTTCTTTGTTGAACAAGATTGAAAAAAAAAACTTCTAAAAGATTTTTTTTAAATCAGTTAGGATTGCCCACGATTCTTCTTTTGAATTCACCAAACCTTAAAAAAACCCATCAACCCACTTTGCTACCATGTCATTATAAATCCATGTTACCCCAAGTTTCTGGTAGAGGACGGGGAAATGGGTTTCCAAAACATTTTTTTCTCGAAGAAGGGGACAGATATATATATATATATATATATATATATATATATATATATATATATATATATATATATATATACAGTTTTTTTCTCTAAGTAGGGGACAGCTATATATATGTGTGTGTGGAAATCTGAAATTTCAAATATATTCATGAGCTATATAACATTGTAACATTCATCAAAGTCATCTTTCTTGTGACCTACTCTACAACTGTCATTGCGATTTTCTCTCTGAGACCATTGGGGGGGGTGTTAGGATCGACCCTGATAAGTGTGAGGATTGGAAGAAGGATGAAACTATCTGGCATGTTTGCAAAGAAGGTGGAATCTCTCAATTTATGGAATCCATGAGTGGGCATGACAAGAATCTATCCAAACAATTTGCTACTTCCTAGGCAGAAAGAATGGTGAAAATAGGAGGTATATCCTTTGAAGTGAATGAATAATTTATTGCTCAGGCGATTGGTGTCTCATCCGCCGAGCGCAAATGGAAAAAAGCCAGCAAAGTATCAGGTACAGCAAGCCTCAACCAATTCTTCTATGCCGAAGAACAACCTGTGAAACTACACAAAGGCTATGACCAGGAACAGTTGCCAGAACCGTGGGACAAAGTCTGCCTTGTGGTCATGAAGTACTTCAGTTTGGAGGCTTGTTTTGGTATGTACTATTACTACCACCTTCCCTTTCTGAATCATTTTAGGAATCACAATACTATTTCAATCTCATTTTACCTATTACATTCCCTTGAAAGTTCTATTAAAGATGTGGTTGATGCCATAAATCTTAATAAGAATTTTACCATTCTTCATCAGGGGCTCATGTCCAGACTGTATCATTTTCATTTGGTCCTCTGTCCTCCCCGTGCTATCATTGTTGAAGAGGTCCCTGCTTCCTCTACTCCTCCTTCGGCCAATATAATGGATACCCTTGGCCTTAGCCAAAAACAATGCCTCAAAAACCATGGCCTGAAAATTCCTTAAGACACTTCCCCTAATTCGAAGAAGGTTAAGACACTTCCCCTGAAAATTTCTTAAGACACTTCCCTTGATTCGAAGAAGTTTGAACTGGAAAAAGGAAAGAAATGGGTGGCCCCTCCTCCGAAAACTAAAGCACCCCCCGTAGGTCTACCCGACTTGCCATCAAACCTGAGAAGGAAACTAACCTCAAAGAGGCTTTGGATTCTGATGATGGAGGTGAAAGTAAAAATAAAGCTAAGGAAAAGAATTCTATGGAGGAAGAGAATCTCTTTTAGCTTCTGAGGTTGAGGTTAGTGCAACTGCTTTGAATCATTTATATAAGTCCTTTATCATTTATATAACTTTGTTGAGGTTAGCACTTAGTATATCATGTCAACCTAAGCCTCAAAGGTGGCATGATCCAATGGAACGCCAAGAAATCTCAATAGTGTGTTGTCCTCATCAACCTAGGTGGCGTCTTTGGGATCAATATCCCCCTATAAAGCTGGTGTCTGTCAATAGTCTGCAGTCTTACGATCCATAAGTTGCAGAGCACTATGCACAACCACTAACTTCTTCATTCGTTTAGAGGCAAGCCTATTACTCTTTGCAGAGTGGATAAAGCTAAATGTAGACCAATTCCTCTCTAGAAAAGAGGAACTAGCAACCTGTGATACGAGACAAAATGCAAGTGTCCTCAATTTTGGTGCATCTAAACCATGTCATTGCCACCATCCAACGGGATTTTTCTATGCCATTATTGATGTGTCCATCTTCACCTCTGGTGTGCTAAACTTAAGACCATCAAGGTTTGTTTGTGAAGGCAACCCATTGCTCACACAGTCTGCCAAAATCCTCAACTGAATACATCTTTTGATGGACCTTTATAATCCCATGTCTCACCTCATCATCCTCACTAGGAGTGCACCTTCCAAGCCTAGACTCATATCACTTTGGATTTAGGGCAAAGACTACCATATGAAGTCGAATGTTCATAGTGTTCCACCTCCGCATTAAAAAAATTGGCTTGATGTACTCCTCATATAAGTCCAATTGTTTACCATAAGCCAAAATTATCTCCATCTTCTGAAGCATGTTGTCAATAGTCTCATATATCTCTCTAAGGCTATGAAAGTCCGTAACAGCATATCTAATGACATAGATGATGGAGCAAACATATCTGCAATAAAAATAAGAACAAAAGGTCAAAATCAAAAAAAAATTATTTAAATGGCTAAAATTTATAAAAAAAATAGTTAAAATCAGAAATTTAAAAATCTAAAAATTGAAAGAAATTTCTGATTTTAATTAAATATGAGAATCAATAATTACTTACGTCACATTGGACCACAAATCATCATCAAGGATCCTCATTTTGATGGCTTTTCCTGCAGGAGTGTTTGCAGTAGGTCATCTATTCCACTCTAAATTCACTACCATCATCTATAAAGCATCATGCACCTCAACCATCCTCTCTAACAAAATGTAGTAACTAGCACATCTTGTCTCTAGAGGTTTGAGAAATTCCTTTGAAAATGTCCTAAAGAGAGCAAGTGAGGTGTGCAAGTTGCAAATGAACACTTGAACATCTCTACCTTGTGTCGCCACTTCCTATACCAAACACAATTTCCACATTTCCGTCAATACAAAGTTCAATACATGAACACAACATGGAGTCCAAAAGATGTGCTTGTAAGCACCCTTCACCCTCAAATCAATCAATTTGCACCCACATGTTGAATTAGTGAACACTTCAACAACATTTGAGGGCCCAACCTCCTCTACGGCCGCTCTAAAAATGCTAAACTGAAAATCTGCATCCTTGCGTTTTCCTGAACAATCAACAGCTCTAAGAAAATAAGAGTCAGTTATGCATGTGACCATGATGTTGATGAGTCATTGATGACTAATATCAGTCCACCCATCCATCACAGTGGAACAACCACTCTTCATCCAAGTATGCCCCATATCCTCCATCACCAAACTCACCTTTGAATATGCTTTGTAAAGGAGGGTAGTGCATAGTTTATGATCTCCAGGGGGTACAAAAGAGGGACCAATATTACCTACATCTTTGATCATTTTCTTGAACAACAGAGAACGGGCCACATGAAATGAAGTGGCAAGAGCAAAAAAAGAAATCAACAATGGAACTCTATGTCAATTCTCGTGCATGTGCATTGAAAAATTTGTAACTAACCCTGGCTGCCCACCATCACTAGACTTCCTCTTTCCTTTTTCAATTTTTTTGGCTCCTACACTATGAATGGCATTACCACTGGATGACATGGGGTGAAGACTATAAGTAGATGGTTGTTAGGCCTGACGTATTATGAAGGGCAAACCTTTAAACTTGCATTCAACCTCCATGTGTAATCTATAACACTATTTTTGCATCCTCCTTTAGATTTTAACAACATTTAACTCCTTTGCCCATAACACCCAAGAAATGAGACCAGACCCTTGTGTAGCTCCATCTAATTTCATCTTGTTAATCCTAACCGGTGACTGAGAAGGGAGTGAATCAATCAAATCAACTTATTTATTATTTTATCCTATGAAACAGAATACAATTACTGTGTGATAATGAAAATGTAATGTATGTTTAACTTACTTAAACAGAAATCACATGCAACAGCTTACACAGGATTTATACATGGAAACCCTCGGTTAGAGGGAGAAAACCACGGTGCGACAGAACACACAATCTTCACTATTGTAGTAATAAAGTTGCCCTGTTAAAGGCTTACAACAACACTTGTTAGAGTGCTACCTTCTGAAGGGATTTAACATAGATCGGTTAAGATCTTAACCCTGTTAGGAGTCGCCTCGCCAGAGGACTTAAGAACATCAATCAAGATGTCACCCGGTTAAGGGATTTATACAAAGGAACCGGTTAGGGTTCACCCGGATAAAGGGATTTTCACAAACTTCAAACAATAAGAAAGATGATCTTCTGTAGACACCTAATCTGTCATTCAGATCATACCTGTTCTATTCCTCACTCAGCTTGGTTGTTCAATCTTTGTCGTTCACTCTTGGTGACTATATCCCTTCTTAGAAGACTCTACTCTTCTGCTCTGTTATTCTGCTTTATCTCTGCGCACTTGATTGCTCCAACAACACTAAACTTATATGCACGATAGCCCGTATTTATAATGATCCTCACAGTTCAAATTCAAATTGTGGCACCAAGCTACAAGTCCTCCAAAACATCGTTGTTCTGGAAGGCATGCCGAAAAGCTCGCATGCAAAACTCCAGTTGTCAAACGTATCCCGTTAAAACCGGATCAGATATACGAGGCAATTGAAAATCATAAAAGCACAGACCGGTATGTCTAATACTATTGCACGAAAACCGGTGTGTTGTCGATTGAGTAATAATATATTAATCAATTCACCACTGCTGCTCTAGCATTATGACCGGTGTGTTTGATGTTTGCCAATGATGACAACTATGCATAATGCCAACACATCTCCACATACATGACAACTATACTAAGATAAGAAGTTGTGACCTATTCACACATAGCCCATCGAAGATGGGATCCCCTATCTTTTTTGCTTGCATGGCCTTTTCAGGTTGCGTTGTCTCAGTAGCTCTGAGGTTTAGTCTCCTAAGTTCATGTGTTCCAAGTGAGAGATGATAAATTGAACTAAGCCCCAGGAGTGAGTTCAAATCATTAGGTCTCAAGAATTTGACCTACATCCTTGATTGCACCCAGAAATAGAAATCACAGAGAGCATGAAATCACTAAGTTGCGAGGATTCATGATTCTTAAAAGGCAAATTTGAAGAATATGACAAATGGCTGGATCCAAGGAGTTGGGATTTCATCATAATGGAGGGGTTCACCTCTTAGCTTCATATGCGTCCAGGTTGAGGACCCAATAGTCAAAGTCACGTTACCAATGGTGACAAGCTGAAAATTCACCATAAGCTGGAATTGCACCCGTGAGCACCAGGACATGTTTGTTTGAATGTCTCACTAGCATAATCTATGCCCTTATCCAATTTATCAATTAAAAGAAACATTTAATGTCTAATGTTTAAAAGTTTGAATGTGACACCTCAAGGCTTTAATTTCAAATCGAAAAGGGAAAACATTGTGAAGAATTCATTTGCTTGTAGTCATAAATGACATAAAATCACAGAAAGTTCAGGAAATATACAAAATCTTACCTATTGTGCAAACACAGTTGGCATCCTTCAGAATGAGCACTGAAGGACAAAAGAAGTCAAACAAAGCTTGGAGACATCAAAACCTTTCACAAGACCAAGATTGCATTCTCATTCGTAGACTCTATGAGTAGAGGTCATCCCATTCAAGATATCAAGATCCCTCAGGAACCCTTTGCTCCCATGAAGTGTTGTTTCTTGATAGACAAAGAATATTTTAAGTGATGAAATCAAAAGGCAAGAAATATCCAAACAACAAGATGCTTCAGTTCACATGCAAAGTGAAAATTCCATACGGGCACCCAGTCCTTCAAGTGTTCGAATCCATCATCATGCTCAATGAGTGTTGTAGAATCTTGTTTCTTATGTATCGGGCAATCCTTTACAAAACCTGAGAAATGCCCGTGAACATTAATGCAAATGCCTTTATTCCCAGTAGGCTCTAGTTGCGCCCTACAAAACTAAGAGGCAAATGTTATAGATTTTGGATGCCCCTGCTTAGTTCAACAAGCATACATCTTCCAGAAAATTCATTGGGAGACAAGGATCCTTTGATCTCTTCAATGTGCAATCAAGATGTGCACTCCACAGACCACTATAGTTCTGAAAATTTTAAGGTCTCTTCCATTGCGTTTTGATGCCAAAGTTTCAGCGATTGAAGATATGAATGATCTTGATACATTGATTGTTGATGCACTTCATGGTATCTTAACAGCCTATGAGATGAGAACAAAATCTGATTTTTCAGTCAAAATGGAGATAGCCTTCAAAGCCTCGAAGAAAAGTAAAGATAAGAAGTGTGTATCAAGTGAAAGTTCTGATGAAGAATCAGATTTTAAAGATGCGAATTTCACGAGGAAGTTGAAGAAAGGTACAGCAACAAAACTAAGGACAGCAACAATGAAGAGAAGCCCAAGTTCAAGGGTTTCAACTATGGTAAGGTGGGGCGTTTTGCAGTTAAATGTCCTTATGCAAAAACTAAGGACGGCAACAATGAAGAGAAGCCCAAGTTCAGCAATGTCATGAGCCATGAATTGATATATATAGTGTAAAAATACAATTTTTAATAGATGATATATTTGTGACAAAATGTACATCACCTTTTATATATGATTAAATTTTCAATAATCAAATAATAAATAATATGTTAATTATAACCATAATAAATAATGTTAACTATAATCAAATGTTTTAATAAAACAACCAAGATTAAAGATATTAATTATATACACAATAAAATATCCATTATAGTAAATATATTATTTTATTTATAAACATAAAACAAATTATAACAACCATTATAAATATTTAATACTCCATTATATTCACCCATAATCGGTGATCTGTTAGGAATCG
The DNA here is from genome assembly GCA_027943335.1 of Chamaecyparis obtusa. Lineage (NCBI taxonomy): Eukaryota > Viridiplantae > Streptophyta > Pinopsida > Cupressales > Cupressaceae > Chamaecyparis > Chamaecyparis obtusa. Next base: position 1,581,941 of record BSBK01009544.1, read on the forward strand.
CCAGCATTATAACATTAGATTAATAATATACCAAACATAGTCTTGAATGGGTGTGAGACGTGTATATTGACTTCCCAAAGCCACGTCCATTCAGTAGAAGAAATATTAATATGCATTGGCATCAAACCATCCAAGGGGACTCAGCACTGACAAAAATACAGTTGGCAGCAACAGCAAGAAAAGGATATACCAGGTCCAACCATTGAAGGGAATAAAAGATTATTAAATATGCATATTGGGGGACTGATCAGACGGAGTCTGAATCAGTAAATCAAAGGATCATAGATTATGGATATAGTTGGTAGTGAATTCAGAAATATATATTATTATATATCTAGATATCTACGACACGTATTTACATTTATGAAGGGTCCACTACATACATCTAAATTACATTAAATTATATATATATATATATATATATATATATATATATATTATCAATAATAATGAAATCAGAAGTATTATGTATAATTGGTATTCTCCAAAGGGAAGGAGAAAGAGATAAGTAAGTGGGAGAATATAAACAGATCAGACTGGAGGTCTGAGACTTGATATCAGCAAAGAATGAGAAAGAAGAAAATAAAGGAAGATCATAAAAGAATAAGGATTAAAAAAAGTATAATTGTTAGTAATAATGAAATCAGAAGTCATATATATATATATATATATGTGGAGGTATTAGCCTATATTATATATCTGGTAAGGAAGATATCAGAGAGGAAACAAAGATTATATATAAAAAAATATGTTCGAGACTCTTTGTAAGGAAGAGATGAATAAGGAATATAAATGAGTACTCAAAGAAATGTATAAAGCCATATTCAGTCTTACTACTATTTTTTCCTGAGAAGAAAGGGGTTATAATGTTTCCAAGGAGGGGCTTGTCTGAATCCAATCAATAGTATTGTTCCCAAGATACGGTAGGGATCAGCGACCCTGAGCGCCTCGCGGGCATAGTCACAAGATAGGATAAAGGCTTAGATCTGTAAACTTTGAGGAAGTCTATTGTAATTGGTCTCTAGGAACCTAGGTTACATGCCTAATCCTTCCTTCATTGAGTTGAAGTAGTAATAAGGTCAGTATGGATGTTAATAATATATACATATAACTTAATCTAATAAGATGAATGAATAATTCTCTTTACTTTGAATGTCTCAGACTGAATCATTATATCTTAATCCATTAGCTTAGGACATAAATATTAAATTTGGGTTAAAACAGGCCTAAATCTAGCAAGGGACATTACAAGCAAGAAGAAGCATAAGAGAAAAGAGAGAAAGTCTCAAAAGTCCAAAAGGAGTCTATATTCAAAGGAAGAAAACAGTTCATTTGATGTAAGTGATGAAGGGTCTTCATGTTAAGAAATTTTGTTCACGGCCTTAGATGAAGTACAAAATGAAGATCATGAACTTGAATATCTTAATGATGAAGAAGGACAAGTGGATTTGGAAGAAGAGCTGATAAGGGCTCTAGATAAAATCAAGCATGTATGATAGAAGTTGAGCTTATTTAAAATCAACGTATCTATTTTGGGTTGGTACCTCAGCCCACTAGAGTTTGTGCTTCAGCTGTTCGGAGTTGGTGCTTTAAAGAGGGTTGGTGCTCTCTACAAGTTGATGTTCTTTACAAGTTGATGCTCTTTGTGGGTTAGTACTCACTTCTATATTCAGGGTTGGTGCCCGATTTGTTAATAAAAATTTTGTATGTCGTGGTTTTTTACCTGCAAGGGTTTTCCACGAGAAATTTGGTGTTTGTATCTTGATGGTTTCTATTATTATGTTTTATATGGTTTCGCGCTTTTAAAGGTTTAAAGTTTTGAAACACTGATTCCACCCTCTTCTCAGTATTTTTTGTGTGCTCTTCATAAAGATCCTCCTACCACCTTGACCTTGAATGCTTCATGCTCGATGATGTGCAATTTCCTCTTAGTGACTAGAGATGAATTAATGAAATTGAGTGTGGCCCCACTATCAAGCATGACTATTACTCAGTGCCCTTGAAGAGTGGCATGTACTCGGAATACATTGCATCGAGGATTCCCAAAAAGTGCAACAATGGTACCTCCTTTCCTCACAAGTGTGGCAATCTTCTCCACGTGAGTGGTCTCTTCTTCTTGCTCCTTAGGTTCCTCAAATTCCTCCTCACTATCCGACACCACCTCAATATAATAGATCTTCCCCTTACAAAGACAACAGTGACCCAAATCCCAAGGTTCCTTGCATATAAAATAAAGTTTCTTCCTCTTGAGCTCTTGACGAGTGGCCTCGTCCATCAGGGGCTTTTTCTGAAATGGCTTCTTGCCCTTGTCCTTTTGTGAGTAGGGTGGCTTGGAGTGTGTGTAACTCTTAGAAGAAGAAGAGGTGGCCATGTCACGTGCCTTTTTATTGCCTCAGCGAGTGTGTTTATGCCCTTAACCCAACCCTTCAAAGGTTCCAACAATCCATCCTTGAATAGCACTATTAGTCTCCTCTCCGAGATGCTAGTCACCATGACTAAAAGCCTCTGGAATTCTGCAATGTAGCTATCCACGGGATCGCTTTGCCTTAGTTGTGCCAACTCCTTGAAATTGATCTATGGATCCTTCCCATCGAAATGATCAATAAGCCTCACTGTGAAGTCAGCATATGAAGTGATTTGGTCATGACCAATCCATGGTGCCACCATTCAAGTGTGATTCCTTCCATATGTAGGGCCGCAAATTTGATTGCCACATCATCGAGCGTAGTCTTTTGCACCAAAGCTCTTGTTGATGATTTCTCGAACCCATCAAAAGTGAAAGATTCAGCTTTGCCAATCCTTTGTTTGAGGTCACTGTTGCAACTCCTGTTATTTCTGGTGGTTGGAAATCTCATCCTCAACTCCACATTATTCTTGAGAGATAATTCCAATCTAAGTCCTCCATCAAGCTAATCTTATTTAATTTGCTCTTGCAATTCCACCAAGGGAAGAGTTTGCTCTTAATGATGTTCAGTCCTTTGAGGGAATGTGGGCATCATTGGGCGTGTATGGAACCGTTGTGTATGTGATTTCCCATTGACCGAGTTGTCATCGTGACATTGTGTTCTCCATTCGCTCTCCCATCCACCAAGTGCCAAAGGGTCTCACCAATTTGTTGTTGCCCCTTTCTCAAAGTATCATTGAGTTGATGTTTGTCCTCTTGTCAACTCCCTTAGCAAGACCTCATGTTCACGAGTGAATCTCCAATTCTATCCAATGAACGGTATCTTCTTCCCTTGTAGACTACAAGCTCGCAGCACATCAAACTCCTTCCAACAAGATGGCAAGATCACCAACTCTGATACCACTAAAATGTCCCAAGTATTGAAAATGACAAAAACACATAAATAACACAAAATTGTGAACCATTAACCAGAGATCAATTTAATATCAATATGAGATTACAATTAGAAGTTATAAGCAATTAGTATTCTAACGATTGCTATCCGTAATAAGATGCATGCATACTGATCTATATCCAAATCTAGCAAATGTTGATGATTAGAAATATGAGTATGCAATCTATATGTGATCTCGGAATATGGGAAAGGCCTTCAAACTGATGATATCTCCATGACAGTGAAGTCAAACTGTATGCAAATGTAGCCTCTGCAATTGGACAACTAGCCTTGCAATTCTTCTTTTCAAGAGTGGTAATGTCAATAATCCCTCAAATTATAGGATGATTATGATAAATCCTTTGTTTGCAAAGTTGTTTGGAAGTACGCTAGAAAATAGAATTAACAAGTGCGTGGAAGAAAGAGATAAATGTGCTAAAGGTCCCATTTGGGGTCAAGCATGGGTGACCATTGTCCTTGGCCCTTTTTGGTTCAACAAACTTGAGGAGTGGCTAAAATTCAAGGTGGCAATGGTGTCCATTTGGGTGAGTTTGTCATAAGGTTTCCCTTGTATGCAGATGACCTTATTCTGATTTCTAAATCTGCTCCTCACTTTCAAGAGCACTTTCCTTTGAGCATTTTTGTAGAAAGACAACATGACAGTTTTCAATATTAGCAAGACAACATGACAGTTTTCTCTAACAAAAGTGAACATAACCAGCAAAAAATTTTACCTTAAAGGGAGCGCTCTCAAAAAAGTGAGAGATTATAAATACCTCGGAATTGTCTTCAACAAAAATTTAAGTTGGGGAGGTTGCAGAAAGAAGCGAACTTTGAGAGGTTGAAACACGTTTTATGCTTTCCAAAATAGATGTAGAAGGGCAGTGCTATGGGATTGGGAAAATACCCAAACTCTTTTTGGGCTAATAGTGATTCCAGTTGTACTCTATGGTTGTGAATTGTGGGCCAGCAGTACCTCTGATTTACAATTGGGGAAAATTGAGAAAATTTTTAAAAAACTTGATTATAAACAAGTTCAAAATTAAAAGTTCGGTCCTTTATGATATCACGTTGAGTGAAGTGGCGGCTGCTCGGATGCAGCAAAACAGCAAATGGTTTAGTAATGAAATATTTACTTGAGTACGTGTCCCACAAATAGTAAACAGATAAAGGTTTTTGTTATGGATAAGTTCCACAAGTGTTCATGGGATAAAGGGCTAAGAAAAAGTATTATATTGAAGAGTTTAACCCCACAGGTAATCATCATCAAAAAGTGTACATAGGGGCCAATATCTCTTGGAGAGCTGAAATACTTATTGGTTAACGAAGAACTAACACACATCAACTTTGCATTGAAACTAGACATTGGAAAAGACCAACAGAAGCTTGGGAAGAAAGAGAGTGTATTTTTTGCACTTCTGGAAAAGTGGAAACAAAAAAGCATTTCATTTTAGAGTGTGATGCCTTCAAGGACAGCAGGGACAGTTGTGTAAATATCTTGACAGCTAACTCATGGGTTGATTTATTCAATGAGGGGACAATTGAGTGGTTGGGACTTAGGAGAACTCATCATCAAGTTGCATAAGAAAGGGATCAAAATGCATAAATCAGTTTGTGAGGTGGTCTGCCTCATATCTTTAGCCTTGTGGACATTGAAAAAAATTCTTCTTCAAGCAAGAAGTTTGTTGGTTGTCCCACATTCGAACAATTGGTTGGGAAATTGGTTCATTGAACACATATTGAGCAATTGATTCATTGAACACATATTGAGCAATTAAGACTTGGGAGCACTCATCATCAAGTTACATAAGAGAAGGGCCGAAATGCGGAAATCAGTATGTGAGGTGGTCTGTCCCATAGGCTATCTTTAGCCTCGTGGACATTAAAAAAAATCTTCTTCTTCAAGCATGAAGTTTGTTGGTTATCCCACATTCGAACAGTTAGTTGGGAAATTGATTCATTGAACACATATGAACAATCTGCTCAAATATTTCGTATTTATGAGACCTCATTTATCTCCTAGACAAGTAAATACTAATTCTCATATTTTAATTTGTTTTGAAAACTGATCATGCTTCCCATGGATGGTCTCAACCCTATTAGCCACCTTCCGCCTCTTTTCATGGCATAGTGCTCCCAACTAGCCAAAATGTAGCACGCTTCTCCACCTTGAGCTACCAATTTCCCCTATTCATGCTTAGCAACTTAAAGGAGATTAAGAGGAAGAGGGTGCTCTTATTAGTTGAACACCTCGTTAATGTATGAGGTAAACCTAATGACCATGATCACCTTCCTATAGTGTTCCTTTTGCACTTGGCAGTTTTTCTATGTTTCTTGCTGATCGAGATATGTGCTTTGTTTACTTTCATCTATTGTTTGCACTTGGTCCTACCTAGACTTTAAGGGTGTGCCTTTGTATCACGCGCCATTTTTTGGTGAATATTGTATTATTATCTTTGTAACTAATTAAAAAGTAGCATACACCATATTCATAAAAATTAAAAAATCAAAACAAAATAATAAACTACCTCATAAATTATTGGCCCTCGCTTTAAAATTTACTAGTACAAATAAAGACCTTCAAAGACAAAAGTTGAGTTTTAAAAAAAAAACTCTAATGGCACTTCTAGGGTTAATCCAAGTTTAGCTATTGTTCAGTGAAATGCTTCAAGATAATCATGGTAGCATTGTTGTTGGAGGCTCCCTTTTCCTAGGAGGTCTAAATAATATTGAAGCAAAATGGAAGGCAGCGGCTTTTGGGAGCTCTCTTCCTCCTCCTCTTGGTTTTAAGAAAGTTGTGGTAGGAGACTGAATGGTATTAGTCTTTATATAGGTGATTGTCCCAATTGGAAACTTGAGTTCCTTGGATTAGGGGAATGCGTTATGTTCCTCCCTTAAGGAAGTGGTATTCTCACATTGTTATTGAGAGGTGAATTCAGCAAAGGACCTTTTAGCTAATTTGGGTGTGGAGCAAGACCCTTTGACTACCTTATATAGCTCACAACTTGAGTCTTAGATGAGATGTAGGATTGGTCACCCTTGGTGTGGAGGATCAAACCCAAACCAGCAACATAGATTTTAGGTGTAGATAAAAGTCTAAAACTAGAGATAACTAAATGGTGTAACCAAATCTGCAGGAATATAGAGATGGGGATGCAAGTACAGAAAGGAATAAAGCTTTAATCTATTATAAATTGATGAGAAAAATTCAAAACCTTTCATACCATACATGCATATAAATGAGCTTGGATACATGAAGTTAGTCATAAACATACCAGTCATGAATGAAGCTCTTTGTAATATGTGGCTTTAGAGAAGTTGTACTACTATGGGAACTAAGACCAGACAAATATAAGACTAATGTCATCTGTGGAGAGCAAGACATGCAGAGCACAAGAATTAGCCACTATTAGCTTAGCTAATTAAACTACACCAAAGTAAAAGCTTATTAGCAAAAATCAAAAAATAAAATGTCTTGTCTTTTGAAAAAAGCCCTTAACAATCTCAAATACCCATTATCTAGCACTAGCTGACAAGCTAAGCTTTAACTTTACTATTTGTTTATCCAAACTTAAACAAGCAGAACTATACTTATGATTCATTTTGCATCCAATTAGCCCTTACATTAGTTAAAATAATAACAGTCAATAATGTAAGAAGTCCATAGTGACTTGAAATTAGAAGTAGATTAGTTAAGGAGTATGTTAGTGCATAACTTCCTCAAGTGCATACAAATAAGACTTAATTGAACCAACTCGATGACTCCTACAATAACAAATATTCAGCTATTTACCACTCTCTTCTATCATTTATTTATGTTATTCCTCTGAACACCAATGTGGTGTTAGAAGCAAATACAATAAACCTGTCGTGGTTAATCACAAATGTGGACCTTTGCATTGCTATTGAAGAGATAAGTAAAATAAAGAAAGGAGAAGAGACTTCAAAGTTGACCAAAAACCACCTTATTTTCTTATTTCTTTAAGTGAGTATCTTGTCTTCCAAACTCTTTTAAAGAGCATAACTTTTGTAGCAGTAACCATCCTGTCCAGAACAGCCCAGTTTATTTTTACAAAAGATAGATAGCTGTTGTAGATTCGGGATGGAAACAAAAATAAGAACTGCTGTAAGAATGTGAGTCCTAGAAAAGTGAAGTATTGGTGAGAAATTTCATCAGGATGGAAATAATTATAAAATATTTTTATGGAATGTGCTTTCCTGCCTTCACAGTCAAAATTCATTTGTATTTAATGCACAGAAATGTTTTGAGTAGTAGTCAATGGATTCAACCAAAACTATACAGTGAGAAAAATAAGTTGAATAGCAAAACAAGGATGACAAGTCCAAGATTGTAGTTGCACTTTGTATATCTGATTCAGATTTACTTCATCTCAACTTGTGCAAAACTTCAAAAGAAATTTTAGATGAGTTGCCAAATATTCATTGCATTTTTTAAATAAGCTTAGCATGGCCTATGTACAGCGATGTCAAGTCACATGCAAATTGAGGTCCATTAAAAACATTTAGCTAAAAGGCAGGGTGCAAAAATTCAAGAGGAAGATCAAAGGGTGTTTAAGTCATTTGAAACCACAGTTTTTACTTTGAATGAATAGGACAAACTATTGCATGGCAATGAGATTTAAAAAGATGTATATTGTGTTAAATTGAAACAAGCAACAGAAGAAAAGCAAATGAAAATTGGCAGCAAAGATAAGGAAGTATATTTGCTATTACTGTGGATTTTAAACTGCTATGTTAAGAGCAGATGATGTTCCAAAAGCTGAGGTTAAGGAAAATAAAGAAGCTTAATTCACATGAAACTACTGATAACCAGATAACATAGAAGTCAGAATACAATCCCCTGGGTCTTTCTAATGTTTTACTGTGAGGACATGGACTGAACATAGCCTTAGACAGGAAACACCTCCCAAGGCATCCCCTTTCTGAGGGAACCCTAAGGGGGATGGCCTGTCATCCCCAATGTCCTTGTGACATCCCTGAACATCAGGACATCTTCCACAGTCATCAAACTCTATCCTCAAAAAAAAAACCCTGACATCCCTGGGATGTCCTGAAACATCAGGACATCATCTACGGCTGTCAAACTCAGTCTTCTAAAAAACCACTTAATACATTTAAAAAATTATTAAAAAAAACCTTTATGAGGGTAGCCCACAAGGTTCCTAAACATTAAAAAAATGTTATTTTGTTCCTAATTCCTAATGCACATTGATTTTTCTGTTTTAATTGTTTGTCATTTAAAAATTGTTACAGAAGAAACCATGAGTCATGGAAGTCTTTGTGGCCACATCATCTATGGCTGTCAAACTCAATCTTCTAAAAAACCACTTAATACATTAAAAAAAAATTTAAAAAAAACCTTTAAGAGGGGAGCCCACAAGGTTCCTAAACATTAAAAAAATGTTATTTTGTTCCCAGTCCCTAATGCACATTGATTTTTCTGTTTTCATTGTTTGTCATTTAAAAATTGTTACAGAAAAAACCATGAGTCATGGAAGTCTTTGTGGCCTCAAAGGCCTTGATTTAGGCTTGGTGATGAGCTTGCCCTGTATCACGACAGGGATTATTCTAAAGGCACTGCCTCTCAGCGTTGCAGGGATCTGCCACCCCCCAACCCCAACTATGGATTTAAAAACAAAAATAAATGTTTACTTTTTCCTTTGCTGAAGGTAAACAACATTTCATCCTGAGATTTTCCCAAGTAATTGAATTTCATTTATAATTTGGGTTTGCCAAATCAACCCCAATACTATTTAATGCTACTCGCATCTAGACTATCTTGATTTATCAGTAACATTTACTTAATCCCTATACTAAGTAATGCAACTATGATATAAACCATTTTGATTTATCATTATCATTTAAAATTTGACAATTGATATTAAATTTTCATGTTTCAATTATCAGCTGTGTTCTCAATTCACTATTTAATTTTGTACATTTTATTCACATATAAATTTAAAAGCCATCCCCCTTAACAGCCTCAAAATCTAGTATAATTATTGACATCCCCAAACTCCCCACATCCCCCATCCCAGAAATTCAGGGAACACTGCTTTTGACAGGTTATAGCTGCTTGGAATGGTCTCTAGACAGATGTTTTCTAGTCAAAACTCATGTGTACTGGCCAGATTGAACCAGAACTAGATAGCTACAAAATTAATATTATATGATTCAGATATGCATTATTTCCACTTTTCCAAAACTTCAAAAGAATTTGAAGATGAGTTGCTTGTGCTGCTTGGTCAAAGGAGTAAATACCAAATTTGAGTTGAATTAAGCTGGCCTATGTACAGCTATGTCAATTCATATACAAATTGAGATCCTTAGAAAACAGTTGGGTAAGGTGGATGAATAAATTAAAGAGGAAGATCAAAGGTTGCTTTACCACACAGTTTACACCTGAGTTATGATAACCAGGCTCTTAACACTGGATCATTTGAATCAATAGTTTTCTTCTTTTAATGTCAGCAGTAACAATGAGGAAGTATGCTGTATTACTCTGGATGTAAAACTGCTAAGGGCAGATGATATCCTAAAAGCTAAGGTAAAGAAAAACAAAGAAGAAAAAATTACAATAATATTGAAAATGCAAATTCCCCCATTCATGGGGTTCCCAAGGCTAATCATGGCTCCTCACCAAGAGCAAAAGCAAAATGGATTTCATCAGAGGATGGTTGGATCAAATTGAACTAAAATGACGTGTCTAGGGGCAATCCAGGCAAATAGGGGGCTGAGTGCATCTTCAAGGACTCCAATGGGCATCTCCCTTCGATCTAGCACCAATAATGAAGCAAAAGTTCAGGTGGTTCTCCATGGCATTTTGGATGGGGATAAACTTGGTTTCAAAAAGTTAGTGATTAAAGGGGATTCTCCATTGGCAATCAATGCTCTAAGAAAAGGAAAAAGTAAAAACTGGAATTTAAATAAGATGTTGAAGGCATGTTTAAACTTGCTAAAAAAGCTTGGAGATTTCAATATAGCCCATGTAAATCAAGAGGTCATAGGGAGGCCAATACCTTATTGATGGAGTCAATAGCTAAAACTAGTTTGAAGACTTGTATGGATCTCTCATTGATATATGGTAATTGCCTTGTTCTTCACATCATACTTAAAATATGCCTATCGCACGCTCCAGCAGACTGAACTGGCGAAACATGCTTGGATGAGGACTCAACGATTACTGAGCATTTATGACTTTTCCTCGTAACGGTCAATGAATTAGTGGAGATCAACAAGGTCATTTCATTATTTTTTCTGTCTTTGTTTACACATCAACAGAGCCTCCCATGTGCTTGGAAGAAAATTTCTGCCAAATAGCTTTCAAGGGGTTCATCACAGAGAAGAGTCCAACAATCACTTGGAAAACTAACTCTATAATAGTCTTGCAGGCAATAAAGATGGTTTTGAGGGATATGTTTATGAAATTGACCTCTAGAAATAGGGTAACTCGATCATTTGCTAGATTTAGGAGAACAAAAATTGGAGGAGCAAAATATGTTGGAGTCACATGTGGTCACAGCCCCAATTAGGCCTAAGTGGCAGGTAGGTTTAAAGGCAATTCTTGAGAAGGTGATGATTAGGCTTATAGAGTTGGTTTTGGCAGATACACAATGAAATTGGCCTCTAGAAATAGGACTAAATCAGTCATTTCCTCCCACTTTGTGGCAACCATGCTAGATTTGGGAGAGCAAAAAATGGTGGCGTTGTGCATGGCCACAACCCTAATTAGGCCCAAGTGGCCGGTAGGTTTAAAGGCAATGCTTGAGAAGGTGGTGCTTGGGCTTAGTTTCAAAGCAAGTCTAGGATTTGGCTTGCAATCCTCCCTTCCTGCAATCGCCTACAGTGCCCTCACAAAGCTTACTGCCGACTCAAACACATTGTAGGGGTCTCCGCTAGTGGCGCAATGGACTAGTCATTTGCCTTCATCACTTGCTCGGGAATAGACTTGGAGGAGGCAATGCCTTCTATGGGTTCTGCTCTGCCACAACCAATGGATGTCAACCACAGAGCTGAAAATTAATGTCTTTTGAAGTGAAGGATATACTAAAGGTTTGTAATAATCACTATAGGTCGAACTGATGCATAGACTATAGGAAGTTTGAACTATAGAGGCCTTATGAATGGCTGATTTTAACATGTAATATCAAACTCTCTTAGGAAGGTGTGGTTTGTAACTATCATGGCCTCCTATGGAGTTGCCAGTCGTGTAAATTTTTAATATTAATATAACGGGTACAGCTCCTTAAAGCCGTTTTACTGATCAAAAGTAAAATTATTGAAATTGAAAATTAACAAACATTAAGCTACTAATAAAGATAATTAACACAGGTGTCAGAAGAACACTTATTTTGATAGGTAATAATGACAGTCACAACTGGTGCTAAGAGGGGAGGGGTGAATCAGCACCTCTTAAAACTTCTCCCTCTTTTCAATATGGTGAAGTAAACTTACAGCTGAAAGGCAGTCAGATATAGGCATATAATAACAACAAGCAAACAATCACACAGTGACACTAGATTTATCACGTGGAAACCTGGTTAGGGTAAAAACCATGGTGTGAGGAGACCTCGCAAATTTTGTACTCTTCCGAAGTACACCCTATAAGGAGCTTTCCCGGTTAAAGGATAATAACACACTGCTAGGTGCGACCCGGTTAAGGGATTTGTTACAATAAGGCCGGTTAGTGCCTTGCCTGATTAAAGGACTTTGAACACCTTACAAGATGCCACCCGATTAAGGGATTTGATACAAGGGACCTGTTAGAGACCACCCAAAATACTGGAATTTAACTATTGTAATTGCTAGAGAAGAATAGAAGGTTTGACCTTTTACAGATGGCTAAGCATAGCCTGATAAGATCTCTGTTTGTGCTCACTAAGAAGCATCACCGGTCACTGCAGGTGTCTTCTCTTCTACTATTGTGCTACTCTGCACAATCTTCTTTCTCACTTATTCTTTCTTCTTTTCACCCTTGGCTTCTTTAGCGTACAGGTTCACTCTTTTACTCGGCAGAATGAAGGCAACTTCTATTTGCCTTGGACAGAAGAATATATAGGGTCCTGGTCCTAATTGAGCTCATTAAGCATGACCTAACTCCAGATTTGTTGGCTAAAAAATTTGTAAGTTGCTAAAACTACACCTTACAAAATTGTAACTTTAGGCAACGTCTCATGAGATTTCTCTCTCCTCTCAGCAATAGGGGAGGCTCCCTTCTTACCGCAAGTGGCTTCAGTAGGACTTCAACTGAAATTAAATAAAGGGGTGATTCTTCCAATCTATTCCTCTTTTTTAAGGAAAGATTCACAAGTAACAACTTTCTAACTCTACAAAGATCTCCTACTGCTACGATAATACTGGTGACCCTGGAATTGACGTAAGAACAATACCAAGGGCAGCAGTTTACTTTATATATTTTGTGGAATAAGTACAAGAACTCAAAGTCTCCTGCGATTATCCCAAATTGGGATTCTAGTAGAATAACCAGTAAGGCACAAAGTCTCTTACCAGATATTCTCAAACTTAATAAAAATACCTACAACTGAAGCCCAAAGTCTTCAGTTATAAGTAATTGCAGCCACTACCAACTATAACAATTTGTCCTCCTGCAGCACAAAGTCTCTTACCAGATACTCTCAAACTTAATAAAAATACCTACAACTGAAGCCCAAAGTCTTCAGATCTAAGTAATTGCAGCCACTACCAACTATAACAATCTGTCCTCCTGCAGCACAAAGTCTTCAAAAGTTCAAATTGGCTCTGAATGTAATAGGCAGCTCAAAGTCTACACAATTAAATTCAAATCCCTCTTGAGCAAAACTCCAAAACTCACAATCAATATCCAGAAAATGTCATCACATAACACCTTGAATCAACACAAGTTTGAAAGCAAGTTGCCCATTTTATTGAAAGCAATCTGATTTACATCCAAGCACAAAGTCTTAGAGTGCACAATACAAACTGGCAGAATTTTCTTGCCTTGCCAAAAGATCCTTATTTACAATGAGCTCCCTCCTTTATATAGGAAAACAGGAGAGAGAAAGGTGGAGAGAAAAGAGGAAAATTCTTAACCACCTTGACTTATTCTCTAACTAACTAACTAATTTTGACTTTTTTAAAGTTGCATGCCTAATGCACTTGCAACCTGATTACATGTTACAACTTTGCACGTGATACTATCACATGCAATTACAAATGTCAAATACAAATTACAAAGACATGATGAAAATATTCTAAGTGCCTGACAAGACACAACACCTATTACATCATCCTTCATTTGTCTTCATGTTGCTACAAGATGTTTGATGGTTGATATGCTCTAGTTAGGTGAAAGCATCTTGATCTGGAACAGGAACTTGCATCCTTGATTGTCTCTTGAGAAGCACATCTGTTTATTTCCATCTCTGTCTTGAAAGAATTCTTTCTGATTGTAATCTTTCAAACCTTTCTAGCGAGAAAGATCCAATCTTCTTATCCAGCTTGTGTTCTAATTTTGATTCACTTGATTCCCTCGAAGTTGAATTTCTCTTAAGAGTGGCCTTTGAGCTCTCCTATGGGCTTCTCTTTCTCTTTGTATCCTTTCTCTTTCTTCACGTTCCAATCTTTCTCTAAGCCTCCTTTCAATTATGTGTCTTTCTCTTTAAAATTCAATACCAACTTCCTCCTCTTCTTCCAAGATGGCCCGAGCAACTGTATAGTGTGCGATATCTTCTCTTTGATTCCAAATGAAAGCCCCTAAGTCTGAAATGATATCTTCTTGCCTTATGTTTACATCCAAACCTGGTTGCATAACTGGATAGTTAGCATAGGATGGCAACACCATCTTAGATCATTCTTTCTGTTTTTGCCTCTCAAGTTCTAACCTTTCTTGAATCTTCCTTTCAATCCTTTGGGTCTTTACTTCTTCCTTTTCTAGTGTTGGCTAGAAATTCTCCTGACATAATAACTAATATGCCTGAATAACTGTGACATGAAGATTCCACAAGGTAAGAATATCTTCAAGTGATGAATTCATTGCACTTTCTGGATGCACAAGAATGAGTTTTGGGATGTTATGAACAAAGAAAATGGCTGGAAATTTTGGGACAGCGAAGAGGTGAATGGATTTTAGCTCAAAAATGATAAGGAAGACCCAAATACGGGTTTCTTGGAGGTGTTTGCATATGTGGACAGTGAGAATTATGAAAGATAGGATGACAAGTGAATGGATGGATTTTTATTTTTACAATGAAGTTTTGAATAGACCACCAATATGAGTTTTACGTCATATGGTAGTGGTAAGGACAACAACTTATGCAAGTGGACTTGGAAAACAGCACATGTATAAACTTGCATTTGGTTTGTTTCCTTCTTCACCATAGAACGGGGTTTTTAATCCCGACTGCATATGCAAAAAAGATGAAGCTCTTGCATATGCATCTTGAGAATAGAAGATAGAAGTAGAAGAAACATAAATTTAATCACATGTAAATTAAAAATGAAAGCTTTATATGTAAGTTAAATAACTTGGGAAGAAAAACAAGAAAAAGATCTTCCTCAATCCTCAAAATGAAATCTCTCAAAATCTTGAGCCAAATCTGAAATAAATCCAATAGATTTTCGGATTTAGGAAAGATTGGATTGATAGAGTATATATAGATCACATTCCTAGTCTCTTTCCCTTCATTTTGGACAGTCAATAAGCATATACAGCCAAGTGGGGAAGAATGAGAAATAAAATGCCAAGAAATAGCAACCGTTTGACTATTTCTCTTGTATATGCAATGAGGAAGAAAAACGGCGTCTACGGTATAAATCCAACCAAAAATGGTAAAATAAATCCATAAAAAGAACAAATAACTTACCAAAATCAGTTCATAGGCTGAGAAAATGTTTGAAAATGCTCAAACTCTTCTTCAATGAGACGTTTTTGAAGGAAGAATAACCCCAAGCGGACTGTTTTGATCACATTACATATGCTGTGTATTACAAACAGCATATGCAATGCATAAGAAAATCAACATCCAAGATCTTTTAATGCTGGAAACACATATTTGAAAGCAAATACATGTGAAACCCTCCAAAATAGATGTCTAAAGAGAATAAGAACAGCCAAGAGGAAAAATGCAGTTTGATGATGCAAATACACATGCAATGAAGCATGTATTCCTCCCTAAATTCGACGCCCTAAGAATGGAAGAGCTGGAAACGCTTTGTTTAAAAACAATACCAATATGTTAGAGCTCTTAAAAAGAACGTTTTTGATGCAATCTTCTTGGGCGTTGTTTTTAAGAGTGGCTTAAGACGCACTTTTGAGATGAGTTTGCATGAGAGTTAAAACATATGCAATTTGGAGAAGAGTTTGCACATGTAAAAATACATAAAAAGATATGTATTTGGGTCTAAAAACAACACCCTTAGTGATTCTCCATTAAAAACGCACATTTCAAGTGCATTTACATATTGATTAGAACATGTCTTTCATGAGGAAAAAGCCACTTGGAGAGTTTTTAAATACGTTATTTTCAATATGCAATCGCATATAAAAACAACACTCATAAAGGATTAAATACGTTCTTTTTGAATTCAACTGCACATTCTTATAAAACATGATTTTGACTTAGAAAAAGCCACTTTTACATGTTTTACATATGCAATTGCATATAAAAACAACATATTTAATGGATAAAAGACTTAATTTTAAGAGGTGGGTTTTAAAAAGTGTTTTGCATGTTGATGATATGCAATGAAGAATAAAAACCACACCTTTTTCAACTTAAGTGTTTTAATTTTAAATATTAATTTAATATATAAGTATAGTGTTTAATAAAGTAACATGAAATTAGATTATTTTTAAGCTAATTTCACAAAAACATTAAAAACTATAGTCAAATCAACTCGAAATGAATTGAAATTTGAAAATGAATTTTAAAATTCATTTAATATATTAAATATAATTTGAACTCGTGCAATTGACTTTGAAAACCCCACCTTTTAAGGATTTTTAAAGAATATGCAATCAGCCTGAAAAACCCCACCTTTTACATCATAACTTGAGTTATACAACTCCGTTTGATGTCTAAGTTAGCTCGAAACGAGCGTATTTCAAAAGGCTATTGACTCAAGGGAAAATCAAGATTAAAAATTACTAACAAGAAAGGGAAAAACGAAGAAAAGGACTTGAAGATTGTCAAAAATCAAGCGCTTGCAGTCAAAGAAGAAAAACTTGTCCTGACAAGCAATAAGGTGATTAACTTGACGGAAACCCTCAAAAAGGATGCATGAAGCATGCAAAATAAAGGACATTTCAGGGATGACGAATTGTCTTTATAACGCATTATCCAAAACATCGAAAACGTAGAGGATAACATACGAATTTATAAGAAAATTGCGTAGGGTTGCCACAATTTTGTGATGTCAAAATTGAGGACAACAAGATCTTCATCGGATTCATTGCTCAGTGGAGTACCAATTTACTAAGGAAACATCCGATGCATGCCCTTGCTTTATATGTCTAATGAAGAAAGCAGTAGTTGTGTGTCAAGCAACTTTCCTTCATAGGAGACAACGCTTTGTTTTAAAGCCACTGATCTCAGCTTTAAATCCTCCAGACTGGCCTCAATCCGATCGCCAATTTTAAAACCACTGATATCGGCTTTAAAAGCTCCAAGCTCACTTCAAACCGATCACCAGTTTAACTCAAAGACTTCCGGATTTAGAGCAGAAAATCTTTGTCAATTAATTGGAACAGTCAGTCTAACTATGACTTCCTCAGTTCATACCGGAGTCATTAATAGATCGGATGAGATCCTCATGTTGTGAACAGGTAAGGGTTGTTGACATGTTACTGCCCCTTTCCTTAGCTTACCGGTTGCACCATCCTTGGTTGTATTGTTGACATCGGTTTGGTGTTGTTGTCCATGTTTTTTGCTACACCGGTTGTAGCCAGGTCCTCGGTTGAATCCTCCTTTGCTATACTATATACACTACCCGGTTGTTGATGCTTTGTATAGTGACCAGCGGTATTCGTTTAACAGCCACTACTTCTACCAATCCATCTTCCTTTCATACAAATCTCCTTGGATCTATAGACTTTATAGAGATGACAAGTCTCTATACTCTTTTTGCCAATCAATGACAACATTAGTACCGGTAGCCAAGCTTACCGGTTATCATCACTTAATGCCAACAATCTCCCCCTTTGGCATTGATGGCAAAACCTTGATGGGCAATTATCACAATATCACCGGATTACTGTGCTTGTATCTTTGTACCACTGCAACTGTTACAGTCCTCCGGTTGTTGCCAAACTCTCCCCCTTTTTGACAATGATGCCAAAGGCTAGTCAGAGAAACTACCTTTGTCTAATCTACTCCCCCTATGAGCAGCATTCCTTTGTCATCAGTCCAGAAAAGATGAGGTGTAACCCTCTGTTGAAGCATAATGAACTGATGACCACCTTTCCAGATTTACTGAAGATCATGAAGGGGTATCACCCCTAGTTTACCTCTGAGATACTCAAAAGTACTCTTTGGTAATGGCTTTGTAAAGATATCAGCAATTTGTTCCTTGGTGGGAACATACTCCAGTCTCACCTCCTTATCTTGTACCATCTCTCTCAAGTAATGATACTTGATAGCAATGTGCTTTGTCTTGAAGTGCATAACTGGGTTCTTGAATATGTTAATTGCACTGGTGCTATCACAATAAATAGCTATCGGTTCAGGTATCTGTTATTTAATTCCTTCCAGCATTTGTTTTATCCAGATCACCTGTGTGCAATTGATTGCTACAGCAACATATTAGGCCTCTGCAGTAGATTGGGATATACAATTATGTTTCTTGCTTGTCCAAGAAACAATTCTTCCACCAAGAAAGAATGCACCACCACTTGTGCTCTTTTTGTCATCAATGTTTCCAGCCCAATCTGCATCAGTGTATACTTTTACTTCGAATCCTCCCTTGTGAGGAAACCATAATCCATAATCCTCAGTTCTCCTTAGATATCTAAAGATTCTCTTTACTGCTATTAGATGTGTCTCTTTGGGATTTGCAGAGAATCTTGCCACTGTGCCAACTGTATGTGCAATGTCCGGTCTACTGTGAACAGCATACTGCAGTTTACCTATCATGGACCGATACATTGTTTCATTCACTTCTTTAGCATCATCCTCCTTTGATAACTTGAGGTTAGTTATCATTGGAGTTCCAACTGGTTTAGAATCATCAAGTCCAAAGGTCTTAAGAATTTATTTGATATACTTGGACTGAGAAATAAAAATTCCTTCCTTCAGCTGATGGACCTGTAGTCCAATGAAGAATTTTACTGCGCCTATCATAGACATCTCAAATTCCTTCTTCATTTCTTCAGCGAAGGCTTTGCTCATCCTCTCATCTCCTCCAAAGATGATATCATCCACAAAGATCTCAGCAATCAAATTTCCATCTTTTCCGATCTTGAGATACATATTGTTGTTGTCCCCGGTTCTTGTGAATCCTATGGTCAAAAGGTATGAATGCAACCTCTCATACCAAGCCCTTGGAGCTTGCTTAAGCCCATAAAGAGCTTTCTTCAGGTTTACAGACCATTCCATCCTTATGTGCAGATGTGAAGCCTTCCGGTTGTTCAATGTAGACTTCTTCTTCCAGTATTCCATTCAGGAATGCAGACTTAACATCCATCTGGTATACTTTGAATCCTTTGTGAGCAGCATAGGCGAGTAGAATTCTCACTCCTTCCAATCTTGCTACTGGTGCAAAAGTTTCACCATAGTCCAGTCGAGCTTCCTAGGCATATCCTTTGCAGACCAATCTTGCCTTATTTCTTATTACTTTTCCATCCTCATTCAACTTGTTCCTGTAGACCCACTTGGTCCCTATGACATTTTTGTCCTTTGGTCTTGGCACAAGCTCCCATGTATCATTCTTCTCAATTTGCTCAATTTCTTCCTCCATGGCCTTGACCCAATTGTCATCTTCTAGAGCTTCCCTGGAGGATTTGGGCTCTATACAGGAAAGTAAG
This sequence comes from Chamaecyparis obtusa, assembly GCA_027943335.1. NCBI lineage: Eukaryota > Viridiplantae > Streptophyta > Pinopsida > Cupressales > Cupressaceae > Chamaecyparis > Chamaecyparis obtusa. The sequence goes on from BSBK01009544.1 coordinate 1,601,300, forward strand.
CAGATATTCTCTGTAGCCTTTTTCCTGGTTAAGATATTTGCACATTTGTCACCAATTATATTGTCAGTGGAATGATATGTGACATACCTTGGAAGAACCAGTCTCTGTTCCCGATCTGGTTCTTCCGGTTGAGTATTATCTTCATCATGGTTCTGGGTATCAACTTGTTCACCATCTTGCGTTAGCCTGTTAGGTTCAAGTACAATCTCCCGCTCTAGATGTCTGTCCATGTGTATTTCTCCTTCATCTTCAGTCATTGCTTCGTTGAACTCAAAGGCATTACCTTCATTTAGGCCTTTAAGATTGTCATGATCATCATGACCAGTCTTCTTATCTGGTTCTGAAGATTTATCAACTTTTACATTGATGCTTTCAATTATCTTGCCTGTTCTTTTGTTCACACACCGATAGGCCTTACTTTTGGTAGAGTAACCCAAAAATGTTCCTTCATCACTCTTAGGATCAAGCTTCCCAGAGTACATATCTCTTTTAATGTAACATTTACTACCAAAGATTTTGAAGTAGCCTACACTAGGGGTATGCTTAAACCATAGTTCGTAAGGAGTCTTAGCAGTTCCCTTTTTGACTTGAATCTAGATGAGTGTGTAGACAGCAGTACTGACAACTTCTCTCCAGAAGTGATGAGGTAGATCCTTCTAAATCAGCAAGGTTCTAGTGCAATCAATCAGCGTCTTGTTTCTTCTTTCTGCTACTCGATTTTGCTAAGGAGTCCTTGGTGCAGATAGCTGTCTTCTTATTCCATGCTCCTCACAGTAGTGAGTGAACTCTTGAGAGGTATATTCACCTCATCTGTTTGATCTCAGACACTTCAAGCTTTTACTGGTCTCTTTTTCCACTCTAGCTTTGTAGATTTTGAACATGTGGAAAGCTTCTGATTTCTCCTTATGAAAGAGTGTCCACATCATCCTGGAGAAGTCGTCTACAAAGAGCATAAAGTATCAGTCTCCATGGTAGCTCTTTGTTCTCATTGGTCCACACAGGTCAGTGTGCACCAGGTCTAGAACATTCTCAGCAAAGGACTTATTGTTGAAAGATGTTCCGGTCAACTTTCCTAACTGACAATCTTTACAAACACCCTTGATGGGCTTTGTAATCTCAGGAAGTCCTCTTACCGTTTTCTTTTTGCTCACTTTGACAATACTGTCAAAGTTTATGTGGCAGAGCCTCTTGTGCCATAACCAGCTGTTGTCTTATTTGGTTATAAGACAAATTTTGCTTGATTCTCCTTTGACCGAGGCTATGAGACAAGCTCCTTCCATTGAGTCTAGGTAGAAGAGATTACCTTTGCTCTGTCTATCGGTTGCAACATGAGTTCCGGATTGATTCTTTACTATACAGGAACCTTGTCCGAATTCCAACAAAAATCCTTTGTTATTCAATTGTGCAACACTCATCAAGTTGTACTTGAGTCCTTCAACCCAGTACACATCTTCATAGACAGCATCGTTGCAGAGTGCAATAAAGCCTTTACCCTTAATGGCACAGGGAGCATCATTTCCGAAGGTAACTGATCCGCTGTCATTGAGCTCCAAGCTAATGAATTTGTTCTTGTCACCAGTCATGTGGTGAGTGCATCCGCTATCGATGATCCAATCATCGTACTGATGTGATCGTGAGATAAGTGCAATTTCACTTATCACAGGGCTCTCCTTTATTGCCACAAATGCAATTTTTGGATCATCTGAGTCTTCAGACTCATTGTCCATGACTCCTTCCTCTGCAAGGTAGCATTCCTTCTTTGCTTTGCTCTTGAACCGGTCTCTTTTGTCTTTATGTTCATTATCAGGACACCGTGCAACAATATGTCCTATCTTGTTGCAAGAGAAGCATTTCAAAGGGAGCTTTCCATTGTACTTCCCTTTTCCTCTAGGGAATCTCCTAGCGATGAGTGCTTCAAACTCATCTTGCTCCATCTCCTCTGAGAGAAGACTCTCAACAAGGTTACCAGACTTACCGGTAGAGCAATTACCAGTTTCTCTTCCCTTTTTAGTGGAAGAGACATTGGTAGAGGACTTAAAAGCTGCTTCTTGGATGGGTAAGCTATTATCAAAATTGCTTAATTCAAAAGCAACCAACTTATCGATTAGGGAGTCACCGATCTGAGCTCTTGAATGGCCGAGATCTTGATGGCATACTGAGGTCTGAGAGTTCTCAGTATTTTGCTAACCACCTCTTCTTCACTGAGCGTTCCTCTAGCGCTTCTGATGGACTTGATCACCTCTTTGATCTGGTTGCTATATTGCTCGATGTCTTCTCCTTCATTCATTCTCATGTCATCATACTTTCCTTTAAGGCTTTCAACCTTGGCTCTTTGAACATTGGGATCCCCTCCATAAACCATTTGCAACTTGTCCCACATCTTAAAGGCAGAATCAAGATGTTCTATCTCAGCATACACATGATTAGGTAACGTGCTAGCTATCATGTCCTGAGTAGCCGTGTGCTCGGCTTTGATCTTTTGTTGATTGGGTGTCAGCGTGCCAACGGGTTCAGTGTAATCAATTGTGACATGGTTCCAATATTGATCGCCGGTGGTCTTCATGTACAGCTTCATCCTGCTATACCAGAGAGTAAAGTTTTCTTTTGAAAACTTTGGTCCTTCCTTTCTCATCATCTTGCCTTTTTCTTTGTGCAGTCAAGCAGCGAAGAAAACAAAACTTGGCTCTGATACCAATTGGCAGTCCCAACTGGTGCTGAGAGGGGAGGGGTGAATCAACACCTCTTAAAACTTCTCCCTCTTTTCAATCTAGTGAAGTAAACTTACAGCTGAAAGGCAGTCAGATATAGGCATATAATAACAAGCAAACAATCACACAGTGACACCAGATTTATCACGTGGAAACCCGGTTAAGGTAAAAACCACGGTGTGAGGAGACCTCACAAATTTTGTACTCTTCCGAAGTACGCCCTGTAAGGAGCTTTCCCAATTAAAAGATAATAACACACTGCTAGGTGTGACCCGGTTAAGGGATTTGTTACAATAAGGCCGGTTAGTGTCTTGCCTGATTAAAGGACTTTGAACACCTTACAAGATGCTACCCGGTTAAGGGATTTGATACAAGGGACCTGTTAGAGTCCACCCAAAATACTGGGATTTAACTATTGTAATTGCTAGAGAACAATAGAAGGTTTGACCTTTTACAAATGGCTAAGCATAGCCTGATAAGAACTTTGTTTGTGCTCACTAAGAAGCATCACCGGTCACTGCAGGTGTCTTCTCCTCTACTATTGTGCTACTCTGCACAATCTTCTTTCTCACTTCTTTCTTCTTTTCACCCTTGGCTTCTTTAGTGTACAGGTTCACTCTTTTACTCGGCAAAATGAAGGCAACTTCTATTTGTCTTGGATAGAATTATATATTGGGTCCTGGTCCTAATTGAGCTCATTAAGCATGACCTAACTCCAGATCTTCATCGGATTCATTGCTCAGTGGAGTACCAGTTTACTGAGGAAACATCTGATGCATGCCCTTGCTTTATCTGTCTAATGAAAAAAGCAGTAGTTGCGTGTCAAGCAGCTTTCCTTCATAGGAGATAACGCTTTGTTTTAAAGCCACTGATGTCGGATTTAAATCCTCCAAACTCGTCTCAATCCGATCGCTAGTTTTAAAGCCACTGATCTCGTCTTTAAAACCTCCAGGCTCGCTCCAAACCGATCGCCAGTTTAACTCAAAGACTTCTGGATTTAGAGCAGAAAATCTTTGTCAAAGAGTTAAGTGGAACAGTCAGTCTGACTATGACTTCCTCGGTTCATACCGGAGTCATTAATAGATCGGTTGAGATCCTCATGTTGTGAACAGGTAAGGGTTGTTGACCTGTTACTACCCCTTGGCTTACCGATTGCACCGTCATCGGTTGTATTGTTGACATCGGTTTGGTGTTGCTGTCCCTGTTTTTTACTACACCGGTTGTAGCCAGGTCCTCGGTTGAATCCTCCTTTGCTATACTGTATACACTACCCAGTTGCTAATGCTTTGTATAGTGACCGGTGGTATTCGTTTAACAGCCACTACTTTTGCCAATCCATCTTCCTTTCATACAAATCTCCTTGGATCTGTAGACTTTATAGAGATGACAAGTCTCTATACTCTTTTTGCCAATCAATGACAACATTAGTACCGGTAGCCAGGCTTACCGGTTATCATCACTTAATGCCAACAAATAACTGATTTGGGTGATGGCTAATGGGAAACAATGGAAGATTTTCTTTATATTGATGGCTGCATACAGAATTTGGCACAGCAGAAAAACCAATTTTAAAAATGTGATGGAAGCTTGTGAAAAGATGAAAGACAGCACATAGTTTTATTTTTATTAATAAATAATTGAAGTTTAAGATAAGTACAATATCAAGAAATAAATGTGTGCCTTTTGTAAAACACCAAAAACTAATCATAAAAAGATAAACCTTAGTATTCTTAAAAACCCTATTATTTTTATATAATATGACTTCTCAAACTTGAAATTTTAGACAACAGCATTAGCATATAAAAGAGGATAATGCTCAATCTTTACCAAGATGCTGAGCATAAATGTTGTAGACAGTAACTCTAATCCTCTGTCTGCTATAACCTGAAATCCAACAAGAATATTAGATTAAAACATTAAACCATTGCAACAAATCATTTGCCATGAGCAGCATCTCTGAAGTGGAAATAACTCAGTCCATCCTAGACAAGAAATATTGAATGGTACATATGTAAGAACAATAGCACATTGAGAGAACATGACAAGCTAAGAGCTATATAACAAGCACAATCCTAGCATTGGCACTCTATAACTGACAATTATGAACCACAGAACATGGCAGAGGAATATAGAGAAAACAATAATTAAATATTCATTTCATAAAGTGTCACATCCCCTATTTGCCCTCAGAGAATGAAACTTTCTGTGTAAATTAGCAAGAATACCATAAAAAGAAAACACTATATCTTAAAGTATGATTTAATTGGCTATGAGGAAAGTTTCCCTTTCAAAAAACACTCATGCTATTAAATTGGAAATGCTACTCAAGAACAAACATTCAAATACTACAAAAGCTCACATCACATGCATTGCCTGGGAATAGAACGTGAATAAAAAAGAAACGGAAAGACCATGAAAGGAGTAAATAGAGAAGAACATACCGCTGGTGAGAAAAGACCAGCAGCTGCACTAATTCCTAGGAGAGCAATCAACAACAGAAGTGTAGCAAAACCTGGCAACATTTGTCATTTATATTATTAGTGAATACACATCTGACTTTTTTCTCAACTACTATATTTTAATTTCCTTCAATTACAACAACAAAATTTTACTGAATGAGACCTAAATCATCAATGCTAAATACAGCGATTCTTACTTTAAAACTCAGGATAATCAATACAGATATGCACAAAGTCTAATAAACAAATCATTTATTCTAATTTTTCATCAGTCCGATATCAGCACTTAATGTATCAATTATGCATACATATTGATTGTAATTTTACCTGGGTGCCTTGTCTTGCACCCCAAATTTAGCATATTACATCTAAATATCTAATGCAAATGGCAAGCATCTTAAATTTGAAACTGTTGTTTAAAATAAGGTTATTTTGGAATATTTACTTAAGTGGAAGAACTTGCCTATAGAGAATGCCACTTGGGAAGGAGTACAAATTTTTTACCATCCTAATTTAAAGTTGCTTGTGGACAAGCAATCTTGGGAAGGATGAACTATCATGCCCCTTCCATATCCCAATAGATTGCAACATTGATAATAAAAACAAGGTGTTGTAATATCTTTCCATGCAAGGGTCGACCCAAGATTAAAATGCATTTAATTATCAACGATGGAATAAAGGAGGCTGACCAGGATTAAGGATATATGTGGTTTCTTTTAACTAAACAAGGCAGCGCTTAAGGGAGAAGAGATGTGTCCCTTGCAACATGAAAGGGTATGCCTCCCTCCCATTTGAAGGAATACAAGGGAGAACAATTCATCCAAGAAAGGCATCAATTGAACAGCAATTCAGATCATATATAGGAGGATCAATCAAGGGAGAATTGAGATGATTCAGATTATAAAAAGGCAAAAGCATATAAAGCAGAAATTAATTAATTTAAACTACAGATTGAGAGCAGCAATAACTATATTTCAGAAATTAAGTTATTGCAGCCATTTGAATAAACCTGTTGATTTCATCAAGATGTGTTTTGTTGCAAATATTCTAGCAAATTCCTTGAGCAATCAGTTTTGAATTTGTGTGCCTTGCAAATAGGGAGGACGATCAGCCTTCCAAGTTCATGAGAGGTGAAAGGATGACCACCCATCCACGCTCGAGGGCCAGGAGGTGGAATGGACAACCAAACTTCCATTCTCTTTGGCTTGATCAACAAAGATGGCCGACCTCCAAGGTGGATTAAGGGATGGAAGGGTAGCCCACCTTCCATGCTCTCACAATACAAGGACGACCAGCCATGAGATTCCCGTTTGCAAGCATTTCCAATTAATTCACACTATGATTGGCTATAAGGAATATGCCATTATCTAAATATCTAAGCTGTATGAATTCAAATGAAAATGATGCTATGATTAATTGATCTAAATATTATGATGTGTTTATGTGTGGATTTGAATATTATCATAATTTCATGTTACTTAATATTACTAATATCATTTTTTAGTGATTAATCTTGTTTGCGGACCTAAAAGTTAGGAATATCCCTAAATGGGACATTAAAACAAGAGGACTAAGAACTTTCTTTAAAGACTAGTTCTGCCCTTGTTGAGTGTCCCTCTCCTCTCATTTACACACACTAGCATGCATTCTAGCTAAAGGTCTTTTGTTATTCCCACAGCACTTCTGTCAACTCCTCCTACCACGCACCTTTTTGCTGCTCTATCGTGCCTCCACTGATTAAGAACCTTTCTCCATGTAACCCTCTCTGTTTTCTTTGACTTTTCTGCTCCCTGGATCTTCCACATGCCTGCACAGTCTCTCTTCTCAACACTGCAAGGATTCAGACAACTCTCCCTCCAAGACTACACTAAATCCTGCCCAAAAATGGAGTCTTAACTCTTCCCATGGTTGCATACGAGTGCCAAAATGGCTAATATTTTTGTTAGATGTGCCCAAACAAAATTTTAAACCTTCAAACTTCCACCACAATCAAATTGACACTGTTGAATGTTAAATGAGGCAGCCAGGAAGGTGAACACTCCATCATCCAAGCTAAAGGCAGCAATTGCAAACTACAAATCATGATCCAAAGCAATTAAATACAGTTTGGTGGCCTTGGTCTCAAAATGATGGTCCAAAACAAAGGATGGAGAATTTAAATGCAAAACTTAACAGCATAGATCCAATAGAAGTGTCTTTGCTTGGTGACAACAAGAATGTTCACATGATACCCTTGCATCAGGTTCTCTAGGTTGTCAAAATGTGAGCTCCCATTTACTACCAAATATTGTGTCACTACAAGTTACTAGTTGTGTTGTTGCAAGTTATAAGATGTCTTCCTGCAAGTGAACTTGCTGCAAAGTAGCCTAGACCTTTACCTTTTCTGCCTTCACTACTACCCACTCCTCTTCCTCATCATGCAAAAGTTTTTGGGTGAATCTTCTTCCACATGTCCAACATACCTGAAGAATGTTTCTTTTGCAGCTGTCAGGAAATCTTTTTTGCTCATTGATTCTCTTTTCTTTTGTTGCAACCATAATCACCAGGAGACAGGGGTACTTGGAAACACTGGACACTCGTACTGGTACTGGTATGGCTAATTTTCAATGATAGGAGATAGGGGTAAATGGAGATGTAATTTTTTTAATATAATTTAATGATTTCCAAAAAATATCATGTCGTAGAACTTTGAAAACAAGAATAGCGGATCAGTCACACAAGAACAATAAATAGTAAAGGCAATTTCTCTTTAGAACATTACAATGACAAGAAATTAGTCATACAACTGTTTATGTCCCTCTCAAAAAGTCTACACTGGCAGTAGATCCGATCACTATAACTTTACATGGATTTTTTATTCATCCAAAATATCAGCATGAAACATCATGCAGACTTATTTTATTTATTTGCCTACTTTTTTTGCCTTTTAATACATTTTGCCTAAGTTTTCTGGTGGGAGACGTCAATTTCTGGTCAAGAAAATTTGGAGACGGTAGCCAAAAGAACCTTGTGCATCGGGAAGCTTCCAGACACATTTCTGTCCCCAAGACATATCTCAGGGGGTGGGAGACAGGTCACTAGGCAACCATGGTTGCAACCTCCTAAGTATTTCGATGCCATGTAAAATTCATATACATTTCTTCCTTGGCAGAATCCAATAACTCCCTTACTGCTGCAATAGCATCTGCTCATTAATTGCTGCTTCATGATGGTTCTCTACAAATCCAATTTTCTCCTCCTCAACTCCACCCTCCTCTTCCATGTTCATTAATTCATCTCCTTCCGCATCTTAATTCAATATTTTATATAGCACCTCCTTTTTCTCAAATGCAAAGTTTATTTTCAACCTCAACTCTATATGCACAATGCACTCAAACAGCCTTTCCATTTGTTCTTCGCTTTCGTCCTCATTCCTCCTTAATCAAGGCTAACTCCTCTTCCTTGCAACCAGCTACCACAGGCCCAATGTCTGCAACTTCCATTTCTTCTAGCTCCTCAAGGTACTCTTTCTCACTCTTCCCTTCCTTTGCATTTTCGTTCTCATACATTTACCAACACCCTTCTATCCTCCAAAGGATACAACATTGCTTCTGCTATAGTCTTCTCTTTTGCTGCAAACTCATTCTCTTTTTCTACATGTACATCCCTTTCCACAAGCTTTTGCTCTTTAAGAAATCAGAAATCAGCACTCCATGATTCACCTCCTTGTGGAGCTTGTCTTCTAGTAGTTTCTTCAACATCTTCACACCACTTTTTCCTCTATTATTGTTTGGTTATCTCTCCCATTGAAAATTCACTTGTCTCTAGTTAAACCTGTGTCTTCTTGACAATTTCTCCTCAATCTTTAATATATATAGGTAGGCCTCAATAGTTTGCAGCCTCACCATGTTCAACTCATCCTAGATATTCAGCCTCAAGCCGTTGATATATCTGGCCAACTTCTCATGATCCAACTCCCAATGGCCCAACCTAATGGAGAATTTGTAAAAACCTTCAATGTAACCTTTTACACTCAACTCCCTTTTCCACAAGTTCTCAAATAGACTGGTACGAATTTGGCCTATTCTAGTCACCATCCTCTCCCATCAAGTGATGCTCTCTTTTGCCACTTCTTTTTCTTTAAACCTACACCTCTTTCCACCAAAGTGCAGCACGTGCCTTAAACCTAGTTCGTGTCACTCACACTTTCCTTTGATCTGCTATTTCATCATACTCAAAATATTCCTCCATCTCTATCATCCAATCTATCAGCTTTTCTAGGTCTAGAATTCCAAAGAAAGATGGCAACTCCACCTAAGTTCCTTTCCCAATCTTGGACATAGCCCTAATAATTCTCTTTTCCCTGCATCCATTCGTTCACAAGCACTCCATCTTCTTGTCCCACTGCTTTTGCTCCTTCTTCTTCACACTTACTATCAACTCTCTCACATACATGGCCTCTTCCTCCAACTTCCTCAAGGGATTTCATTCTTGCCTACATCTCTCTCATGACTTCCAACACACTGTCCAATCTCCCTGCAACATTTGCTGCTAAAACTATTGCTACCATTCTTCTTGGAGCCATCTTGCTGTCCTAGCACCTTTTTCCTACTACTACATTTCTCCAGGTTGCAATCTTACATAGGGATACACTCTTTCACATGCACACCTCATTGGACTTCTGCAAAAATCAAACCATGGATAATCCATTCCTTCCCAAAGCTGTAAAACTACTCTGATACCACCTGAAGGCAACACAGATGGGCGACCAAGTGACCATGGATCCCACAAACCGGCCTAATCCCACCCATGCCCCCTGATGTCCTTCACAATGAACCAAATCCTGAGCACTCCACCCCCATGTTGATTCCTCCTAAGGAAGCTCCATCTTGTACAGATCAATGTTTTGACAAAGAAGATGCATTTCAGCATTGTAAGGAGCATTTATTTGAGGATGAAGATAAGTAGCTCTAGGCTCTTACAAAGGAACAGGAATTAAAGATGATGAAATTCCTAGAAAATGAAAATGCATTTCAGCATTGTAAGGAGCATTTATTTGAGGATGAAGATAAGTAGCTCAAGGATCTTACGAAGGAACAGGAATTAAAGATGATGAAATTCCTAGAAAATGAAGATGCTCTGGTTCCATTGCCTGAATCTACAACTACCTCCCAGACAACTAGCAAAATAACTAAACAAAATTTTGGTACTTCAGGCAAGCAGAAAGAAAGAAAAATAAAAGAATAAAATTTTCAAATGTAAGCTCAAGGTGCAGTTGATGATTGTGTGCAATGAACAATGGACGCTCTCCTCACTAGAAGCAGGCAAAAGCTCCTCTCAAAACAAGTGTGAGGTAATTCAGTTCAGCATAGGTTTCACTATTTTCTTCAATTCTGATTGGAAGTATAGGGCAGTTTAGTTTCTCATACTCTTTGGAATCTTCTAGATTCTTCTGTGTTAAGGACCACATTCCCTTAGAAAACTTTTTTTCTTTTTTTCTTTTATTAGTATGTGAGAGGACTTTAATCCCTTCCTTTACTGACCAAACAAAAACAAAAAAAAAACTATGTCCAATGGCACAAGCCCAGGTGGGAAAACAAGTGTGTGCCTTTCAAAACAAAAAGAAAAGTAGAGACCAGTATTCAAATCCCCAAGAGACATGGATAATGTGTTAAAACTTAAAATTACACAAAATACAACATTCCACTTCCTGGGTGTGCCATAACTAATGACTGAAAGGTACTTGCAAGTTTTCTGTATTGAAGTTAGGTGAAATACACATTTAACTCGCTGCGTGTGGCGTACCCAATGAAGAAGGGTAAATGCAGGAAGTGGATTTGACAGAAATTTTCTAAAGCTCGCCAATAGAACGACGGATCCTACGAGATTTTGACAGAATTTTTCTACAGTTCGCCCACAGAACAACGGATCCTTGTTTTGATGGAAACTTTCTACAATCCTGATTTCTCGAAATTTCGTCTTTACAATAATATTTATTTTCCATAGAAAATATTTACTACACTCTTTTCTGTCCTTCTCTATTATAAGCTGTATTTAGAGAAATTTCGTGGTCAATGCAATTTTTCATTTAAAAAGTCGTGATCTACTACAATCTCAAGAGAGCAAAAAATAATTGTATCTGCTAAAATCTCTATAAAATTCGAGGCATAAATAAACAAATCTATAAATTGCAATTGCTCAATAACCAGCAAATCCGATATCACTATTTTTGTAAATCTCTACTGTATTATTTATCAAAATTTCTTCACAATAAATCCCCACTGCGGAAGAAACAATAAAAATGATGATAATGCGTTCACTTAAAATCAAGCTTACCATTACAGCGATAATAGATCCTCGACTTATCCGCAAGGACAACACCTGGAATGACTCTCCCAGGCAGAAGAAATCCGGCAAAATATAAATATATGAAGTATATCAAAATTATTCCCGCCTGCATTTAAAAAGCATACATATAATAATATCTGCATGTTATTTTGAGGATTCCAAATGCGCTTAGAGGTGATAACAATAAAACCAGGAGAGATGTCTTACCGCGTTCCAGGAAGGAAATGCCAGCGAAGGGGGATCCTGCAGAGCTGCCATGAGAGAGGCCGTGTCGATCTTCATTTTAAAACTTTCAATTAAGTTCAGTTCAGCGTTGAGCTTTGCTTTGCTTTCTTCGTTTTAAAACAGCTCGCTAACTTTTCCCATTCCCGGTTTTGTTTTCCAGATGGGCTTTTTCTCCTCTTTTTAAACGGTATTTTTTCCTAAATTAAACTATCTATAGTCCACGCTGGCATCACCCCTATCTCTCATTGAAAAATTATGACCGTTTCATCATTTGAATTCTATTCTTTTGAAATTTTCAGAAAAATTAAACTATAAAAAAATGTTTAACTTATGATAAATATTTTTAAATTTGAATATTTTTGTCGATTTTATAATCATACATATGAAATATTAAAAAAAATAGACTTTATTTTTTAAAAAGCAATGTAAATAATTTTATTATTGTTTTATAAAAAAAAGGTGACATGAATAAAAATTAGAACAATCCTTATTGGGTAAATAGAGAGCGAGTGATTTTTGGCATAGAGGAAGGCAAAATTGTTAGAAAGGAGGCCAAAGATTGGTCAAAGGGTGCAGAGGATTTGGGATGTACCTTTTTAGAAGCAGACAATGTGATTAGTGGGAAAGGACAAGCTAGAAAGTTGATTCATATGGTGGTAGACAATGTGAATGTGAACATTTCAAAGGAGATACTCATGTTGTGCATTCTAAATGAATGAATGAAGGATGTTAATGACGTCCACGAGACTGATCAGTCTAAGGAACCATAAAATCATAGCCTTAAGCTAACTCTATTTTCATTTCCATGTTTGATCTCCTGCTATGGATCTTGATAATCAAACTACCAGTCTAGTTGATTGTATCCTCCTCAAATAAATAGTTCGTGTTGTAAGCCTTTAAGATGATTTTGTACTAAGCATAGATGTCTTCCTACATTGTGCACTCTATGAGAAAGTGTTATTCAATCTCAATCCCACCTGTCTCGCAGAACATGCAAGTCCTCTCTTCCCACTCATCTTTGGACCTTTTCTATATACATGTATTGCATTTGAGATGATGCGGACTATAGATAGTTTAATGATTTTTTGAATTCAAAAGTGGAAAGAATGAAGAAGAATGGTATCATCATGAAATTCATTAGCATCTAGCCCTTAATATAGAAAGAGTTCTTAGATCGAACATAATTGGTATGGGCTCAAGTCAAAGGCCAGTATTCTAGCTCTAGGGTTTCTTCAAAAATAAAATTGATACAAATATTGATAAAGATAAGGTGCTTAAGGGACGTCCATGGTTCATGGGAAGCATTGGTTTATTCATTAAAGCATAGTATCTAGGCTTCAATTCTAATTCTAAAATAGTCGAGGAAGTTCCTTTGTGGATCTATCTTTATGAGCTCACCCGTGACCTAAATAGATAGAGGATATATGAGGTTTATCAATAATTCATTGGGGCAATTTATGTTTTTCTCCTATACTTCGACAGGGTGAAATTATGCTCCCTATGCAAGGAATTGTGTAAAGGTCGATCTATGTAAATTGGTTCACCACTATCAAATTATCCTCAATTTTAGGGGAATGGAATCAGGAGATAGAGTATAAAAGTTTGTTTATTAGAAGCTACAAATGTTGGAAGTTAGATCGCATAGCTAGAAGATGTTATGATTAGGAAGGGTCAAGATTATGAGGGAAAACCTTAGGGGATGCGATTGTGAGTGGTCACACTTAGAAAATTGTGGGGGATTATTACCCCCTCTACCAAGGTGCATCAGATAGATAAGAAGGGGGTTGGATATATGGATCCTATTGGCCTAGTCAAGCCTAACACAATAAGTGAGTCGATGTCATAAATCCATCCTCGGGAGGATTCATATAGCATTTTGACGAAGGATGATGATAGCTAAAAGGGTAATGAAATTAGTGGTCTCTCTCCCCATTCAAGTGAAGTTGAATGCAACCTTTCAAGATTTCATGATGATTCCAAGGAAGACTCCAAGGGTAGATTTTCTTTAGCTCCTATCTTGGAGAAGGGTTTTTCTATGATCTCAACTCTTATTGCCTCCGAGCATCTTGGGGAGGGGCATGACAATGACTAGGGGAGGGATGAGGATGAAGATGATAAGGAAAATTAATGAGAAATAGATACTAAGATTGGCAAGATAACTAGTGGGAATAAGTCCTTAACGATGGATGTTGGTGCACCACTGTCAAAGGCATAAATATTGAAGTTAGCAAGGCTAAACAAAAATCTCTAGAGGAGGTGTTGAAAGGTACACAAAAATGGTTGACCAAATTTGTCAAAAGGTGAACACCTCAATGTAGGAAGGAAGACATTAAGCTACTTAATTGGAATGCATGTAGCCTTAATGGTCTAGAAAAACATCACTTGCCTAAGTGGCTAATTGAGTTAGAAAGTCATGATGAAATATTTTTACATGAAATTAAAGTGAATAGTGATCTAGTCTTATGAATAGGATCCCTAGTCTTTGGCGGAATAGTGAAGGTCTAGTTACGGGTGCTACTAGCGCAACTAGAGGTCTAGCTAGGAATGTTTTTTTGTTTTTTTTTTGTTTTTTTTTGGGGGGGGGTTATAAGTTTATGCTCAAGTAATAGGGTTTTGACTATCAAAATTAAGGATCTTTGGGGCATCATAATATGATGCTTTCGAATTTCCATGGTTTCATATATGGAGATGGTAGGGGTTTGGGGGCTATGCCCTTGTGGGGGTTGTTGGGGATTTTGGGGTAGCACACCCAAAGGAAAAATTACCTATTGTTCAATAAAGGAGCCTAATTATTTTGACATATAAATCAACCTTTGTAAACATCTTAAATTCCTATAAATAAGTGGTTCTGTAATGTGAAATGTATCATTTTATAATTTTATCTTCATTAGATAATAGAAAGAATTGGATGCATGCTTCTCTGGTGGATATAGCCCACATTGGATGAACTATGTTAAATCTTTGTTTTATTGTGTTATGTTATTTTTCTCTCTTATTCTACACTATATTTGAATATTGTTTATTCTTCTAATTTACCTTTAAACCCTAACAACTTAGTGCCGAAGTTGTGTATTTTAGTCATTTTAGTAGGAATTTTTATATTTGAGTGGGAGCAATGAAAAAATAGGGTAAGCTTGAGGTTAATAATTTCAAAGAATAAAACTATCAACTATGTAAGATGCAAACAAAATATTATATATATTAGAAGGATATTTGCTTATCATGGGGTAGAGTATCAAAGAACTCATCGACTATGATAGATCCACAATGGAAGGTTCTTGATTGGAAGGCACTCAGAATAATACAACTATGTCTAGCATCATCAGTGGCATTCAAAAAAGAAAAAGAAACTATAAGAGAAACCCTCAACCTCAAATAAAGTATTTCTTATTAAATATTTATCAAATATGAAGACATCAGAAGGTGAATTTGTTGTTTATTATTTTAATGAGTTTAAGATGGTTACTAGTCAACTAAGTTCTATGAAAATAACTTTTGATGAAGAGGTTAGGGATCTCTTGAATTTGTGCTCATTTCCAAATAGTTGGAATAGCTTGGTCATGGTTATAACTAACTTTGTCTCTAGTTTGAACACTTTAAAATTTATGTATTGTCCTTAATGAGGAAATGTAACAAAAAAGAATAAGTGAGACACCAGGTAACACTTTGACTATTGAGAATAGGGAACGAGGGGAAAGCCCAAGGAACCATGGAAAATTTAGAAAGGGCATATCCAAATCTAGGACAAGGTTGGAATGTTGGCATTATGGGAAGAAAGAAAATCTGAAAAAATGGTGTTGGTCTCAAAAGGGAAAACAAGGAGATGAACAACAAAAAAACAATAAAGAAGAAAATCTAGTGGGTATTGTATTACAAGATGCTTTGATTCTTTCTTTAGACAATATTACTTGTTCTTGGGTATTGGATTCAAGGACTTATTTTCATGCAACACCCCATAAGAAATATTTTCTAGATTATATTAGAGGTGACTTTGGACATGTTCATTTGGGTGATGAAAAACCATGTCAAATTTGTGGAGAAGGTAACATACAAATAAATTTTCTAAATGGAAATCAATGGTTGTTCAAAGAAGTGAGACATGTTCTTGTTTTGAGAATAAATTTAATGTCAACAGATCAATTAGGAAGTGAAAGTTGCACAATTATATTTACAAACAATTCATGGACTGCCACTAAAGGCTCATTAATAATAGCAAAAGGGAAAAAGGTAGGTACATCATATTTATGTACTATAAATTATAATTATTCTATTTCCCTAGCTTCCACGAGAACATATACAATATTATTGCACGATAGACTTGGGTACATGAGTGAGAAGGGCACAAAGATCCTCATCCTAGGGATTTATTGCTAAGCTTGAAGCAAGTTGATTTAGATTTCTATGAAAATTGTGTTTATGGAAAATAAAAGAGAGTCAATTTTTTCAGAGTTGGGAAAGAAAAGAAGAGTGAAAAGTTAGATCTTGTGCATTTAGATGTATGGGGACTAGCTCAAATATCATCTCTTGGTGAGCTTATTGTGATGTTACTTTTATTGATGATGCAACTAGGAAAACTTGGGTTTAATTTATTGCAAGAAGATTTGATATATTTGATACTCTTAAGAAACATAAATCTTTGGTTAATAATGAAACAAGAAATAAGTTCAAGTGTCTCAAATCAAGTAATGGGGGTTAATACTACAACAAAGAGTTTGATATTTAGTATTCATACCATGGGATTCATAGAAAAAATATAGCTCCAGGAATATCGCAATAAAATGGGGTGTCTAGAAGGATGACCAAAACTATCATGGAGTGTGTAATAAGTATGAGATTGCATACATGATTGTCATTACAATATTGGGGAGATATTATAGGTATTATTGTTTACTTAATAAACAAAGGGCCTTCAAGTTCCTTAGATGGTGGATTTGAGAGGAGGCATGTATCAGTAGATGGCGAAACTACTCATTCCTTAAAACTATTGGTTGTGTTCAAGATTTATCCATATTAACATTGAGAATGGAACAAAGGTTGAGACAAAACCCAAAAAGTGTATTATTTGGAGTTAATGATTTTAGTTACTATTTATGGGATTATGAAAATCACAAATCATTAGGTGTAGAAGTATCATATACAATGAGAGAGTCATGTATAAATGTCAATTGTAGGGAAAGAAGCAGAAAAAATAAAATAGAGAATACACAATGCTTGATGATACTGCAATCAATGCCATAAAATATTGAGCAATAAAAATAACAAGTACCTCAAACTCCCACAATAAGATCTACCAGGATAAGTAGACTGCCTAAATGATTCTCTCCCTCATTATATTATGTACTATTGATTGGTTTTGGTGAACCAGAAAGTTATGCAAAAGTAATGCAAGTTGAAACTAGAATAAATTGGGAGAAAGGAATGAAAGAGTAGATGATCTCTTTAATACAAAATAAAACTCAGGACTTAGTTTAATTTATTGAAGGTAAAATAGAACTGCCAAACAAGTGGGTTTATAGGTTAAAGGAAGAACATGGAGGCAAGAAATGATATAAGGTCATACTTGTGGTAAAAGGTTTTGCATAGAAATAGGGTATTTATTTTGATGAAATATTTTTTCCTATTGTTTTTTATTAGGGGAAAAAAATATGTTTTGAAAGGACCTCGAAACACTTTACAAGAAGATTTTGAGGTGAATCTAGAATCCCACTGAGATGAATAGTTGCAATTGGTAAAGTATTATAAAACAACAATCCAAAACTAGCAAACAAACAACAGCTTAAAAACAAAAGTCACACAAAGCTCTAGTTTCCCAAAAGAACACTACACAATAGGACAAAGCCTCACATAAAAGAACAAGTCTCCCACACAAGGAGATCCATAGGGCTTTGGAAGGATTTCCAAACCTTAACCTTAAGTTTTAACATGGCTCCCAAAGCCATCATCGTAAACTACCTCAAAATATTGATCATCAAAAAGCTAGCTGAAAATATGGGGTTTTGAAAGGCTCCCTGAACCAACATGGGTTTTGACTTGTCTCCCGCTACCACATTAGGTTGCATGATAGGAGGCCACCACTGATGCACCTGCTACTGATAATGTCAGCTGGAGGTTCAAAACTAGAGGCAGTAAAAGAGGCACCCAGAGGAGATGCACCTGGACAAGACATTGTCAATGTTCTAAGGCGTAAGGTGATCTAGTTGTAGGGTTAGCTAGTAGTTTCTTAGGCTTAGGTAGTGGAAACCCAATCACAGCTAGCAGTAGCCTAGGTGTAGCTCACTGAGAGGGATCAAAAGATCTAAGAGCTACACACAAGTAGAGATCAAGAGCAGCATACTACTGCATATTAGGGAGCACGTGCAACATACTATTATGTTTTATACATTGGTGTTGTACCGACAACAAATAAAGCTCCATCCTATTTTGCATTTGCTACCTAGTCAAAGGGATCTATCCCCACACTGTTGGTTTGTGGTGACTAATCAGGAAAGTACTGTACACTTTTCATTTGTCATGGGGTTTGGGGAAACACACCCAAAAAAATTTGGGGGGTTAACTCATCAAACATTTTTGAGTTGACTCATCAAGCTTTTACCTAGGTTGACTCGTCAAGCTTTTTCCCTAGGTTGACTCGTCAAATATTTTTAGATATAACTTTTTAACTGACATAAGTCTTGTTATAATGGCTTAGGGTTAGGGTTTTCTCTACATGATAATTTCATAGCTTCTTGCATTGGTATTGAGTTGCAAGGAATTTCATATTTTAATAGGAAGAAATTATTGGATAATAATATTGGACTCTCTATTTGGTGGACAGCCCAAGATTGGGTGAATCACGTTAAATCTTTGTGTCTTCTTGATCTACTTATGTGTGCTTTATTCCTTTTCATAATTGAGTATACTTGCATGTAACTATTAAATTTATGTCTCCTAATCCTAATATACACCACTTGCCAGAGCATACATGCCACCTCCTCCCCCTCCTCGCGATAGGTGTCGAGGATGGGAGTGTGATTTTGACTCCCCTTTGATGTACTCACATTGTATATGACATTGATTTTGACATACTAATGCCTCCATTTTTTAGATCTCATTGTATTCATCATTAACTCATTTATGATATATGAGATATATTTATTCAATGGCTTCATGTTTTTATTGTCTCTTGCTCTTTTTTATTCTAATTATTTCCTTCTTTGTATAGATAGTTGTAGGTTCTTTGTAATATGCTTGTGGATATATCTACTACATTTCTTACTCATGGCTCTTTTGTTATGATAATGTGACCAATAGTTCTTTTTGATGGACTTTACTCATTCATGTATCATGGATGCTCATATTTCATGAAGGTCATTTAATTTTCATACTCTTCTCTCACCATTATGGATGTATCTTTATTTTCTAGCATGATATGATTAATGATGATGTCATTCTTACTATCTTCTCTCTTGTGTGATATCAAAATATGAAATGAAAATTTAGCACTTGGTTCACTTTATATAGCCATGTGATGTATGTTACTAACCCCTCGTGTGCAAGAGATGTTCTCTAGCTCAGTTGATATATGTTTGATGATTGGATCAAAGATGATGATTTTGTAGTTGACCAATGAAGTGAGAATTCATACCAGATAGTATTTTAGATGGAAGATTACCTAGCTCAAGTAAACCATGCAATGCTAAGACTAAGAATGCAAGCCTAGGTGAGATGCAATCTACGACGTAAGTCACTAGTCCATTTTTCTTGTTAGTCTATCATCGTTGAATGTTGGACACAAGAGTTGGTATAAACCTCACAAGTGCCACTACGAACATGAGAATATGAATATGACTTTTATCGGATGAAATGTGGAAAATGAATGCAACCATCAAAAAATATTTTCCATGAGTGTTTTGTTAAGTGTAATATAGCTTCATCTAGGAATTCCATTGTTAGCGGTCTTGTATATTGAAGTGGTGCATCTCTGATTTGATCGACTATTACCCAACCCTTGATTTCTTTACGATCAACATACTTAATGTCAAATTTGATGATAATCATAACCCATTTTTCCATTCGGCCTGTGAGAGTTGCCTTGTTTAATAGGTATTTCAATGGATCAATCTTTGAAATCAATTTTACTAAGTGTGCAAGCATGTAATATTTGAATTTTTGAGATGCAAAAATAATAGCGAGGAAAGCTTTATCAATGATTGCGTAGTTGAGTTCATAAGAGACCAAGGTTCTACTAATGTAGTATATTTCTCTTTCCTTCCCAATTTTGTCATGTTGTGCCAATAGAACTTTGAGAGACGTAGTTGTAGCTGAGATGTACAATAGCAATGGTTTTTCTTGAGTAGGTGCCATAAGTATGGGTAGATTTGCTAGATATTCCTTAATTTTTTGAAAAAATTTCTCACACATTTTATCCCATTTAAATGCCACCCCTTTATGTAATGCCTTGGTAAATGGTTGAGGTTTGTCTGGTAGTTGTGAGATGAATCTATGAATGGATTGGATCTTTCCTTGTAAATTTTTTATTTGAATGATGTTCTTTTGATGCATGCATGGGATGGTGGATCCAATTAATGACAATCCAAACCTTGCAACTTCAAAACAACACAACGAAATAACACAACAATACAATTATTTCAATAGATTTTCATTAACATGCCCAACTGTAAGGCCTTTCGGGTTAGGGCCAATTGTAATCAGAAAATAGTTCTGCAAGATCATCAAGATCCAATACAACTCTAGCTAGTTCAGCTCTGAAAACTATCAACAACTAATGGAAACCCTAAGGAAGATCTAAACTTATTCTCGCAAGCCACCAAGCAATCTCCTTGTCTCTAAGTGTGCAAACCACTAGCTCTGCTATTATAGACTATCAGACAACAATCTAATCTGCAAGATCCCACAGGAACTTTTCCATAACTTCACTAATCTACTACCCTCATATATACTTTCATGATCTCTCTGAGTCCTCTAAGTCATGCATCAACAACTACCCCAAACATCCTTTAAATACTAATCATCATCCACAAGTCGGTTGCATGAAACCGTTAACTCCTCCTAACAAATATTAAATATAATACAAGTTGGCTCTCAAATAGCCTTACAATAATTAAATCCAACATGTCAGCCTATAACAATAGCTACCAACAATAAATGCACCAAGTTGGCCCAACAAACCACACAAAACTCCAGTCAGTAAACTAGAACTACCGAGCACCAGAGAAACAACTGAGCACCAATGAAAAAATTGACCAAGCCAAGCAATGCAAGCATTATCAAGCACTAGTTCCATCAAGCACCAAAAGTCTCACTGAGTTCCTTCAGCGATTGAGCTTCCTTCAGTAATCGAGATCATCGATTAAGGCTGCAACCAAGTAACATCGGCCAAGAAACACACCACCATGCAGATTCATCGAGGACCAAGAATGCCCCTGCATCAGACACCCCAGGTTCAAAAAGATGTTCATATGTGAGAAGAACATCTTCCAGGATTCAGCACATAAATCCTGAACTGGTTCTTCACGTACAAGTCCTCCACCTTTTCACTTTGCATACTCTTCCACTTTAGCTTCCTCTGTCTCTTCAAGTCTTTCCTTGATAATACACATGTATGTTCTCCAAACTGATCATTCGTTCTCTCAGGATATACCAACTCAACTTGGCTACCAATACTCAGACTTCTCCTACCGAGTGTTGTATCTAGCAAAGGCATCGGGGAAAACTTCATGTCATCCTTCTCAACAGTAAACACATTCTTCACACAATCATATATAGCTCTGCAATCATATTGCCAAGGTCTACCGAGCAATATATGACAACTATTCATCTTCACAATATCACATAACACAAGATCCTTATACTGGCCAATATGAACATCAATAAAGCATTGTTCTCTTACTTCTAGAGCATGATCATCTTGCAACTAGCCAATCCCATAAGGATGTGGATGTCTCATCCTATTCAAACCATGTCCTTGACAACAAGGTTATCAATACTACCACTGCCAACAATAACATCACAAAGTTTACCTCTAGACTTGCATCAAGTCCTGAACAAGTTACTCCTCTGACAAGGTTCCTCCTTTGTACTAAGCAATGTTCACCAAAGTAGCAAGTTCTCAGATTTAGGTTCATTCTCAACATTTTCATTCACCACAATAGTTCATTAATCACCAAGAATTTTCTATGTGCACTCAAAAGAATGGTGTCCCTCTTCACCACAATTATAGCAAGTTCCTTTAAAGATAACTCTACCTATCTTCTTCTTCGGTTCTACAAGTTTTTGTTCATCTTCTGTAGTCATCAGTTTATCCTTCACCGAGTGATCAATCTTTTCCTTCCCTCGGGGATTATTATGTTGTTTCCTCTTCAACTTATCTTCTGCCTTCTAGCATACTAATAAGCACCTTCAACAGAATCAATCTTCAACATACCAAGCTCATCCTAAATATTGAATCTCAAACTATTCACATACCGAGCTACCTTTTCCTTACCAAGTTCTCTGTGTCCATACCAAATAGTAAGTTTGTAGAACTCTTTGGTATAATCTTCAAATGTCAAATCCTTCTATTTCAGATTCTACAACTTCTTAAACAAGTCAAGCTCATAGTCTGCAGGTATGAACTTAGCTTTCAACTTAGTCACCATCAACCTCCATTGATTGATCTTCATTTCACCTTCATCTTCTCTATCTCTTTGTAATTCTTTCCACCAAAGAGCAGCATGTCCTTTCAACTTTGTCTGTGCTAATCTCACCTGAAGAGGATCTTCAATTTCTTCTAGCTCAAAGAAATCTTCAAGTTCACCAATCTAATCAATCAAATTCTTGGGCTTCAATGTACCAGAGAAAGTAGGAACTTCCATTCAGTAATTATTACTTAACCGAGCTCCAGATCTAGGAAACTAAGCAGTTCTATCTTCACCAAATCTATCCCTTTGGTCATCACCACTAGATCCAACAGGTTCAAAGTCTTTAGTAGCTTCCTCATAACCATCCTTAGTACCAACATTTTGAGGTACACCAGCAACATCCCTCATGTTCTTAGCGACCATGTCATTCTTCATCAACTCCATCTTAGATCTGAAATCTGATTTCACCTTCTCTTTAATCCTAGATTCCACAGTATCACAGAGGTTTGCAATCACTCTAGGGTCCAATCTTCTCGGAGGCATCCTTAAAGATAAGAGAAACCCTTCGTAACAAACCCTACACTGACCACCTTGTGACAATCTCCAAGTTGTATGCAAGTCAGATCAGTCTGCCACCTTGCACAAACAACTAGGGCAAGATTCCACAAGTTCAGTTCTCTGGATCTACAACTCAGATCATACAATCTCTTCACCAACAAGATTAACTTCACAAGATCAACCTTGCTAGGTCAACCTTCACTCCACAAGATCAACTCAGCTCTGATACCACTTGACACAGGCATGGGATGGTGGATCCAATTAAGGACAGTCCAAACCTTGCAGCTTCAAAACAACATAGCGAAATAACACAACAATACAATTGTTTCAACATATTTTCATTAACATGCCCGACTGTAAGGCTCTCTGGGTTAGGGCCAATTACAATCAGAAAACACTTCTACAAGATCATCAAGATCCAATACAACTCCAACTAGTTCAGCTCTGAAAACTATCAACAACTGATGGAAACCCTAAGGTAGATCTAAACTTGTGCTTGTAAGCCACCAAGCAATCTCCTTGTCTCCAAGTGTGCAAACCACTAGCTCTACTATTATAAACTATCAGACAACAATTTGATCTGCAAGATGCCATAGGAACTTTTCCACAACTTCGCTAATATACTACCCTCAGAAATTCTTTCATGATCTCTCTGAGTCCTATAAGTCATGCATCAACAACTACCCCAAACACCCTTTAAATACTAATCATCAGCCACTAGTCGGCTAGATGAAACCATTAACTCCTCCTAAAAAATACTCAATGTAATACAAGTTAGCTCTCAAATAGCCTTACAATAATTAAATCCAACATGTCAACTTGTAACAATAGCTACCAACAATAAATGCACCAATTCAGCCCAACAAACCACACAGAACTCCAGTCAGTAAACCAAAACTACCGAGCACCAGAGAAACAACTGAGCACTAGTGAAATGACCGACCAAGCCAAGCAACACTAAGCAACATAGGCATTACTGAGCACCAGTTCCACTAAGCACCATAAGTCTCACCGAGTTTCTTCAGCAATTGAGCTTCCTTCAATAACCGAGACCATCAGTTAAGGTTGCAACTGAGTAACACCAGCCAAGAAACACACCACCATGCATATTCACCGAGGACCAAGAATGCCCCTACATCATCTTTGATGGTGGTGTCTCAATTATGGATTTTACCTTTATAGGTCCACCTCAATGCCATTTGCTAATACAATATATCCTATAAGCTTACCAGATGTTGCTCCAAAGGCTCACTTCTTTAGATTTAGTGTTATCTTGAATTGCTCCATTTTGTTGAAATTTTTTTCTAGATCAACTAGGTGTGTGGATCTTGTAATAGATTTATCTAGTGTGTTATCTACACAGTCTTCCATATTTTTATGCATCATGTCATGAAAAGTGGTGGTTATGGCCCTTTAATATGTAGCACCATCATTTTTTAGTTCGAAGGGCATAAAATTATAACAAAAGGTACCACAAGTACATGTGAAAGTTGTTTTCTCTTGATCTTTTGGTGTGATTTTGGTCTGGTTATATCTTGAGAGTCCATCCATTAGGGAGTACATCTCGTATCCATTTGTAAGGTCAGCAGTCATATCTATGTTTGGAAAAGTCATCTTTTTGACATGCTTGATTTAGATCTTTGAAGTCTGTACAAACCAGGATTGACTTATCTTG
This sequence comes from Chamaecyparis obtusa, assembly GCA_027943335.1. Lineage (NCBI taxonomy): Eukaryota > Viridiplantae > Streptophyta > Pinopsida > Cupressales > Cupressaceae > Chamaecyparis > Chamaecyparis obtusa. The sequence goes on from BSBK01009544.1 coordinate 1,625,871, forward strand.
TTAAGAAATAGGCACACTATTTAAAATCCATTTATCATAATCAATGCCCCTTATGAAACCATCTTTCAACAACTTTCCCAATTCATCCTTGACTAATAAGGTGACACAAGGATGCATTTTTCTTCATTTTTTCTTTACTAGTCTCACTTCTGGAGCTATAGACAGATGATGCATAATGACATATGTGTCCATTCCTGACATGTCTGAATATGACCAGGTTAAGTTGATCTTTCTATTCGTGAAGAAATGGGTGAATTTTTGTTTTAACTCTTCTAACAATGATTGTGCTAGTTGTATAAGATGAGGTGATTATGTTGTGCCCAAGTTGACCAATTTCATAGGCTCTATGAGCACTAAAGATCTTTCCTAGAAGTGGTTAGGTAGGATATCAATTTTCCCATCTTTCAGTGCCTCTTGGAGGTTTTCACCATTAGATACGTTATTTATTTTTACTATTTTGGGTTCCGACACTACCACAATGTGGTTTTCATCATCATACCTCTTTTTATTTTTTATTTTTTATTTTTCAACTGAGAAACTTCATGTCCTCCTCTTTCATGTTTGTGCTCATTACATTGGTTGAAGAAGGGATTGGTTTGATAATGTCTAGCTATAAATCCAAGGTGTAGTTAGTGGAAAAGGATGGTAAATTCATAGGCTCACTTGGGTCCAATTCAATTAGTTTGGGATGCTTCAAGGGAAAGGTCAGAGGGTTCTAAAGATAGCATTGTATTTTTGTGATCAACACTTTTGACCGGTAAGAGAAGGTCTAATATGTTACTCTTTAAAGAACTATCTATACTGGGAAGCATCCTAACATCTCTATTAGAGTCATTGTTGGTATTGTGTGAACCTAATCCACATGACCTAACATTAGAAACTTGACCCTCCTTGAGTATGATTCCCCTACCTAGATCGAATATGAATCTTGAAAGGAGCACATCAATAGATCTAAACACTGGTCTAGTTGTGACATCAGAATGTCTATCAACCTCTTTAAATTTTCCATTGGCATTTGATGAAAGGATTGTTGTAGACCTTGCATTTTATATTTCTCCCCATTCATGATGAGGTGTATACTTGTGTATCACATCCACTTCTATATCAATTGTAGCATCAAAGAGGGATTCAAATTCATATTCATGTGAATTAGTCTAACTATCCTTAGATCTATTCAATTAATGGGATAGGGTCATAGTTACTTCTTCTTCCTCCTCAACAAGGGTCTCTTCTTCTTGTTGTTATGCTTCTCATGGGTTTTTTTTTAGATACAAAAGTCTCTTCCTAACTAGCATAGTGAGGCATATAAAGAACATGGGTAACTATGACCAGATGCCCTTGGTGAGGATGTCTTTCCTCCTATCCATTGTTTGGATCAGCCCATTTCATTCTCTATTTGTTGGCGATCAAACTCCTGTTAAGTTATCAATGCTTCTTTGGTTAATTGATTCAGTTCGAAGGGATCTCTAGGTGGGTTTGAGATGTATGGTTCCCCTTGATAATCAAGATTCTCTACCTATATGAGTAGAAGCCTTTCAAATGTCATGGGTATTACCTCTTCTTCTTCCCCAGATTCATCATCAAAGTCATTAGCTCAATCAAATATGAGACCTTGTCTAGATGATGGGTTAAACCTTTGCTCATGATACCCCAACCCTGTTTTGTCATTTGAGCTCTAGAACTTCATATGTATTGGATCTATAAGTCCCTTGTCATTTTTTCCTATGGGTTCCTTTCCTTTATATCCCATTTGTATCATGAATTCATAACATTTCCCATATTTTTATGGGGATATCTTTGCATGTTTTACTTATTGGTCATGTTCTTCTTCTCTATATAGCCATGCAAGGACAAGTTTTTCCTTATTTTCTTGTTTAAGAGGTACACTAGATTTTACAAATTTAGTCCCTTCATGAATAGTTAAAAAAATTTCACTAGAGGGTTGAAAGGAAGTTGATGGTCTCCCTTAGGACCTTGGTGATGTAGGGAGATTCACCAAAAAACACTAGTACATTTGAGACCTTTTTCTAATGGAAGGTCATCTAAATTGGGATGGTTTATTGTCGATATAACAACACCACTTGACATCATAGTTTTGCAGTCAAAAAAATTGACGATTTCGATTGGAGTCATAATTACGATGACAGCGGACGTCGCAATAAGGGGTGCCAAGAAGGAAAACCTGGCATCAGACCTATTTGTGGCCATCCCAATTGTGACGGCTATCCGTCACAAAAAATAAAAATAACGGTGACCCATCAGAACATTTCGACGGGTTGCCATCGTTTGTAATTTGTTTGCCGACAGAGATGTTGTTAGTGTTGGAGATTTGCCAGCAGGCCAATACTGACTGTATGTTTTTCATTGATGACAACATATGGAAAATAGCATGCATGGAAGTCTTATGCAATAAGTTTTCAGTATTTATAGCATGGACATGATATCAGCACGATATCATGGGCACAGAGGTTAACTGTTAGTACAGATAGTTATATAGCAGCTGGTGTCAGCAGTGTTCCTGACAGAGTAACAGACAGTGTTCTGTGTATGGTTGTCTGTACAGTTATCATGGAGCCTTGCACACTTGGATATATGTTGAAGACATGTTATTAATGTTTCAATTATGGACACATAGTCTGATGATGAACACAAGTGAAGTTATGTAGTCGCTATTCACCAGTAGCAGTTTCCTATGTTTGTTCAGAAGAGCCAACAAAGATTTTATTGGTTCTTGAGTTGCACCTATCTTGAGGGTATGTACCATTGGAGTTAAGCTTGGAGAAGTGTTATTAATGTTTGGTTAAGAGTGCATGAGTTAATTCAGCTTACAGAGAAAGTTCCAGTTGTTTTGGTAGAGCCGACAGTGTGTAGCGTGTCTACATTTATTTTATTAGACAAGTCCCAAAATGAGTTGCATGCATAATAGAGCTGACAAAATATTTATTTGAGTTTTTTATAGTTTCTCTAATATGATTTCAAGATGGTTCTAACAGGCTGACTTGATTATATCATTTGGAGGAAAGATATTTATAGGTATTCATTTGTGATTGCTTGAGTGTGGTTCATGGTTGATTAAGCAGAGCAGAGCAAAGTGTACGAAGTGTTGAACCATCAGAAGAAGGTCTATGTGACCAAGTAAAGAACTTGTGCTATTCATTGGAACTAATCTAGATAATAGGTCAAAGCGCAATTCACCAAGATCCAGATATAGTGTGTATTTGTTATTCAGAAGGTTGTAGCCTTCACCCATTTGAGCAGTGAGCTCTCAGACAGTGCATCCTCTCCCCTAATAGGACAATTGTAAAAGACTCCTAACAGGGTCCGACCCTTGACCAGGTCTAATGTACTTAATATATTGTAAAGCTACTCCTAACAGGGTAAAGGATCTTCTAACAAGGATCATTATACACTAGTACAGAATATTAGTGGGTATCAAGTCCCATCGAGGTTTTTACCTATTTGGGTTTCCTCGTAACCAAAATATTGGTGTTGTGTTCAAGTGTATTTTCATTGTGTTTATGCTTTATGTTTAAGTATACTTAATTGGATAAAGAATTGAAACTTGTAGATAACTGATTCACCCACCCCCCCCTCTCTCAATTATCTCTTGGGACTATTCCTAACAATTGGTATCAGAGCCAAGTGCCTCGGAGAGAAATTTTAATAGCTTGAGGTTGATCAGATGGCATACTTCAGGAAAGAAAGTCCTAAGTTTGATGGAGAGAATTATCTTGATTGGAAGAACATGATGGTGACTCATTTGCAGTGCATTGCTTTTGAAGTTTTTAATGTAACTATCAAAGCAGCCAAGATTCCTACCTTAGAAGACCTTGCAAAAGATGATGCTACTGATGCACAAAAGGAATTGTTTCATCATAATGCTATTGCTAAAGAAGCCCTTATCAATGCCCTATCTGATGGTGAATTTTCAGAAGTAAAAAAGATAGATACAACCCATAAAATATGGAAACACCTAGAAGACATATTTGAAGGAGACAAACAAGCAAAGGATGCACACAGAAAGACATGGAAGAAAAGATACAATGCATTAGAGATGCTACCTAAAGAAAATATTAGAGCTTACAATCAGAGGATTAATGAAGCATTTGTTGGAATTAGGAACAATGGTGGAGAGATCTCAAAAGAAGACATTATGGATAAGTTAATGACTACTCTTACTCTAGAATATGAAAGCAAGATTAACATCCTTGATGAGACCATGCAGTTTAAATCAAATTTTAAGAGAGAGACCTTGATTAGAAAAATATCAGCTTTTGAGATTTCAAGATTGAAGACAGAACCAAAGAGTGAGACAACTTTCAAAGCAATAGTTCATGGTAAGAAATCTGCAAACACTTCTGGTAATTTTGATGATGATGATGAAGAGAAAACATTAGATGATTTTATTGCTATGATTGCCAAAAGAGAAAAGAAAGGAAAAGGAAAATATGAAGGTCAATTACCATTTAAATGCTTTTCATGTAATAAGATCAATCACTTTGCATCTAAGTGTCCCACTAGAGCTAAAAAATTCAAAAAGGATTACAAGCCTAAGTATTCTAAGGAATGCTACTATGTTGGAGATGGAGTTTTAGATGAAGAATCTGATGAAGAAGAAATTAGATTCATTGCTATTGTAGAAAAAATGAATAACAAGACAATTCATGTAGACAAGAAAGTGAATCAAGAACTAGCATTAATTTCACAAGCTGACATAAGGACAGATTAGATTATAAACAGTGGTTGTTCACATCACATGACCGGTGATAAAGGCAGGTTTGTTCATTTGGACAAATACAATGGCGGTATGGTCAAATTTGGAGACAACAATTGGTAGAGGAGTCATCACTTTGGATGGAAAGAACAGTATTGATGATGTTCTTTATGTTGATGGTTTGAAACATAACCTTCTCAATGTTGGATAGTTACTTGGAAAAGGCTATCAATTAGAGCTCAAAGATGAAAAATGCATCATTAACAACAAAGATGGTGTTATGATTGCATCAAGCACAAAGACAAGAGGTAATGTTTTTCAACTCAATTCAGAAGCAAGTTGGTTTGTTGCTAAAGTTGATGACAATTGATTATGGCATAAAAGACTATGTCATATCAATTTTGATAACATAGTAAAGATAAGTAATATTAAGGTAGTAAGAGATCTACCTAGCATAGCAAAGCCAGTTGATACTATATGCAGGGAATGTTTGATGGGGAAGCATGTGAGAAATTCATTCAAGAGCAAGCAAAATTCAGCAAAGAACAAGTTAGATCTGATTCATACAGACCTATGTGGTCCAACTCAAACAAGATCATACTATGGTGAAAGGTATTTCATTTTGTTTTTTGATGATTATACTAGGATGATGTGGGTTGCATTCTTAAAAGATAAGTCAGAAGCTTTTGAGAAGTTCAAAATATTCAAAGCTAAGGTTGAGAATGAATTTGGACTAAAGATAAAATGTCTAAGATCAAATAGAGGAGGAGAATTCACTTTTGATAGATTCTATGAGTACTGCAAATAACATGGCATAAAAATATAGTTAAGTGTACCTAGAACCCCTCAGCAAAATGGAATTGCAAAAAGAAGGAATAGGATCATTCTTGATACAACGCACATCATTATGATAGAAGGAAAAGTTGCACACACCTATTGGAGAGATGTGGTCAATACAACAGTCTATACCATCAATAGAATTCAATTAAGGCTTGGTGCTGACAAAGAACCATATGAACTATGGTTTAGTAATGTTCCCACAGTAAAATACTTCAGAATATTTGGAAGCAAGTGCTACATCAAGAGGGATGAAGTAGTAGGCAAGTTTGATGCAAGAAGTGATGAAGGTATTTTTCTTGGTTACTCTACTAAAAGTAAAGCCTATAGATGTTTTAATTTAAGATTGAAGAAGATCATTGAAAGTGCTCATGTAAAGATTGATGAAAAGTTTATGATTCAAAAAAGATATCATGACTACTCACCCATGATTGAGGAAGAACCTAGACCCTCCACTAGTGAGACAATTATTGAAGAAATGTTTGACAATATTAATGTATTATTCAATGACCCCGAGATAAGTGAAGAAAATACTCCTAAGGCTGATGAATCAACATCACCTAAAGTTCCAAAGTTTACATCAAGAAATCATTCCAAGGTAGACATCATTAGAGATCAAAGCGGCAAAGTCTTAACAAGATCACAAGCAAAGAACTCAGCTAGTAGTGAAGCGGTATGTTTACTATCTCAGATTGAACCTTTAAGTGTTGAAGATGCATGTAATGATTCAGATTGGCAAGATGCTATGAAAGCAGAACTTGATCAGATTATTAAGAATGACACTTGGGAACTAGTCCTAAGACCTAGTGATAAGAATGTGATTGGAACAAAGTGGATATTCATAAACAAGATGAATGAAGATGGTACAGTAGTAAGAAATAAAGCAAGATTAGTATGTAAGGGATATGCTCAAAGAGAAGGCATTGATTATTTAGACACATTTGCACCTATGAGCAAATTAGAAGCTATTAAGTTGTTTCTAGCCTATGTTATAGTTAAAAACTTCAAAGTTTATCAGATGGATGTCAAGCCAGCATTCCTGAATGGAGATTTGAAAGAAGAAGTATACATTGAGCAGCCTAAAGGATTCACCTTATCAAACAGACCTGATATGGTATGTAGATTAAAGAAAGCCCTCTATGGACTTAAGCAAGCCCCTAGAGCATGGTATGAGAGACTAGATGGATACTTAATAAAGATTGGATTCAAGAAAGGAACAACAAATTGTAATCTATTCATTAGAGAGACATCTAAAGGTTTACTACTTATAGCTATATTTGTTGATGACATTATCTTTGGAGGTAATGACAAACTCAGTGCTGAATTTGCCAAAGAAATGCAGAATGAGTTTGAGATGAGTATGATTGGTCCTATTAAGTACTTTTTGGGACTAAATGTGCAATAGACAAAAAAAGGGATTTTCATTAATCAATCAAAGTATATGAAGAGATACTGAAGAAATTCAAGATGGATGATTGCAAGCTAGTAGGAACTCCTATGATCAGTAGATGTTGTATTACAAAAGAAGATGACTCACCAATAGTAGATATAACATTGTATAAGTCTATGATTGGTAAACTCATATATCTTACTCAAACTAGACCTGATATTTCCAATGCAGTTGGTATAGTTGGAAGATTTGCAGCAGAGCCTAAACAAAGTCACCTCATGGCAATAAAGAGAATATTTAGATACTTGCAGGGCACTATAGATTATGGTCTATGGTATCCTAATTTAGAAAATGTTGAGCTTCATGTGTACATTGATGTAGATTGGGCAGGATGTGTTGATGACAGAAAGAGTACTTCATGTGGAGTAGTGTTTCTTGGTGATAGACTTGTCACTTGGACAAGCAAGAAACAAAATTGTATTTCTCAGTCAACAGCAAAAGCGGAGCATGTTGTAGTAGCCTTGAATTGTTCTACAATTGTTTGGATCAAGCAGATGATAAAAGATTTTGGAATACAGATTGATTATCCTATTGTTATTCACTGTGATAACACTAGCACTATCAATATGTCAAAGAACCCTATGATGCATGCAAAGACAAAACACATAGAGATCAAGTATCACTTCCTAAGAGAGAAAGTGGCAGAGAAAGAAGTCAAGTTGAACTATGTGAGTACTAAAGATCAGTTGGCAAATATATTCACAAAGACCTTGCCTAAGGATACTTTTGAGTATCTCAGGGAGAAGTTGGGAGTCATTCCCTTCCCTGATTCTACTTAGAAAAAGAAGGAAAAGCATTAGTCCTCAGGGACTGGTGGAAGGTTGACTACTCTACCTCAGGAGTAGTACCAATGCTTAAAATGAATGGCGCCCTTTTCCATTGATGTCAAAGGGGGATTATATATAGAGTCATGAAAAACTAGAAATAAAAAGAGGAGTAATATACTAAGGGGGAGCAACATTCAGTTATGACAGCAGTACAGTTGAGGAAATGGAGAATATTAGAAAATACTGCAGCAAATGGAGGATTCATCTTTGGGGGAGTTTTGAAGAGGAAATGGAGAATGTTATAATAGAATTTTTCATTTGGGTTGGTGGTGATTTTTCATTCCACATGTTGCCATCAATGCCAAAGGGGGAGATTGTTGGAGATTTGCCAGCAGGCCAATACTGACTATATGTTTGTCATTGATCACAACATATGGAAAGTAGCATGCATGGAAGTCTTATGTAGTAAGCTTTCAATATTTATACATTGGACATGATATCAGCATGATATCATGGGCGCAAAGGTTAACTGTTAGTACAAATAGTTATATAGCAGCTAGTGTCAACAATGTTCCTGACAGAGTAACAGATAGTGTTATGTGTATGGTTGTTCGTACAATTATCATGGAGCCTTGCACACTTAGATATATGTTGAAGATATGTTATTAATTTTTTAGTTATAGATGCATATTCTGATGATGAATGTAGGTGAAGTTATGTAGTCGCTATTCGCCAGGTAGCAGTTTCCTATGTTTGTTCAAAAGAGTCGACATAGATTTATTGGTTCTTGAGTTGTGCCTATCTTGAGGGTATGCACCCTTGGATTTAATCTTGGAGAAGTTTTATTAATGTTTGGCTAAGAGCGCATGAGTTAATTCAGCTTACATAGAAAGTTCCAGTTGTTTTGGTAGAGCCGACAATGTGTAGCGTGCGTCTACATTTATTTTATTAGACAGGTCCCGGAATGAGTTGTGTGCATAATAGAGATGACAGAATGTTTATTTGGGTTTGTTATAGTTTCTCTAATATGATTTCAAGATGGTTCTAACAGGACAACTTGATTATATCATTTGGAGGAAAGATATCTATAGGCAGTCATTTGTGATTGCTTGAGTGTGGTTCATGGTTGATTAAGCAGAGCAGAGTAGAGTGTGCGAAGTGTTGAACCATGAAAAGAAGGTCTATGTGACCAAGTAAAGTACTTGTGCTATTCATTGGAACTGATCTAGACAAAAGGTCAAAGCGCAGTTCACCAATATCCAGATATAGTGTGTATCTGTTATTCAGAAGGTTGTAGCCTTTGCCCATTTGAGAAGTGAGCTCTCGGATAGTGCGTCCTCTCCCCTAATAGGGACAATTGTAAAAGACTCCTAACAGGGTCTGACCCTTGACCAGGTCTATTGTACTTAATATATTGTAAAGCTACTCCTAACAGGGTAAAGGATCTTCTAACAAGGATCATTATACACTAGTACAAAATATTAGTGGGTATCAAGTCCCACCAGGGTTTTTACCTATTTGGGTTTCCCCATAACCAAAATATTAGTGTTGTGTTCAAGTGTTCTTTCATTATGTTTATGCTTTATGTTTAAGTATACTTAATTGGATAAAGAATTGAAACTTGTAGATAACTGATTCACCCCTCCCTCTCAGTTATCTCTTGGGACTATTCCTAATAGTTAGTGTGACATATATCCGTCAGAAAAGTGCAACATATATACATCATTTGTAATTTTTAACGATAGCTATGATGTGCATGCGACAGAGAACCATCAAAATTTTACGACAGCTATTCGTCATTTATAGTTTTTTACTGACAATGATGTTGTACATGCGATGACTAGATGTCGGATTGTTTCGATAGATAACTATCATTGTTTTATGGCCATCACAATTGCAACGCAAATATATATATATATATATATATATATATATATATATATATATATATATATATATATATATATATATATATATATATATATATATATATATATATATATATATATATATATATATATATATATATATATATATATATATATATATATATATATATATATATATATATATATATATATATATATTTATCGATCAGGTTGGTATCGATTCAGAAGGGTGTTCTTGCAAATCTGGTTCCTACTCATGATTTGGTCATGGATCATTCAAAGATGACTTTGTAGTAGATTTGGTAGCGGCTCGTGAATTATTGAGTTAGATGTGATGGCTTGGGAGAAGTATTATTCTTGGTGAATCGAGCTGAGAGACAGATTACAGAAAGTGGGTCATTTGATGTGACTTATGAGACATTGGATGCCTCTTCACAGAGGGTTCATGGTGCAGTCTATGATGTTTCTTTGCGACTGGGTTCTTGGCAGATATCTGTTGATTTGGTAGCCATTAAGATGGATCGATATATATTTTTTGTATGTGGATTGGAATCTTAAATTATTGAGCTTCTCTTTGTTTCGAGAATAGTTTAACATTCTCTACTGAACAGGGTCAACTGCGTGAAGGTGGAAGCTCATCTGACCCCTCCTAGGAGCCTCTTATGACCCTTTACGACATTTTAAGACCTCTAAGATGTATTCTTAGGGATTGTAAAGGGTCGTAAAGGGTCATAAGGGGTCCTGGGACACAACAGTTGAGAAACATAAATGTAGGCATCATGGTCACAATTTTTTGGAAACACAACATAATTGAGTGGTATACCCAGACATGTTGCATCGTCTAAGTATACCATTCAATTATGTTGTGTCTCCAAAAACTTGTGACCATGATGCCTGCATTTATGTTTCTTAGCTATTATGATATCTACATTTATGTTTCTCATTTGTCATGTTTATGTGCACATTCTTTATGTGTATCTACTAGAAATTCTATAAAAAAAATCAGTATCTACAATAGCTCTTTGTTAACTGTATCATCTTAAAATGGAAGCACTTCCATGGTAAGAATGTTTAGCCCTCTGAGTAAGTGGTTTGGGATCATGTTGAGTGCCTTGAATGGATACTCAACTTGGATCTAGTTTTTCCCCTATTCTGCCCCATTTTCCACTTCTTCCTAGCATTTTCCTGGCATCTTGGACTATGAACCTGAGATTCTTGACCTCAAGGTCAAGGTCGACCTTTTAGGTCAAATTTGACCTCGACCCTAACCTGGTTAGGATCAACCTCGATCCTGACCTGGTCAGGAACAACCTCATCCTTGACCCTAGGGTCCGGGATCTTCGGGGTTAGCTTCCAGTTTCGGGGTTTCATCAAAATCTTGTCTTTTCCCTCTTCAGGGCCACTATTTCTCGGATTAAGTGTCGAATTCTCAAATTAATATTTGAGGTGGACCTTTCTCAATATTTGTATAGGATTCCTAATTTATTATTGGAGATTAGCTTTTCTTGAGTTTTGTGCCTAATGCTCAAATTAACTTTGGGGTTGGCCTTACCTCGAATTTTGTAACAAGGCTCTTAAATAATTATTTTATTTCTATATTAAGGGTGGTCCCCTCCTAGAGTTTTGTGTCAAGAATTTAATTTAATTTCCTCTCCATGTGCACCTCTCTAGAGTTTTGTGCCATGGGCCCTTAATTATTGTTTTCTACGAGGTCCCTTTTGTGCCCTAGATCACTATAAAAGGGAGCCTTCCTCTCTCATATTCTCCATCAAGTTTTGCAATCAAGCATCACATCTCACAATCTTTCAAGCTCTCAAGTGTAAGAAACAAAGAAGATCAAGCATTCAAGCATTCAAGCATTCAATTCATCAAGGAGATCCATTAGTAGCCATTGAAGGATTCAAGCTCTATGGAGGTCTCTTGTTGAAGATTCCTCCATTTCCATTCAAGCCTCTTCCAAATTCAAGATCCATTCAAGATTAGTGTTGAAGATCTAAAGACAATTGATTGGAGACATCCTACATTCATCCATTCTTATGGATTCAAGGATTCAAATCCTCCACAAGGGTTTCAACTCAAGCAAGGTGAATTGTTCCATTCACTTTGTTTATTCCAGCAATTTCAATTCAATTTCAAGGTTAATTCCTAAATTGGGGTTTGACTAAGGCAAACCCCTTCCTCCCAACAAATAAAGCCATTTTTCTTGTAGGTACAAGTGCAGAATTTTGGATTTGAGATCGGATTTGGATACCCTTTTCGGTGAACTTCCGAGATTTGCGAACAAAGTCAAAATCGACCTTCAGAATAAAAATGTAGCCTTTGACCTTTTATGAGGGTCAAAGTCGACCTAATCTCATCTTAGAAAAATATTTCTGGGTTTTGTAGATCTCGCAGTTTTGGTTCAAAAAAGGGAGAATCAATAGTTTTTGAGATCATTTGACAGGGTTTTTAGCCGATTCTTTTTCGAAGGTAAGTAACTTTATTTCTTCATTTCAATATTAATCATCTACATTTACTTTCCATATCAATACAATTTCATGTAAGTGTAAAATATTAGTTTTGCGGTCTCTTTTATGTGCAAACCATTGTTCTAGGACCTCATCCACATTTTATCCTTTACATTTTGGTGAACCCGACGCACTTACCCTCCTTTTTTTTATGGATTTAGATGCTCTATTGTGTTAGATCTTCCTTTGTATTCCCTTGTGTGTTCACCTTCATTATACATTTTGGTGAACCCGACGCACTTACCCTCCTTTCTTTTGTGGATTTAGATGCTCTATTGTGTTAGATATTCCTTTGTATTCCCTTGTGTGTTCACCTTCATTATACATTTTGGTGAACTCGACACACTTACCCTCCTTTCTTTTGTGGATTTAGATGCTCTATTGTGTTAGATCTTCCTTTTTATTCCCTTGTGTGTTCACCTTCATTATACATTTTGGTTAACCCAACACACTTACCCTCCTTTCTTTTGTGGATTTAGATGCTTTATTATGTTAGATCTTCCTTTGTATTCCCTTGTGTGTTCACCTTCACTTTACATTTTGGTGAACCCGTTTACGACAACTCTTTCTTTTTTGGTGTTAGATTGGCATTTTGTGTTAGATCTTACAATAAGAGTAGATTTATTTTATGCTCTTGCATCTATATTTCAAAAATACAAAAAAATTGCAAAATTTCTTAAAAAATACAAAAATATTTACATTACTTTGTGGAATTAGATGCCCTGTTGTGTTTGATTTCCTTTTTCATATCTAGATCTATTTTATATGCATTTCCTTATTCATTATAATGATGCATAAGTTGTTTCAAGTGTTTTTCAAATGCCTTATGGATAGGGATGATAATCCTCCTATTTGGGATGAACCTTTAGATTTGGATATTGATTATTCTCTTCCTTATGAAGCCATTGTGAATGACTCTACCTTTTGGGATGAACCCTTGGATAAAGACATTGATTTATCCCCTCCTCATGAAGAATCTTTGATACAAGAGGGTGATTTATTAATGGATGACATATTCATACATGATGATAACTCTTTTTCTACAACACATTCCCTTTATGCAGACATTTTAGTGAAAGAAGATGATATTATAGATGCTTTACCTCCATTTGAGATTCCTTCTAGTGATGAGGCATTAGTGGAGAATGATATGAATTCCCTTAATACTCAACCTTTTAGTGATGATCCTATGGAGAATCAAGATCTTACCTCATCTCCTCCTAGGATGTCCTCTTTTCTTCCTTCTTGTGAATCTTTTTGTAGTGTTGAGACAACTAAAATGGTTTATCCTAAACCCTTGTTAATTGTCAAAGGTTGTCCTCACATTGCTATCAAAGGAAAACCTATGGAGTCTTTTAATGATCAAGATTAAATAGCTCACACATATTGTACAAGGAATAACCCTCAACCTAATCCAGTGGTTTCTACTTCTTTTCCACCTTCTCAACCCATTCTTCCTCCTCCACCTCATCTTCCTAACATGGAGTATGATTTGATAAACCAATTGCAAAATACTCCTGCCAAGATTTCTTTATGGGAGCTTCTTCAAACTTCACCTACCTACTATGAAGCATTGCAAAAAGCTCTAGCAACTCTTCCTACTCCACCTCCTAATCAAGAGAACATCAATAACTTCTTACAATGCATGCATGCTACCCCGGGTCCTCCTGACATTGTTTTTACTCAAAAGGATTTACCCTCTAAAGAAGTTCAAAATCAGTATGATGCTCTTATGGTTGTTGTTTCTATAAATAAAAGTATCATTCGTAGGAACTTGATTGATAATGGATCTGGGCTTAATGTTTGTGGCATGGACATGCTCAAAGCAATTAATGCTGATCTTTCAACTATTCAACTTGACAATGTTCCTATACGTGGCTTTGATAACATTGCTAAGAACACTTTAGGCATCATTACCTTACCTATCAAAGTAGGACTGGTTATCCTGAATACACCTATTCATGTTATACCTGGACCTCTCAATTATAACCTTCTTTTGGGTCAACCTTGGTTGCATGAGATGCATGTTGTTTATACATAACAACAAGATGTATTCGCTTCATGCAGATGATGCACCTAATCCTTGTCTGAATATTCAAACTCACACTACTCCTACTCCTAATAGTAATCCTCCTTCCTCTAATGCTCTTCCTGATGATGCTTGGGAAGCCTTGGATTTTAATCCTACCTTTATTGGAGAGTATAAAGTTAATGATCTTGATTTTATGAAGAAACAAAGAGAGTTTGAACAACGAGTTTTTTTTCTATTGAATATATAGAGTCAACTGGTTACAAAAGAGTCTAGCTGTCACATCTTACATTAGTATGGATAGTACTTGTATAAAATATTACATCAGTATAGACAGTATAATAGATATACTAGTCTGGATATAATAATTACATTGGAGCCAAAAAAATACTTATAATCAAAATTGGAAATCACAAGATCACATCAGGACCTATTAGCCCCATCCTTCCTCTTATTCATGTTCTTCCCTATGGCTGTGTTCATTGGATCTCCAATGATCTTCATTTCTAGTATTAGCTTCACCTTCAATGTAATCATTTATTGTATTTTCTCATGTATCTCTTTCACTGATGTTTTGTATTGCCAAAATATTTTGCTCATTAGAAATCATTGTATTACTGACAGAACGTTCATTGAATCTTTTCTCTCCTAAGTGTACCAACTTAGGATCATTTACAGTTTGAATATCTTTAGCAAATAGAATAGTATCTCCTTCTTTCATCAAGCTTTGGAATCTCTCCTTCAAAATCTGTATAGTGGCAGTAACCTGAGACATAATAGTAAAATGTGTGAGTTTATAATTAAACTCAGTAAGGTCTCTTTTCTTATCCTAGAAAATCTCTTCATTCCTCTGCTTCCAAATAAACCAAAGAACTTCAGTAGTAAGAGTGATCCAAAAATCATTAAGTTTACAATCAAAATTGTCAACATACCCCACCAAAATTTCATGCCAGGATAGGTCAGACTCAAAATATCTCATAGCATCAAAGCCAAAGAAAGAAGACCAAAATTTAACAACCTATGGACATTTAAAAAATAAGTACTTAAAAGACTTAGCATAATTACAAACAGAGCAAAAAATGGTGTTTCTAGACCCTTGGGACACATTAAGTAACCAATAGCATGCTTTTTCAATAGAAAAATCCATTTAAAACAGACCTTTTTGGGCTCTACATGAGAATGCCATAACAGTTCAAAAATTAAATGCCACTTATTGCTAGACCAGTTCAAGCCCCAGACTTGGTTAATTTCATTAATGATTTTATTATTGTCAAACATCATACTATAAATTTGTTTGCAGGAAAAATTCTCCAGGGTGTTACCATCCTTCCATTTAATATACTCGAGATTCTACCAAGAGGAGATGCATTTACCCGGGAACCAATTACCCACAGCTTTAGCAATGAGTGTGTATGTTTTCTTCTGAGAGGAAGGAATGTCAAATTTGCTGCTCAATTCTACCCAGGAGGAGAGCCTGTTGCTAACCATAATATCACCTAGGAGGGAAATTCCTTTATTATTCCAACTTCTTACAGAACAACACTGTGTGAGAGCAAGTGGTTTATCATTTAGATAAATCCCCCACCAGATGGATCTGTCAATGACAAAGAAATATGGGTTTCTCCCTACAACACTTCTGGAACATAGAAATGGTTTAATGTCTTTCCAAGCCTTCCATAGAGCAGAGAATATCCTAGAGCCAAAAAAATTCACTTCAAAGTCTCCTAGCAGTTTGTCCAGGAACAGGATATTATTCCAAGTTTTGCCTTTCTTAATTACTGACCTTCCAATATTGTTTCTGATTAAGACTTTCCAAGGCTCATTACCATTTATGGCTTTAATAAGCCACTTAGAGATTAATACCCTTCCTCTTTTTTTCAGATCTTTAATTCCCATGCCACCCTGCACTTTTGGGGTACATCACCACTCCCACTTGACATTATGCCTCTTCCTATTGCCAATACCATCAGACCAAAGGGCATCCCTCAGGATCTTCTCAAGCTTATTCATTTGAGAATTAGTAAATAGCCATGTGGAAGCATAGTATATTGCATGTGAAGATAAAACTTTATGTACTATCTACAGTCTTCCAGCTAAAGAGAGCATATGAGTTTGCCATTTTAGGTGTTTCTTTTCAATTTTCTTATAAATCCAATTCCACATATCATTTAAAGAGGGGTCAAGGGAAAACATAATCCTCAAATATCTGACAATAATATGAGGACCCGACCACTGCCATCCTTTCCCTCCTAACCAAGTGGGAGGGGTGTTGTCCCATCCAAGAACAATAGATTTGTGTGGGGCTATTTTGGCACTAGATGCTTTGCAAAATAATTGAATTATGTATACCACTCTGTCAAAGTTTTTCTCAGAAAGATCAACAAAAAGAGTTGTATCATCTACAAACTATTCAATAAGAAGGTCTTCATTATTGGGTAAAGAGAGACCTTTAATAGGGGGACCAAATTCAGTGGCCTTGAGAATATAAGTCATGGCATTTGGAACAATAACATAAAGAGCGGGGGCTAAAGGGAATCCCTGTCTAATAGATCTCCCTAGGGGGATAGACTCAGAGATCTCACCATTAATCTCAATGCTAGTATTAGAATCTTTAAACAAAATCTTGACCCAACTACAAAAATATTCAGGAAACCCAAACTGCTTAAGCATGGCAATAACAAATTGCCATTCAATTCTATCATAGGCCTTCTCAAAGTCTAGAAGGATCATAGCCACATTCTGTTTGTTAGCTTTTGCCCAATGCATTCCTTCCCAGTTGGTAATAAGAATTTCAAGAATAAACCTTCCTTTGATGAATCATGTCTGAGTCAATGAGATAATGTCATTTAAGACCTTAGCAATTCTGTTAGCCAACAATTTAGCAATGATTTTATAAGATATGTTTAAGAGGGTAATTGGCCTCCAATTCTTCACTTGTGTTTTATCTCCTTCTTTAGGAAGAAGCTTAACTAATCCTATGTTGATCTTATCACCTAGAGTCCCATTCTCAAAAGAAAATTGATAAACTTCAAATAGTTCATTAGAAATCCACTCTTTGTTTGTTTTATATAACTCACCAGTAAGCCATCTATCCCAGGGGACTTGTCATTATCCAATGAAGAAATGGCATCCTCAATTTCATGGATAGAGATCTCTTTTCCTAGCATGTCTCTCTGTTCTCTAGTAATTTTAGATGGGATAATACTTATGCACTGCTTCATACATAACTAACTGCCTTCATCATGTTCAGAGGTAAATAGGTTTTTATAAAATTCAACAAATGCAGACATGATCTACTCATTGTTGGTGTTGATTCCTCCTTCTGTTTGGATACCCTTAATCTCCTCTCTACATTGTTTTTCCCTGATAATGTTAAGAAATACTTAGATCCCCTATCTCCCTCTTTTATCCAGTTAGCTTTAGCTCTAATTTTCTGGCCCTGAATCTTGTACTATTGTATAACTCTTAATTTACCTTTGGTATCATAGAGTTTCTTTTCTAAATTCTCATCACTTCCTTTACCCTGTAACTCTGTCTCAATGTCTAACAAATTGGAATTGAGGCTTTTTTTTTCCTGATTTCTATCCTTAGCTTCCTTTGTACCAATAGTTTGAAACAATTTCCTCCAAGACTCAACTAATTGTTCCCATTTCTCAATAGGAGAGGCTTTAGTAATATGGTATTTGGAAAGAACAATGACCATCCGGAGGGCATCCAGATTATCTTGATTGTTTAAAAGAGTAGTATTGAGTTTGAACAAGGGTTTCTTGTAGCAATTTTCATCTTGATTTTCCTCCTTCTTAACACAAATACATACACTTATAAGGGAGTGATCTGACATGCTAGCAGAGACAACATTAATAGGATAGTGGCCAATCTTGTGGATAATCTTCACTTCAAGTTTATTCATATAAACCCTATCAAGTCTACAATAAATTCTAGCTTTATTAGCTTGATTGTTACACCAGGTAAACCAAACTCCTTCATGACCTCCTTTGAGCCCAGTCATGGGGTCATTAATGCCAAAGATTCTCTTAAATCTAGTCCAAAAGAATTGCTCATTGCTTTTCAATTCAATTTTTCCACCTCCTATTTTATCCTTAGGGCATTCAATCATATTGAAGTCCCCGACATAGATCCATTTTTCCTTAGGGAGGTTAGTAGCAAGCCATTCCCACAGTTTAGACCTTTCTCTATAATCATTAGAAGCATAAATATTGCAAATGCCTATCTCACTATCTTCATGTTTAATGATGATCCACAATGCCCTATTACAAGGAGATATCCCATTGCCCAAAATTTCCTCTTCCCAAGAAAATTTTATCAAAATGGCAACACCTCCCTTACCTCTGTCATGGTTCAAATAAAAGCATTTGGCGCTGCCCCAAATGAACTTCAATAGATTGAAGGCCTGATATCCAATAGTTTTTATTTCTTGAAGACAAACAATATCTTTCCCTATTAGACTATTACACCATCTCTTGGTGATATACTTTCTATATGACATTTCCAAACCTCTAACATTCCAACTATGAATCTGTACTTTCATGATTAACATTTAAAGGGAGGATTGATCTTGCATAACCTGGAGAAACAATTTGGGATATCGTTTCCTTTTGACTTATTAGTTTTTTCCTTATTTTTTAGATTGTTACTTCTATCATATGTTTTCCTTTTCTTCTTCTTGGAAATTACCTCAGTGAAGCCTTCACAACTAATACTAGCCTCCTCCATTGTTTCGACCTCTGAGGGTATCTCACTGCTTTGTGGAGAAGGATTGTCTAGGGGAGGGGTATTTCTATGTTCCAAAGGTGATGTAGGGATAGTGAAAGGGTTCCCCTCCTAGGCACCAACTTTAAATTTTTCAAGAGCGATCTGCTGAGCATTTTTCTTGCCACTGATGCCATCATTGCTAGACCTAGGCACTGAGATGTACAAGGGAGCCGAGGGATTTTTCTGGCTCAGTATGGAGGCAGCAGTGGGTCTAACTTCATACTCCCCTTAAAACAGAGGATTATTCAAAGTCATGAAACCATCAACTTGAGTGTCAACAGTGTTCGAGACCGGGGCAAAATTGTTCTTATTTCTCTCGGTACTGGTAGGCTAGAAATCCTTAGAAATATTCTTGAGCAAGGGACATTCTTTTTTACTATGCTCATTACATTTGCAATGAAAGCAAGCACCAATGTCTCCTAATTTATTGATTTTCCAAACATACGAATCACCATCAAACATAATAGAGATATTCTCCGAGAATGGGGTACCAGGGCTCGGGGTAAGAAGGACATGGGCATTAAGATGCGGCAAGGTGATTTTTGTTTCTTCAATCTGTAGTACAGACCTGATGGGTTTAAGAATATGAGAAAGAAAAGGCCAAAATTCAGGCTGAACCCCTAGGATTTCTAACCAGAATGGAGAGGCTTGGGAAACTACATCCTCTATTTTCCCTTTAGGGGACCATGGAAGGGCTCTGAACATTGTTTTCCCAACATTCCAAAAACTCTTGCTCAAGACTTTCTCCTGCATAGCATGATTCTTAAAGAAGACAACAAATAGACCTTTCTGTATCATTCTACTAAAACTAACAACAATGCCAAGTTTCTTTCCCCACACATTGTTAATCCAATCATCTAAAAATTTATGCATAGGAAGAAACTTCACATCCATGCACACAAAGAAAACTACAATATTCTTGAGTCTAGTCTGTTCACCCTTAATAGCATTCACCATATCAATATTCGAAGCAAGGGCATCACTGGAACTACCTAAACCAAAAGTGAAAGCTCATCTATCTCCATTGGGTTTTCTTCCTCAAGCGATATCCTCCTCTCCTAAAATGCATTTGAAACATGCAATGACAGGACATTTGGTTGCATTACCTTCAGCCATCACTGATTTAAATGAAGGTTTAACTCCACCCGCACCACAAAAATCATTAACACCGTCATTCCTTGTCGTGGGTTCATTCATCTTTTCTTGGCAATTATGAGGACCATCCTTCCCTTGATCTCCTATGACATCATCCATGGAAAGAACCCCACCCATGAGCTGAACAACTAAGCCCTAAGTGACAAAAAACTAAGAACAAATAGCATACACAGGAGCCCAAACAAGAGAAAAACAAAGCCACGAAACCAAAACCACAACAAAAATAAAGGAAAAAAAAGCAATAATAATAAACATAGGCAATAGCCGGTGACACAGAGATGGACAAGACAACTTGCACAGGGAGTGCTCATAGGCAGGACATGCACATAGGAAAATGTGCCCACTTGCAGAGCACTCAATCTCTCCCTCTATTCAAAACCCTATCCTTGAACAATGAGTTTTTACTTCTAAAACCCTTTGTAATAACTTTTTCGTTGCTTCTACCCACAATGAAACTATCAAACCTACTAATGATGACATAGTGACTACTGAAGTTCCATTGACTCCTTCTGATATGGCTTCTTGTTATGGTCCTAGTTATCATTTCCTTGTTAAACAAGGATTTAATGCTCAAGGATGTGGTAAACATAAACAGGGAATTCAAATTCCCTTAAACACTGGGGGGCATGAGCATTCTTATGGATTGGGATTTAGTCCTCAACAACAAATCAATGTTAACAACATCTCAAATAACACTTCAAAACATGATGAAACTATTAAGGAATTTGACCAAGAAGTTCTTTTCCCTAAACTCCTTCATGCTAAGATGATTACTAGACCTAAGCGCAAAAAGAAACATAGTCCACACTTGAAGACTCTTCCTTTTTGTTTATATCATAGATTTCATGATCACTCTACTAATGAATGTCAAGCTTTACATTATAAGATTAGGAAGCTCATTGATAGTAATGTTATTTATATATCATGTGGCAATGAGTTGTATTTCAACCCTATTTTCTCTAAACAACATTCATGTTCCTATTATGGAGCTCCACATTATGTAAACAATGTTAGCCTAATCCTTGAGGGTTCATTGTCTTGTATAGTGTTGCGAGTGATATAGTAGGTCCCCTTCCATCCTTGTTCTTACACTTGGGGGGAAAGGATGTCATCTCCTTCATTTCTGTCTTTCTAGGATTCACCTCTTTCCTTGGTTAAGTAGTATTTATCTATTATGTGATATCCGATCATACATGAAAATTTTGGTTTGCATTGAAGATTTTTTTCCTTGATCACAACCAATTTCATTGTTTGACATTGGGTTTCCATGGTGGATAAATCTCTCACATTGGAAGCTGAACAATGTGCTATCCCTCACAAGGGTTACTTTTTCACTTCTTGCATGATATCTCTTTGCATTCGTCCCTTCCATGGCCTCATAGGAGTTGTGACCTTCTTGGCTTGGACTGGGTGTTGTCTAAGGATATTGTCTTGATGTTGAAGAGGGCTTTATCCTTGTTATTTTCTTTCCTTAACATGTCAAAATAGTATGTTTTTGCCATATTAAGGAGGGGGCATATATACGACCTCCCTTGCTCTATATTATGTATTTTTGTTCTAACCTTTTTTTTTTGCAGCATGCTAAATCTCAGAAGGTAATGCACATAAGTTGCTAAATCCTGAAGGGACACACATTTCCAATTTCAAATATGCTAAATCTTGGAAGGTAACGCACATAAGTTGCTAAATCCTGAAAAGACATGCATCTATATGCTAAATCTTACGAAGGTAATGCACATAAGTTGCTAAATCTTAAGGAGACACACATTTTGTATTCCATGGTGATACAAGAAGGTGGATCCATGGGTACTTTATAAAAGCCATCAAAAGATGCACTACATACATGCACAAAGCTGCCAGAAGGCACACAACATTATGGGGTGACTATCAAGTGTTTTCTTGGTGGGCCATCCTATCCTTTTTATGGTTCACAGTGAGATACACACATCTTACTAGACGAGCTAGCCACTCCTCTCTTCCCTTTCTATCTTTTTTCTAGTGATGTCTCTCTTATTGCAATCTTGGAGTTAATGAAGACTCGAGTCCCTGGGGGCTTGAGGATTCCTTTGTCCCTTTGATTTCAATAAGATTATCTTTTTCTTTATGATCTCCTTTACCAAGATTTTTCATCAAGTCCATACTCTCGCTAAAGTGGAGGCTTAATGTATTGTCTTAAAATAGAAGCACTTCCATGGTAAGAACATTTAGCCCTCTGAGTAAGTGGTTTGGGGTCATGTTGAGCACCTTGAATGGATACTCGACTTGGATCTAGCTTTTTCCCCTATTCTACCCCATTTTCCAATTCTTCCTAGCATTTTCTTGGCATCTTGGACTATGAACCTAAGATTCTTGACCTCAGGGTCAAGGTTGACCTTTTAGGTCAAAGTCAACCTCTACCCTGACTTGGTCAGGATCAACCTCGATCCTAACTTGGTCAAGATCAACCTCGATCCTAACCTGGTCAGGATCAACCTCAACCCTGACCTGGTTAGGAACAACCTCATCCTTGACCCTAGGGTATGGGATCCTCGAGGTTAGCTTCTGGTTTCGGGGTTTCATCTTGTCTTTTCCCTCTTCAGGGCCACTATTTCTCAGATTAAGTGTCAAATTCTCAAATTAATATTTGAGGTGGACCTTTCTTGATATTTGTATAGGATTCCTAATTTATTATTGGAAATTAGCCTTTCTCAAGTTTTGTGCCTAATGCTCAAATTAACTTTGGGGTTGGCCTTACCTTAAATTTTGTAACAAGGCTCTTAAATAATTATTTTATTTCTATATTAAGGGTGGTCCCCTCCTAGAGTTTTTTGTCAAGACTTTAATTTTATTTCCTCTCCATATGCACCTCTCTAGAGTTTTGGGCCATGGGCCCTTAATTATTGTTTTCTACGAGGCCCCTCTTGTGCCCTAGATCACTATAAAAGGGAGCCTTCCTCTCTCATTTTCTCCATCAAGTTTTGCAATCAAGCATCACATCTCACAATCTCTCAAGCTCTCAAGTGTAAGAAACAAAGAAGATCAAGCATTCAAGCATTTAAGCCTTCAAGCATTCAAGCATTCAATTCATCAAGGAGATCCATTAGTAGCCATTGAAGGATTCAAGCTCTATGGAGCTCTTTTGTTGAAGATTCCTCCATTTCCATTCAAGCCTCTTCCAAATTCAAGATCCATTCAAGATTGGTGTTGAAGATCTAAAGAAAATTGATTGGAGACATCCTATATTTGATTCTACATTCATCCATTCTTGTGGATTCAAGGATTTGAATCCTCCACAAGGGTTTCAACTCAAGCAAGGTGAATTGTTCCATTTACTTTGTTTATTCCAGCAATTTCAATTCAATTTCAAGGTTAATTCTTAAAGTGGGGTTTTACTAAGGCAAACCCCTTCCCCCCAACAAACAAAACCATTTTTCTTGTAGGTACAAGTGCAAAATTTTGGATCTAAGATCGGATTTGGATACCCTTTTCGGTGAACTTTTGAGATCTGTGAACAAAGTCAAAATTGACCTTCAGAATAAAAATGTAGCCTTTGACCTTTTACGAGGGTCAAATTTGACCTGATCTCATCTTGGAAAAAAATTTATGGGTTTTGTAGATCTCATAGTTTTGGTTTTGAGTTTAGATAATCAACAGTTTTTGAGATCATTTGACAGGGTTTTCAGCTGATTCTTTTTCGGAGGTAAGTACCTTTATTTCTTCATTTCAATATTAATCATCTACATTTACTTTCCATATCAATACAATTTCATGTAAGTGTAAAATATTGATTTTGGGGTCTCTTTTATCTACAATAGCTCTTTGTTAAACACATTTATGCATATGGTCCCAACAAAGTAGTGCACAAACTACACAAAGAAGGCATTGCAGAAATATGATTTCTGCTTTCGCCATTGAAGCAATCTTGGTGGCACTAGTTGCCTCTTGAGCCTTGCACAAGTTGCACTCATTTCCTACATTAGGTATAGATGTAGATGGGGTAGATGTAAATGTTTTTTGATCGACCCACCGAAAGTATTGGCATCCACTATTTCCTTGCAATACCAAATGTACATCAGTTCTTCATAAAATGATTAATTAGTTGCCACATTAATTTTAAATCATAAAATATAATTACGTATCTAGACCTTTTTCCTATTTGGGCAAACCCAAAATTGATGCCCAAGATTACTTGTTGTGCGTGACATCTTCAACATGCATGGGCCAACACCACATTGACACATAGGCACATTGACCGAAGTCATCGATGCTATTTTGACAAATATTGCATTATCACAAATATTGCATTGTCATTATTTTGTTTATTCATACTAATTATCATAACAATAAAAAAAAACATACTAATGTAGAATTGCACATTTTTTGGCTAAGTCGAAGTCTTTGGTTTAAATCACTAGACACTCAAAACAAAATGACAAACCAAAGACAACCATGCAATAAAAAACAATTACTAAGCAATTCAGAATTAGCTCACTCCATTGTAAGGAACAAAGAGAATCCCCTATGATTTAACATAATTGATGTGCAAGGAAATAGAAAATTAGCAGAAGCAACTCTCATATAAGTAGGACATATAAAATAAGGTGAATAAGAGTAGTACATATAAAACAATCATTAGAACATGTCAAACATCTGCCATAATTGTACATTTCATTCATGTCATTGATATTCTTCTTCATCCATCTCATCATCAAGATCATCATCGTCGACGACATCATCACCACCACTATCATCATTGTTGTCACCATCAACATCATCATCATCCTCATCGGTAGCAACATCATCATCATCAGTAACAACATCATCATTGTCTTCTTCTTCATATTCTTCTTCGACTAGCTCTCGATCATGATCATCATCTACATCATCTTCCACTTCATCATCTTCCTCGGTATCTTCTTCCATCACATTATACTTTATCGGCCTTCCACTTGGATCATGTCTAACAACAAATGACCAATCTGGTTTATGTGGAACCTCTGAGTAAAATACCTGCTCACATTGGCTTGGAAGAACACAGGGCTCTTCTCCAATTGGCTCAAACAACCTTGTATTAATCATTGGAAATCCATCATCATGTTCAATAACAGTTCTATCAGGATCATTTTTATTGAGTCATAGTCTATACCATTTCACAATGAAGAAAACTAATTTGAAGGAATTAAAGTCACAGTCAAGTATATCAACCAAAATGCCATAGTATCAATTTTGTGACTCTCGAGGATGTAAGTCATTTCTAGATGAAATATTAATCACTTGGAACACTGCATGTATCCCAGAATCACAAGTTCTCTTCGTGTCATCCAACTTTTTGATGTGAAATTTATAACCATTGCAAAACATAGCCTTGTGATGTTTCACCTGCAATAATGTCAAACATGTATAAATTATTGCATCACGAGTTGAAAAACATATGGTTGATTAATTAACAAATTTATAAGTACCTGGTGATCTCTTAAACCATATGCTAAATCTATTTCCTTTTGTGTAACATTGAGATCTCCATTACAATGAGCTTGTATAACCAATGAAGACACAGATTCCCATGTTAATATATGACCATCATGCTGACATCATTCAATCCATGCTGTCATCCAATCTTGATTATTTGCAATAAACAAATGTATTGCATCTCACTCTTTATCAGTTGTACAAAAGTAAATAGATGACTTACAATAGATTTATTTTGAGGATTAAGAGTTAATTAACTACAATAACATCTTATAATTTATTACCTTTTAGTTTCCTGATTCTACCGTTGCCCACCAAGTGCTCCCCTTCAAATTTTTTAATTGAGTCAGGATCCCAAATGCAAACTATATGGGTCTTTGTTGCAAGATTAGGAAGATATTGAGTAATGTACACCATCATCTGGTATACCATATATCTCTCAATCATAGAGCCCTCGGGATGTGCTCTTTGTCATACCAAACCCTTCAAAAATTTCAAGTGTCCCTCAACCATCCACATTGACCTAGCATATATAGGTCCACACAATTCAATCTCCTCAACTTGGTGTATGAGGTAGTGTTCTTGTGCATTGAAAAAAGTTGGAGGTAAACACTTTTGCATTTCACACATTAATCAAAAAATTCTTTTCTTCCAATATTTTATATCTTCTTTATGGATTTCTTTAGATGACAACCACCTATAAGGGATTCAAGACATAAATATATAAATACGAGACTTTACAATATATTACTTGTTTGATATTATTGTTTGTTATATTGAACAAATATCACTGCTTACCTTATGTATTTTCCAAGATTATATATCACTTGTTTGATATTATTGTCAAAGTTCTCTAGGAGAGATAGGGGTAGCAAATAATGCAATAATTGTCAACTGATCATTTCATACAATAAAAATTAAACGCAATTACACAAATATATTGTAAATACAAAAGACTATGACTTACCTTCATGAAGGTATGCCAATCATGCATTTTTATCCTTGACCTAAAATCATTTTTCTTTGATATGAGATTGCTTATATCCGTAGCAAATCCTGTAGGAAATCAAATTTTTTGGATCACTTCTTTTATGACATTACTTTGTTGCTCTGTTAATAACCAAAGAAGAGAACTTGCATTAATTCAATCTCCATTGCTATTTGATTCAATGATATTTTTCATTGCATGATTAGAATCATGAATGTCACTACAAATTTTTCCAAGTTTTTCTTTATCACGCCTTCCATCTAATATTTTCCATAGTGTCTCTGTTACATTATTTCCAATATGCATAGTATCAAACAAATGCACAATTTGTAGATGCTCATAGTAAGGCAGCCTACTAAATTCTCTGGGATAACATTTTAGCCCCTTTAGAAGCTGGTCGGTGATGCCTTCATGACATTCCAGATCATCAACTACATAATTAGCCAACAAAACATAATCAAAATATATAATTTTCAAACATCGACCATTACTTGGAATGATATTACCTCAAATTTTATTATATTCCAACTGCCATATGTGAGGTGTCATTCTTCGGGGCTTTGATGTAGTCTCTTCTTTCCCATTGAAAAGATGTCTTTTTGTACTTCGATACTTATGATTTCTAGGGAGGAATTGCCTATACTCATCAAACACCTATTTTCTTAAACTTTTTAAATGATGAGATTTCATCTTTGGACCACACATTGGACATGCAAATTTTCCCTTTGTTTGAAGACCTACAAGATAATGATAAAATTAGATTAAATATGTATATTTTTAGAATTTGAATTATCGCGTACAACTAGAATTCACCATAACATACCAGACAAATGTGTCAACCTTGGAGCATCATGAATTATCCACACAAGCATTGCATGAAATTGGAATTGTCTTTGTCCAATTGGTCGGGAGATGTCATACATAGTGAAACCATTTCATAACACCAACAACTCGTTGATAAGAAGCGTAATATATACATTCATATCTTTCACTTGGTACTTACCTAGTTGAATTAACAACAACATCAGATAATTATTATGGCCATTTTACTCCAAGACTTATAATTACATGTAGATAACTATAAAATAATAAGATACCTAGAAAAATCATTGCCAAGATAATGTGCTCCCTCTTTATTGACATCCATGGAGGAAGGTTATTGTTTATAACAAAAATAGGCCACATCGAGCAAACAGATCTCATCTCTCCATGCAGATTGACACCGTCTGCTGCCAGAGAAAGCCTGAGATTTTGAGGTTCCTCTTTAAAGTGTGGCCACTTTTCCTCTATGTCCATAAATGATGAACCATCTGTAGACATTCAAATAATGTCATCTCGACTCTTGCTACGTGCATGGTAATCCATAAATTGTGCCAAGCTATTGCACCTGAATAATAATTTTAGATGTGGAATAATGGGGATGTGATGAAGAACCTTGCAAGACACCTTTTTTGTCACTTGATCATCTCGATATCTGCTCATATGACATTCAGGGCATTCTATTGCATTTTTGTGTTCTTTATAATAAATAATATGATCTTCAGGACAAGCATCTATTATTTGATACTCCATTCCAATATGTTTCATAGTGGCACATAATTCTCGGTACAAGCGAGAGAGAACATTTGATGGTGGTAACAAAAAACCACCTATAAATCTACAATAAATAATATAATTCATTACTATAAACAATCTTAATGGTACATGTTTCACCTTTTATAGACTATAATAACATATATGACAAACCTTAGCATACATGACATTGCTATGTTGGATAAACCATTCATAACTTTCAAATCACCAACAACAATACAACAGAGAGAAGAGTAGATTTGGAACCTTCGTAAAGGGCTGTGTCCGCCTTCTCAAGTAGAGGTATAATCAAACCTCCTTCCATAGTTCATATGTATATTAATTGTGAAAACAATATAACAAACAACTTACCACTGGATTATAATCAAACCCCCCTTCAATGTGACCATTCTCCCTACAATGTCTCTTTGATGTTTTGATTTTGATTCTTTTTGTCTTTAAGCCGTTACAACTCTTGCATGGACAATAACATTTTTCATCACCTTCTCTTTGAAAGTTAGACAACAATCTAGTGATTGTATCCCTATTTTGATCAAATTTCTTTGTATTATCTGACATGATCCTTAATGTGTATATTTGCAAAACAAATTGGAGATGCCTCCTTTCATTAGCTTCACGTCACCTTCTCATAGCTTCTCATTTTCTAACAGATTTCGCCAAAGGCTTTGTAGGAAACCAAGTAAGGGATATTCTTGAGTTCAAACACATTGAGCTACTATAATTGAATTATAAATCATGAATTCACTATAAAATTAATTCACTATAAATCAAAGGGCATTATAAATCATGAATTCACTATAAAATTAATGTATTGCTCTAGATTTCATATGGAAATTTTGTCAAATGGTTGGCATGTATGTTTATTCAAATGGAGTTATATCATTTGGAATGGATATATGATAGGTTGACATCGAATTATATGTCCCTATTTGATCTATTAGCATCAATATAACAAACAAAGCATCGACTAATCAAATAAGGACATGAGGTGCTCAAACAATGAGCTCATAAAACAATATATTTAGTCTTAATAAAATCTTATAAAACAACATATATTGTGTGAAGTGTTTGATCTCTCTTTATTTGTTTTGTTATTTCGATATTCACTATGTGGTACTCCTCGTTTATGATCATTTCATGAGGAAATATCTTGATGGCTTGCGGGCTACAAGCCAGGGCATCATGCATTATTTATGAGCTCACTATTTGAGCACTGACCAATCAAATAGGGACATGAGGTGCTCAAATAGTAAGCTCATAAACAATGCATGATGCCCTAGTTGTAGGTAGTTATCTCTTCTATAATGATGGAAGAGTGAAAGATAATGATCAATGAGGTTGCTACTATTAGATCATACATTAATACACTTACTATTTTGAATTTGAGCTCAGGCATCATGCAATGTTATTGATGTCATTGCATGCTTGCTTCTGTTGTGCACCATATATTATTTTATACACTGTTTATTTCATTGAGACCATGAGCTTGACATTTGTAATGTATTTTTTGTTATTGGATCAATGCTACCATGTTGTTGAGGTTGTAGATGCATTAAATCACCACTACCATTCTACTTTGATAGCAGGAATATAACAAACAAAGCACCCTCCAATCAAATAGGGACATAAGTAAGACATTTAATGCATTATTACTTCATCATAATGATAACAATTTCATTGGCTCAAAGCACATAGAAATTCAAAATAGTAGGATATCTTAATCTTTATGAGCTCAAATTCAAAACAGTAAGTGCATTATTTTATTACTGATGTCCCTATTTGATCTAGTAGCATCAATATAACAAGCATAGCACCGACCAATAAAATAGGGACATGAGGTGCTCAAACATTGAGCTCATAAAACAATATATTTAGTCTTAATAAAATCTTATAAAACAACATATATTGTGTGAAGTGTTTGATCTCTCTTTATTTGTTTTGTTGTTGATATTCACTATGCGGTACTTCCCGTTTATGATCATTTCATGAGGAAATGTCTTGATGGCTTGTAGGCTACAAGCTAGGGTATCATGCATTATTTATGAGCTCATTGTTTGAGCACTGACCAATCAAATAGGGACATGAGGTGCTCAAACAGTGAGCTCATAAACAATGCATGATGCCCTAGTTGTAGGTAGTTATCTCTTCTATAATGATGGAGGAGTGAAAGGTAATGATCAATGAGGTTTTTGCTATTAGATCATACATTAATACACTTATTATTTTAAATTTGAGCTCGTGCATCATGCAATGCTATTGCTTTCATTGCATTCTTGCTGCTATTGTGCACCATATATTATTTTATACACTGTTTATTTCATTGAGACCATGAGCTATTGTAGTTGACTGTATTTTTTTAGGGTCTGATCTATTGTAGTTGTTTCTTTTTTCTTTGAATCATGTTTACAATTACTTTTGATGCAATATTTGTGTGAAGAATAAGAACAAAATGGTGAATGAGTGTATTTGACAAAGATAAACATGACACATTTTGTTGGGTTGATTGGGTTGGCCTAGTACCATTTACATGGCCTGACCATATATTAAACATTGAGCTCATGAACAATGCTAGTATTAAACAGTGAGCTCATGAACAATGTATGATGCCCTAGCTTGCAGCCGGTGAGCCATCAAGACATTTTCTCATGAAATGATCATAAACAGGGAGTACCACATAGTGAATATCAACAACAAAACAAATAAAGAGAGATCAAACACTTCACACAATGCCTTGAAGGTAATAGAAATAATTCCCTAGCTCTCAAAGCTTGCAGGTCATCAAGCATTCCAAATGAAAAGATGTAAACAATGCTAGTATTAAACATTGAGCTCATGAACAATGTATGATGCCCTAGCTTGCAGCCTGTGAGCCATCAAGACATTTCCTCATGAAATGATCATAAACAAGGAGTACCACATAGTGAATATCAACAACAAAACAAATAAAGAGAGATCAAACACTTCACACAATGCCTTGAAGGTAATAGCAATGATGTCCTAGCTCTCAAAGTTCGCGGGTCATCGAGCATTCCAAATGCTAAGATGTAAACAATGCCACTAATAACATTCATATTGTGCCATTAAATCAACAAATACCATCAAAATGAAATTGAGGTGCTCAAACAGTGAGCTCATAAACAATGCCCTCTTCATGCCACACAAAAGTGTAGTGGCGTTGTCTTTGCAGTACCTCTTTGAATTTACAAAAATTACAAATGACACTTTCTTTTTCAAAATTAAAAAATTACAAAAATTTCATTGGCTCAAAGCACATAGAAATTCAAAACAGTAGGATATCTTAATCTTTATGAGCTCAAATTCAAAACAGTAAGTGTATTATTTTATTACTAATGTCCCTATTTGATCTAATAGCATCAATATAACAAACAGAGCACCAACCAATCAAATAGGGACATGAGGTGCTCAAACAGTGAGCTCATAAAATAATATATTTAGTCTTAATAAAATCTTATGAAACAACATATATTGTGTGAAGTGTTTGATCTCTCTTTATTTGTTTTGTTGTTGATATTCACTATGTGGTACTCCTCGTTTATGATCATTTCATGAAGAAATGTCTTGATAGCTTGCAGGCTGCAAGCTAGGGCATCATGCATTATTTATGAGCTCACTGTTTGAGCACCGACCAATCAAATAGGGACATGAGGTGCTCAAACAATGAGCTCATAAACAATGCATAATGCCCTAGTTGTAGGTAGTTATCTCTTCTATAATGATGGAAGAGTGAAAGGTAATGATCAATGAGGTTGCTCCTGTTATATCATACATTAATACACTTATTATTTTGAATTTGAGCTTGGGCATCATGCAATGTTATTTCTATCATTGCATGCTTGCTACTGTTGTGCGCCATATATTATTTTATACACATAGAATAATAGGTTTGGGGACTTAGACTTATGTTCAATCCTTAGTAATGGTTTGGGGAACTAATTACTAGATGGGTGACTAAAGTACCCTAGTTTTCATTATTAGATGATCTTGTTTAATTTGTGTTCATTTCATGCAAAGATACATGTAAAGGAAAATAAATTTTTACATCTAAAGATTACATGTATATATATGAAAAAAACTTGTATATACTATACAAGGAAAATAACTTTCAGAAGAAAATGCAAGAGTATAGGCATACATAAGAGGATGAACATAAATAATAAGGGTGTCAGACATTGCTTGAAGTGATGAATTTTTGACTCGGGTATGAATCTAGTGTGCCCCTGTGTGATCCAGAACTTGCAAAGAAAAGAGAGATGGGGGTTAGATAAAAAATATCTAAGCAATGAATGACATCCTATTACTAATCCTCATCTACAATTATGCATGTGCATAGTCAAGCCATACACTTTTGAAAGAAAAACCAAGCTCACAGTCTCAATGAAATAAACAGTGTATAAAACAATATATGGTGCACAACAGTGGTAAGCATGCAATGACAATAATAACATTGCATGATGGCCGAGTTCAAATTCAAAATAGTAAGTGTATTAATGTATAATCTAATAGCAACAACCTCATTGATCATTACCTTTCACTCCTCCATCATTATAGAAGAGATAACTACCTACAACTGTATTTCATAATTCCTCCTTTGAAGTATATATATATATCAAGTATAATTATGAGTTTACATCATATATTTAGTCTTAATAAAATTTTATAAAACAACATAAAACTAAGCCAAAATACTTTATCTTAATAAAATCTTAATAATACAATATATTTAGTCTTAATAAAATAATACACTTACTATTTTGAATTTGAGCTCAGGCATCATGCATTGTTTATGAGCTCACTATTTGATTATCAGCCAATCAAATAGGGACATGAGGTGCTCAAATAGTGAGCTCATAAACAATGCATGATGCCTTAGCTTGCAGCCTGCAAGCCATCAAGACATTTTCTCATGAAATGATCATAAACGGGGAGTACCACATAGTGAATATCAACAAAAAAATAAATAAAGAGAGATCAAACACTTCACACAATTCTTTGAAGGTAATAGAAATGATGCCCTAGCTCTCAAAGCTCACAGGTCATCAAGCATTCCAAATGAAAAGTTGTAAACAATGCTAGTATTAAACAATGAGCTCATGAACAATGTATGATGCCCTAGCTTGTAGCCTGCGAGCCATCAATATATTTCCTCATGAAATGATCATAAATGGGGAGTACCACATAGTGAATATCAACACCAAAACAAATAAAGAGAGATCAAACACTTCACACAATATATGTTGTTTTATAAGATTTTATTAAGACTAAATATATTATTTTATGAGCTTACTATTTGAGCACCTCATGTCCCTATTTGATTGGTTGGTGCTCTATTTTTTATATTGATGCTATTAGATCAAATAAGGACATCAGTAATAAAATAGGGACATTAGTAATAAAATAATACACTTACTATTTTGAATTGTCAAATGACCAGTGAGTGATAATTTCAAAAGTGTGTCATAATTAAAAGCATGTGAATTCATATTGTACTTAATCTGAATGCCACTATGTAATGTTTTTACTTACGATATTTCGAGACCCCTCTCCATTTTAAACTAACCTATGACTTCAAAGGAGGAATTATGAAATATAATTGTAAGTAGTTGTAGGAATTATGAAACATAGTCTCCATTTTAAACTTTTAAGAAACTTTTACATCTTTTCATCAAATGACCCAAAAACATCAAGAATCATCATATATGGTCGCTAATAGCCAACTTTTAGAAGAATATGAATGAATGCAAACATACATAAGTGGATGAACATAAATAATGAAGGTACCAAACATTGCCTAGAGTAATGAAGTGTTGACCCAGGGTTCAATCCAGTATGCTCTCGTATGATCCAAAACCTGCAAGGAAGGAAAAGATGGGGTTATATCCAAAGGATCTAAGCAATGCCTAGCACCCTATTACTGATCCTCATCTACAATTATGCATGTGAATAGTCAATGCATCTACAACCTCAACAGCATGGTAGCATTGATCCAATAATAAAAAATACATTACAAATGTCAAGCTCACGGTTTCAATGAAATAAACAGTGTATAAAACAATATATGGTGCACAACAACAACAAGCATGCAATGACAACAATAACATTGCATGATGCCTTAGCTCAAATTCAAAACAATAAGTGTATTAATATATGATCTAATAACAACAACCTCATTGATCATTACCTTTGACTCCTCCATCATTATAGAAGAGATAACGACCTACAACTATATTTCATAATTCCTCCTTTGAAGTCATAGGTTAGTTTAACTATTGGACAATGAGTTGATAGGAGTTTAAAATTTATTTGAATAAAAACTAGAGTATTGAATTTTATTTGTTCCTATTGTGATTTCAGGGGAGAAGAAGGTTAAGACCTTTTCAATAGATCAAGGTGGTGTATATAGCTTGTAAGTTTATAGGTTTGGACTTTTTTTGTTTGAGGCTTAATTATACAATTACTTTTGATGAAATATTTGTGTGAAGAACAAGAACAAAATGGTGAATGAGTGTATTTGAAAAAGATAAACATGACACATTTTGTTGGGCTGATTGGGTTGGCCTGGTACCATTTACATGGCCTAGCCAGATATTAAACAGTGAGCTCATGAACAATGCCATTATTAAATAGTGAGCTCATGAACAATGTATGATGCCCTAGCTTGCAGCCCATGAGCCATAAAGACATTTTCTCATGAAATGATCATAAACAAGGAGTACCACATAGTGAATATCAACAAAAAAACAAATAAAGAGAGATCAAACACTTCACACAATGCCTTGAAGGTAATAGAAATGATACCCTAGCTCTCAAAGCTCATAGGTCATCAAGCATTCCAAATGAAAAGATGTAAACAATGCTAGTATTAAACATTGAGCTCATGAACAATGTATGATGCCCTAGCTTGTAGCCCGCGAGCCATCAAGACATTTTCTCATGAAATGATCATAAACGGGGAGTACCACATAGTGAATATCAATAGCAAAACAAATAAAGAGAGATCAAACACTTCAAACAATGCCTTGAAGGTAATAGCAATGATGCCCTAACTTCATGGGTCATCAAGAATTCCAAATGAAAAGATGTAAATAATGCCAATATTCAATAGTGAGATCATAAACAATGTATGCCCTAGCTTGCAGCTCGCGAGCCATCAAGACATTTTGTCATGAAATGATCATAAACAAGGAGTACCACATAGTGAATATCAACAACAAAATAAATAAAGAGAGATAAAAAACTTCACACAATTCCTTGAAGGTAATAGCAATGATGCCCTAGCTCTCAAAGCTCAAGGGTCATCGAGCATTCCAAATGCAAAGATGTAAACAATGCCAGTACTAACATTCATATTTTGCCATTAAATCAACAAATGCCATCAAAATGAAAATGAGTTAATGAGAAGACAAAGCTTGAATGCCTACCTCAAGTGCCAGTGCCCTCTTCCCACATGGTGGCGGCCTCTTCATGAATGCCAAACTCGAATGCCCTCTTCGCGCGACGTAAAAGTGCAGTGTCATCTTCGCGGCAGCTCTTCAAATTCACAAATTACAAATGACACTTTCTTTTTCTATTTTTTTTTATAACTAAATGGGTGTCACAATTACAATGTCATCATCACTATTACAACACCATCGGGGGCACTTGCAAAAAAAAACACAAAAAAAAAACACAAATTGTAGTGGCATCGCAAATTGGCGTTGAAATTCGACCCTAAATGTTGTAGTGGAAGATGGCAAGTCCAGTCTATATTATCCCATCCCTATATCTTTGAGTTTAATATTCACTTCAAATCTTTTTATGAGAGACTCTTTGTTATTTTCAGCTTGTTGTTGACTCAGGGAGGCTTTTGTGTTGTGAGGGACCATACTCTTTGTTTGATTTAGTGTGTTGTGGGAGTAACTCACATCTACTAGTATGGTTATTTCTACTCCATTATATGGAAACTTTATACACTGATGCTACATCAATGGAATGACCCACATATCATGGATCCATGGCCTATCTAGTAAAATGTTATAGGATAGAGGAAGATACAAAACTTGAAAAATCACATCTCTCTTGATTGGACCTACCCTGATGGGTAACACAACAAGTCCCTTTGATGACCTTTCTTCCTCATCATATTATTTTATGGTTATTTTCCTTTGAGGATTAATAGAATTCTTTGAGAATCCTAATGCCTTAACCAAGTTGAAAGTACAAATGTTCAAACCAATGCCTTCATCTATCAAGATGGATTTGACTCCATGTTTATGAATGGGCATCTCAATGTGCAAGGGTTGATTATGTGGATGGTTCAAATATTTATCATCTTCCTCAGGGAAGGAGAAGTAATGTTACAAGGTTGTGTGACCGACCATGGATTAGAACCTATCGACAATAAGGTATTTTGGCACACTAGAAGCCAACAATGTCTGTTTTAGAATTTATCTATGCACAGGAGAGATTTTGATTACCTCAAAGGCTAAAATTTTTACTGAGGTTCATTGTAATTGATCCACTATATGATAGCTGGCTGATGAAGATTTTGATGCTAATTGTCTTGATGCACTTGGTTTCGATGTTATGATAACATGTTGTTTGGAAGAAGAGGATGAGCCTTATACCCCTTTAAGAGTGACTTTGGCTTGGCCTCAGATCATTGTGTTGAATGATTCTTCTTTTTATTTTTATTTTATTATAATCACATTAACAAAGTGATTGGTTTCTTCAAGCATGTTTATCACATTGTCTTTGTTGGTGTAGGAATAGTTTACCTTGGCTTCTTTTCATTTTGATGATTATCATTTCTCGTAGGTGGGAAGAGGTTGTTTGAATGCTTTGTGGTCACTGTTAGAATGATGACCATCAACGATAATGGTTTCATTATCGACAAGATCTTGGATGACATGTTTTAACTTCATGCATGTATTAGTCAGATGTCCTTTGTTGCGATGGTAATCATAATAATGGTTGTCATTCCACCACTTGGGTTTCACTTCTAGTTCCCACGGTTTTGAGTTATCTGGCAAGGTAATGATCTTGTTAGCCAAAAATGTTTTTAAAGAAGCATTAAGGGGCTCTCCAAGAGGAGTAAAATCATGCTTAGGTCTAGGTACCCATGATGCTTTGTCTTTGTTGGAGTCTTGGTTGAATCTTGGAGAAGATGAGATATTTTGATTGTTCTTAGCAGCCTAAATGCTACTAGATAGATTGAAGATTGGTTGTTTTGGTATTATATTGGTTGTACCAACCATCCCACCATTGACCACATCTTTGGTTTTTTTTAGTACTTATTCTTATCCCTGTTATGGTTGTTGATGGAATTGTTTGATTTGTTATCTTTATGCAAGGTAATTTCTCCTTTCTTGATGGGTATATCTTCAATACGGATGCAACTCTCCACTGACTTTTCAAAGGTGGGGTGGGTCTATATTTGTAGTGAAAATTTCATCTCTGGTACGAGGTTGTTGATAAAGATGTTAATATTCTCCATTTCTAGAATTTTACTTGGGTATTATACGAAGATTCTTCTCCATCTTTAGAGGAAGGTAACGAAAGGATCATCACTTCATTATTTTGTGTTGCACAAATTGAGCATGGTGACCATGTGTTGGATATTGTAAGAGTATTTTTGGATGAACCTATTGAAAAGTTCATCGAATGTTTGGATTCCTAGTGTAACTTTTGTGAACAAACTCATAGCTTGTCCATCGAGACTCCTAGGGAAGAGTCTCATGAGACAGGTCTATTCATGCATGAAATCCATACTAAGAGTACAAAAATCCCTTACATGATCTTGGGGGTCACCATTTCCATCATATTTGTCATATTTTGGAATTTTTGCCTTGGGAGGAAATGGTGGCATGTAAAAATTTCTATCAAATGGGTACTGGCATATAGACTCAAGGGAGTACTTGTTGCAAGCTTTCTCTTTTTCTTTCTTCAATTCTTTGAGTTCACATCGCATGTCCTACAATTATTTGTTGATGATTGTTATAGGGGACTCTTCTTCATGTTGTATTAATATCTCTACGTCAAAATTTGCAAGTAGTTTGATCCCCATTGACGTTAGATGCATAAAATACTTGTCTTTGACTTGTTGAATGAATATTTTCATCATTTTATGGAAATGTTTGTCTTGTTAGTATTTCTTGACTTCTTCCTCAATAGGTTCCTCAATATGTTCCTTAGTATGTTCCTCACGGCTTGATAAATTATCGCTATGATGGCTATGGTGCCCTTGAATGGATCCCCAATTATACCTTGACATGTTTGGTTCAATGTACTTTATGCTCAAGGATTGATAGGGAGTTGTTGATTTGGATTTGGATTTTGAATTTAATTTTGATTTCAAACTTGATTTTGGTTTGTGATGCAATGATGATTCAGTAATAAAAGTGTCCGCGGTCTTTATTTTTGAGTTATCTCTTTGTTTTTTACTTCTAGTTTGCACTAGCATGAAAGATCAACGGTGACCGAGAGATAGGAGCAATGGGGTGGATTAGGTATATATCCTGGTTTGTAAATAGATTGAATTGTCTCAAATAGCAGATGCAAAG
Organism: Chamaecyparis obtusa; assembly: GCA_027943335.1. NCBI lineage: Eukaryota > Viridiplantae > Streptophyta > Pinopsida > Cupressales > Cupressaceae > Chamaecyparis > Chamaecyparis obtusa. Next base: position 1,664,580 of record BSBK01009544.1, read on the forward strand.
TTGTTGTTTGAGGATTTATTTGAAGATGAACAAGGTACAAGGTGTTAGAGTTAAGGATCAAATACATAGGTAAAGGACACTTGTGACCAAGTTGATTGTGTTTGATCGATGGAAAGTGATTAAGACTCATCAGAGTGTCTAATAGTTGGGATGAAGGACCACAAGATGAAGAGTTACTCTCACAAATGATACACAATGGATATATCAAATCGGGATAGATTGGGAGCTTAATTGGATAATTGGCCTAAAGGTTGGATTGATGACTCAACTAGTCAATTTTCTCTCTCTAGATGTCAGACAACAAAACCTGATATGATAGAAGATTGAGATCATTAAATGATTCTTAGCGAGTGATACAATAGAAGAATGATGTTGTACGATAAATAAATTCTATCATACAATAAAATGTGTTGCAAAATAATAAAATATTGGTTTGAACAGTCTACCACTTGATTTTGGGAAATTTTGGACAAGTTTGATATTTGTGCTTCAATTTTTGATAGGGTTTGATTGTGTTTATGCAGGTTTTGTCACTGTTCTTATGGTACAACACACACATCAAGAACACAAGTAAAAGGATATCAAACACATTTTGTCCCTAGAAGGTGTTGGATGAGTGTGAAATCCCTCGCTCATAGACTTAGTTACACATTCCAAAGCTAATCAGAATATGGTCACTGCTAACCACACAATGGGATAGAGTGGTTGTATTATCCAACTCCAAATGATAAGGAAGACATGATATGGCAAGTGTCTTGGTGAGGTTAATATCCTCCTTGCACTTGGATTATCACACTTTCAGGGATAAACCAAGTAGCTTATATTCTAAGGAATCTAGTAAGGGCATATGTTCGTAACTATCCTTTGTAGTCCTACAAAGTGAGATTGAGGCCTATAGTCATACAATTACTCGAATAAATGTAGTCCCGCAAGTAGGATTGAGGTCTCTTGGACCTAAATATATCCAACCATACATAAAGGTAGAAATAACTATGTCCTCTAAGAATTTAATCTCAAAGAGGTGTTTTGATTATAATGGGTTGAAAGGGAAGTTTCACCTTGTCCGCACTTGGGTCATTCCCAGGATATTTTTATCTCAACCGAAAGGCACTCTAAAGGTAATGCATAAAAGAAATGAATAATGAGAAATATGTCAAAATTTTATTTTTTTCCCCCAAGGGGAAAATAGCATAATCTCCTATTATTCTGTGCTTCTTCCAAACACACAAGACACACCTTTATTCACCATGAGGTTTTCTAGCAAATGATGGAGTTTCACATGTCTAGGTTTATAATTTTCCCAATAGGGAAAAGATAATACTCCCCTAGTGCTTCACAATTTAAGTACAAATGTAAATCTCCCTAATTAGCTAGATGCCTAATAAAATGAATAAAAAGAGCATAACGTCTAGTTGAACTGATTAGGAAACTTGCAAGGCAATCATTAGTAGTTGTTGATGTTAAGTCTTCAACACTCATCTTGCAACCACAAATGATTTAGTATTCGCAAGTGATTCTTCTTCAAACATCCTAAAAAAAATGGTTAGGCAGTTGAGATGACCAAATAAAGAGAAAAAAAACACTCATTAGTTGGTTATAAGTTCAAATCACTTGAAATGATAGATGAAATTAACTCCCTATTTATGGTACAATAAAAAACAATCAGCCCTAGATCAACATAAAATCATACAATAAATCTCATAGACAAATACGATAAAATTATTCTAACCAGATAGTCGTACAAGTATTCTCACCTAGCAATATGATAAAGAAGGCTTAACCATATTATTGTATGAATATTCTTACCTAGTCATACAATAGGACATGCTTGACCATATGATAAATAATGCAGTTTTAGAAATTGTAAAAATTACACAAAAAATGGGGCTAAATTTGGATTTGGGCACCATGAATGTGTGTGCAATTTTTGGTCTTAATTTGCAAACACCAACCCTTCAATAAATCATTGCATTAGTGGGTTAGTACCAAAATATTCTAAATTAGGCAAAATGAACACACCTCCCACTAAAATTGACTTATTGCTTCTTAATTAGGGTGAATATAATCTATGAAATGTGCTCATGAGAATAAGCATATAGATTAGTGACTTGAATTACCTAAAACAAGAGATTCAAGTGAGAATTATGCAATGATTGCATTCTTTACTCCAAAATTTCTTAATGAAAATCATGTAAGAAGCTATGATAAAAATGAGATTCTAAACTAAAAAGGAGATTAACAATTTAAGATTAAACTAAGAAAATCATGATTGAAAGAAAACTAAGATTAATATAAGCTAAGAACAAAATGCATACTGAAACTAGGGTGATATTAGAAAATGATCTAAATTTAGCAACTAAAATGATAGAGTTTCTTTGCAAGGAAAACCATGATGATTTGAGCTAGGAAGAGCTTCCTTTTATAGGATTTGCACTGGAATGAACGGTGAAGATTCAATGGTGAGGAGAGGCCAATATTCTTCCTCCCTCAATCCATGTGAGTTGATCCATGTGAAAGTCACACAATTGGTCAAGTTTGTGCTTGTTTGTTTGAAGATGAGACAAAATAGGTAATATAAATTTTATTTGTATTGCTTTATTTGAATTTTATGTGCTCACACATGTATGAGGATGTGTGAATGGGTTGTTTTAATTAAAAGTGTTTAGGAATTTGAATTAAACATATAGTTGTAGCAATTTAAATTACCTTTATGCCTTTGGTTGAAGATTTGATGACCTGATTAGGGAATTGATTAATTATGCAAGAAGGTTTGATTAAACACTTACATAATTTGGTCTACTTAATTAATGCCTTTTATTTTGGATTTTTAGGTCAATTAATTGAAATTAGGGGCTCTCAGTTTGATAGACAATTATTACAGGTGCTAAACCCCATAACAATGACAATAAATATATAAGAAATCCTATTATAAATGAGCCATTATTTGGGCTTACCACTCCCCCACCCCAATGGATTTCAAGTCCGACAACAAGTGCAATATGATTCCTCTATCTCCCCAGCATCTTGAAATCATCAACTATTATTTGTCCCTTAGTTTCCATACATGGTGTTGTGTCAGGGCATTAGAAAAAGATATGCTATGTGATATATCAATATTATAGTTATTTAATAAATGCATCTAAAGTAATGAATACAATAAAAGTGACATGCACATACCTAGATTGTCATGGTTGATAGATAAATAGATTTATTCCTATATGATTTGTTAACATATAGGAATATTGATCCCTATATGAGTTATTAACATATAGGAAGATCTATAGCATCACAAAGGCACCCCATACTTTTCCCAAGCATGTAATTGACATGATTTTGATCAAGAAGTTACATGTCATAAGTACACTCTTAAGATTTAATGAATCCATGTAATCAATGTTAATGGATTTAGATGATATGGATCTACTAGCTAGGGCTATGACTAGGGTCGCCACAACATAAGAAAATGTATCAAACATCATTAAAATGACATGAGAAATTGGTGTAGGAGCACATTATCATTTGGATGCGTCGTGAAGGATTTTTGTAATTATCATTATTTTACTATTTTTTCAAGGTCTCATAAGGTCTCAAAGACCATTTAGAATTAGTTCAAATCTTTTTGTAAGGTAATTGATGCCATTTAACTCTTGTAGACCTATAAGGCCTTGATTAGGTCAAACATGGTCAAACCACTCAAGGTGTGCTCAAAATTGGTTTAAATTATGTAATTGGACTCATATTGTCCATTTTGGCATGTATTAGGGATAGGAATCAAGTTTCGAGTTAGTTTGTTAAGTAGGGAAAAAAGTTGTAAAATGTTACAAAAGTTGCATTGACAAATTTTAAAACTTTCTATTGCAAAAGTGAAATTTTCAAATCCCAATGGTCACACATTCAAAATCAGTTGGGGACCATTTTGGATGGGCTAATTTATGTTTATAAGGCCTCTTCTAGTTAAGGCACAATTTTTTGTTAAGATTCGAAGAAGTTGAATACAAATTTTGCTTTGTTTCCCTATTTTATAACTATTAAAAGATGCATCAAAACATTTTGACATGTAACCAGAATGGAAGAATCATGAGGAAGGATGAAAAATGTGCATGTGGATCACTTAGTAGAATGGAAACATGAATTCAAGGAAGCATTCCTTGAGATACTTGTTTTGATAGAAAAGAAGATAAATCAAATCAACATGGGACTAATTACTCAAACAATACAACTCATAACTTAAATGAGGACACTTAAGAGATATTGAAAGAACATGGTCATTAATTAAAAGATGTGATAAAAATAAGGCATGAATATCACCCACTGCCCTTTAAGGAAAATGATATTATTTTCCTAACATGAAATAATGGGACAATTGAGTGGGATCAAGGGCCAACAAAGAAGCATTTTAGAACTCATCCTACACATCAATAAACAACTCAACAAAATAAATGAAAATTGACATATTAACACAAAATATCCAACTAAATTATTGAAAGTAAACTATTGATACTTCGTTCTCCATCTAGATTACAAGATCGGTCCACTTTTTGCTTTGTAACATTTCCTTTTCAAATTACCTTGGATGTCAACCATATTTATCCTCCTGTCAAAACATGACACATGGCCTAGTTAAACTAATTGTTATAATGTTAATTTTAGATTGCATCATGCTTATCTTAGTTCAATTCATAGCTTAATTTTCATGGTTCTTGCATCATTTAGCATAATTGTGCATCCATTTTAGCATAGATCTTCATCATAGCTTCATTTCTCATTTTCTAAGTTGTCACCTATGAGCTTAATTGTAGTTGTGAGATAAATATAATAGGTCCTTAGGAATAGAGAGTGATGGGACACTCTTGAGTCATTTATTTCATGCTTTATCAAGTTTTCTATCATGTTTTGATTTAAATGCTCATACTAATGTCTCATTGAGGTTTTATAGTTCACAAAATTGCAAACACTAATTAATATTCAATTATTTTATTTTTCCTAGGAAATAAAAAATATATATCATGTAACATATTAAATATACTTATAAATATATAGATCAAGTTTTGTATTCCTTTCTGGTCACTGTGATGTGTGGCACAAAGTTTGACAAGCTTGGCCTTGGAGGACTTGTTCCAAAACATATAACAATTCAATTTAACTATGCACAAATAAAATAGAAGAATCGTTTAATAAATTTGGTTTGATATTATGAGAAAATTCAAATATGATTGCACTCTCCTCACCTAACTTCCTCTTTGCCTCAGACTTGTCATATACTTTTACAAGCTCTTTCTATACTTTCACACTTACATCAAGTGGCCTTTTTTTTCACCCTTAGCTCAAGAGGTTATTTTTTTTTCTTCTTTATTTGGTTGCACCAAAATTGATTACAATTTTGAGACATTTGTATGTTTATCTTCTTTACAAACCAACCTCTTCCAAATTCAATCTCCATGTCCTAGATAATTGTTTTTTTTCAAATGCATGGGTATCTTTGAGAATGAAAAATGTAGATGGTCTTTGAATTGTTGAAGCCATGCTTCCTTCAACCTATTCACAAATTTTTTCCAGCATCTATTATTTGGACTTCCCCTAAAACCAAATTGTATTCTATCTTGGTATTGTAGCTACCAATGCAAGATGAAATGTATGGTGTGTTGGAAGAATTTTGTGTCCTAGGAGTGGCTAATACATTGGAAGTCTTTGTTCCCTGTTCCACATTCGTAGAGTTCACTATTATTGAATTCCTCTTGGATCTTATGCTCGATCTAGGAGTGGTTGGGGAATCAATTGGCTCCCTTTGACACAATTAATTTGGTTGCAATGTTTTAGGGTCTTTACTATATCATTTTTCTATGTATCTAGAAAGCATTGTCAAGTCCACACCATCTAATTTGTTTACTGCCTCTTCCCCCACTATGGAAGCCAATGCCTCTTTTTCTTTGTCAAAATCATGTCCCTATTTATATAAGTTATCTCTTAAGAGTTAAAATCATGTAATGTAATGAATAATAAAGACCACCAAATAAACCAATTCGCATGAGATATCTCTTGAGAGTTCAAACCCTATGATGGAATGAATATTAAATACCACCAAATAACCTAAATCAATTGGAGCCTGGCTATTATCTACCAGGTGGCATCCCTTTTGTACAAATATATTAGTAAAAATTATATCTATATGCCTTTATATGGATTCAAATTGAACCAAAATGAAAAAAATACCTGGTTTTCACATTTAAAGAGAAATTAAGGGTTTAATTTCTATCTATCTATCCTCTACTCTCTATCTCGCAAAAAATTTAAACTGGGAAAACAAACACTATAAACACCATATATCTTATGCTCTGTATCTAGCAACAAAATAAAAATGACCGATCAAAATGAAAACTAAAAAATCAATAAGACCAACCTAACAAAAAGAAAACAATTAAAACATCAAATCAGAGTGACATATGATGGTAGTTTTAATGTAGGTGGATTTTTTTTTCGATTCATTAGTTGGTGTTATAGTGAGTGTTTCATGTAAATCTAATGCAATTATATGGGATTTGAAAAATATGAAATGTTTAATGTCCTCATGTTTAACATTGTAGTAGTTTTCCATGTTTAATGTCACAGTGGTTAACATCAACTTTAGCACCGACTTTAGCCATAAATGTAATATGTTTGGAACAAAAAGTCGACGTTAAGTGTGCCTAATTTAGTGCTGATTTTTAGCCTTAAATGTGTCTTCTCGGGGTAACAAAGGCAACATAAAGTGCACATAATTTAGTACCTAATTTTGATTTGAATTTGTGGTCATCTTGTAATCATAATATTTTAGTTGTCATTGTCAATATTCCGGGTGTAAACTTTTTGTGAAGAGCAAAATGTTGTAATGTCCTATTTAAAGAGGGGTAAACACTTTCATCCAGATCTATGAACCAGTGAGGCCACAAATGGGAGGCCTCATCCCCAATGGGATTTGAACCTTGATGGAAATAAAAAAGACACAAAATACAACAATTCAATTTATTCTATTAATACAATTAGCATATAATTTGGTTTAACATTAGTTTTAGTGTATAATTTGGTATACAATCAGGGTTCAATGTGGTTTAGTGTTAGCTTTAGAATATAAATTGATTTAGGATTAGGGTTCAATTTGGTTTAATATTCAATCAGGTTTTCCGTTATCATTCTATTTGGTTGTGTTATAGTCAGGGTTCAATTTTGTTTAGGATTTGGGTTTAATTTAATTTTGATTAATGGTTTAATTTGGTTTAGGATATAATTAGTTTAGGTTCAAGGTTAAATTTAGTTTAGTGTTAGTTTTCAATTTTCTTTAAATGATTAAGGTTAAATTTGGTTTACTGATAGGGCTAGGGTTAGAGTTAGAGGTTAAAATAAGGTTTAGTGCTTCATTAGATTTAATCAATGTTTTATTTTTGTTTGTTGTTAATGTTATGCTATTTTGGTTTATGATTAGGGTTCAATTAGGTTTAATGTTTAATTATATTTAGGGTTAGGGTTTACTTTTTTTTAGTGTAAGGGCTAGGGGTCAATATATTTTTACATTATACGTAGGGTTCAATTTTGTCTAAGATTGAGGTAATGGTTTAAGTTGGTGTACTATTGAATTATCTTTAGGACTAGGCCTAAAATTTGAGTTATTGTTTAGAGTTAGGGTTACAATTCCATTAAAATTTAGGGTTAATATTTAATTAGTTTACTATTAGGTTGAGGAATATGTATACAATGAGAGCTAGTGGTAGATTTCAAAGTTGGTTTAAATAATCAGTCAGGCTAAGGGTTAAGGTTGAATTTGGTTTTAGGATTAAGGATTGAAATGGTTTAGAGTTAGGGCTTAGTATGGTTTGAGTGTTAGGATTAGGGTATAATTTGGTTTAGATTTAGGGTTAATGTTCAATTGGGTTTAGTGTTACAATTAGGT